>CM060957.1:87595781-87983281 GCA_030765055.1 Mantis religiosa
ACTCTCTTTAGGCCCTTGTGGAATCCTGGTGAAGATACAATTTCTTCTTTCATTTCTGCTTCTTATTTCATGAAGTCAAGGGCTTTGCAATTACTTCTCTGCTGTATGCAATACCTTGCCTTTGAACTTTGAAAATGTAGGAGCCATGGTTATTAATATCACAAAAATGAAATAAAATAAACACTATTTCTGACCTCTTGAAAATACAACTAATCCTGGTTTCACTTAGGCTTGCCCCGTATATCTTAACGGTCACGTGATCTTATCACATCTCATTGGCTGCTATTGTAGTATAGACTGTTGTGCGGTAAAAATTAGTTCGTTATTTAACATGGTGATATATCTTTAATTGTTGGAAGAGAATTGTCAAATTTATATTTTCGTAACCGTTTTAATTAAATATATTACGCAACAGAGTTGATTTATCTGAAATGCATATTAATTCTTAAACGAAGTAAACAGGGGGTTCCTTTGCTCTCAAGCACATGGCACGATAGAACGTGATTTAGCGGTAGTGATGACATACTTGTTTATATGACTTATCACTGACCTTGTTTTAAACTCGATTAGTCATATATCGCCATTCGACGGTGTGCTATGCCAAGTGCGAGAGCTAAATTATTTTATTAATCGTTTATTGCTCGTGTACTTATTATATGTATAATGGCAGAATCTAACGCCAGTTTTTCGCTGAAGTATTGCAAGGGAAAACCTTTACAAAGCGGCGAAAAAAGAATTGTGGTGCATTTGTTTAAAGCACTCACAGAGAAGAATCCGTCTTTGTCGGTGAGAGAAGTCGAACAGCTGTGCTCTGAACTTACAGGTGTGTTAGATGCGTAGGAACATCGCGATATGAGCCCGCCTACGTAGCGTAGATGGTAGCGTGTCTGCCTCACGTTCAAGAGGTCCCGAGTTCGAATCTCGTCGGGGTGAGTTACCTGGATAAGGTTTTATCCGAGGTTTTCCCTTATCCTGATAGACGAATGGGTAACTCAAAGCTCCATGGACCCCGGACTCATTTGAGCTCCACTTCACCCATTTCATTCATCGTCCAATATGACTTAACGTTGGAGGACGTAAATCGCAAAAAAAGAATCGCGACATGAAATTGAGACAACAGGAAAACTTACCACTCCAGGGACGATACTGCTGTGTGGCGAAGACGTTATGTAAGTACAATCAGACTGTACCGAGATACAAGTCGCAAAATATACTTACCTTGACGAGACTTGGGTGAATGAAGTACACACAAGTATGGCGTGACAGGACTTTTAAGACTGAAAGACAAGCATTTTTGCAAGGTATGTGTGCGAGTATTAAAAAATCCCAATGGAAAAGGCATTAACTTGTTCCAGTTTCATTGCTCATTCATACAGTTTCAACTTGCTCAGTTTCATTATAAACTTCATTATTTTTGCATGCATTCGTATTCTTAGTAGTATGATGTTTTCTTTCTTCCTGGAAATTATTATGACGTTTACTGCAGGTTTCAATGTGACTGGAAGGCACCGGCTATGGCCTATGGCGCGAAAGCATTAGCCATTTAGGATGAGGGGGAAGGTAGTTGCACGCGGAGTGATACATGTCAGCGTGGCAAGGTTATATGAAACAGAGATTAGATGCGATACACTTTCGCTGCAGACTGTACAACTTTTTTTTTTTCGCTGCTCGTCCTGAGTACGCAAAGTGGTTATGTCGTATAGGCATCATGTCGCTAATTCCCAGTAAATCAGGCTCTAATGAAATGTGTAGTGTTTAACGGCCGCTTTTACTACATACGGCATCGCAGCCGGTGACACTGATGATACATGTGATGAAGATGGAGCACCGGTGGAATGAGATGGCTGGGGAAACCGGAGGTCCCGGAGAAAACCCGCCCCAGCGCCGTGTTGTCCACCACAAATCTCACTTTGCGGTCACCTGGGATCGAACCCGGGCCGCCTTGATGAGAGCCAAGCGGTCTAACCACTGAGCCACGGCGTGGCCTAAATCAGGCTCGGCAGCTGGGTTGCCACTCAAGGTCATTGTTCCAGAAGTTTTGCGTCCATTATATATTTATATGCATTTTCGCAATAGAGTGAATGCGATGCCTGTTAAATGTAACAGAAGGTAGAATTGTTTTCTTTTCTTTTATTTAAAGGAATGCTTATTTAAAAGCAGAATATGAGCTATGGAGTTTCCCTTCGTAAAATTTTAAACATATACCTAAAGTAATTAAAAGTCATTATCTGAACCATTTACATCGTATATAAATCATAAGGACCACATATGTAGTGAAGGGGAAAATTGTTACCTGCTTTTATTTCATTTTACATCATCCGGGGTTGTTTAAAATTCAAGAAGTAATTAATAATTTTATACAAAATTAAAACATGTAATTAACGTTAATAATAACAAAAATGGAAGCACGTTTTTGGAGTAGCCGGGTAATGTATGGCCGGAATATGAAGCGCAAAATGGAGTCTATGTTAAATGTTGACAAACTTTCAAGGCAATTTTGAATAGTCTGGATGTTATACTGCAAAGATGACTTGCAATAATCAAGTGCTTGACTACCTTAAATATTTATATGGATATTTTGAACTACATGAGGTGCTTTTCTTTAGGAAATAATATGAATCATGTATCATCTAAAGATAATAACTTTTGCTGTAATTGTAACGTGTAAAATCATTTCACATACATGTGCAATAAAGTAAGTAGTTTCCAAAATCTAACTAGGTTAGGTAGGGCCTTCATTGAGCTGAGCAGAAACTACGGTAATGGTTACACGATTAAACAAATTTCTATATCTATTATCATATTACCTTCAAATGTACCGGATGGATAGATATGTAAATACTGTCTCATAAGTCGTGTTTTTTTTTCCAAGAAAAACGATTATTTGACAAGTAATTAATTAATTTTCAAAATATAGACCATAAGATTCTATGGTCTTAAGCCATCGTTCAGCGAGGCTTATTATGCCAATTGATACCGGCCTCACATGTTTGATGCGAAGAATTCGGTGACACCAATTTGGACTACTTCAGTGTTGACAAAATTTCTACCACGTAGAAAATAGGCCATGGATCGAAAAAGATGATCAGGGCTGTATGCTGGGAGTGGTAGCAGTTCAATTTCTCCCAATTCCTGAATTTGTTTCCTGGTTGTACCTGCAGTATACTGCTGCATTGTCCTGTTGAACAGAACTCTATTTCACTTAACTAATGTTGGGTATCTCCGTCCCTAAATTTCATGAACTCGTTCCAGTTGTTGAGAGTAAATATCCGCATCAATCGGCCGCCCGTTCAGAACAAACTCACAGTGAATCACACCTTCAAAACTCCACCAGACACACATTACTTTGGGACCGGACTGATTTTCTTAACGATGACTTTGGCAGGTGGGCAGGGATCAAGCCACTGTTTAGAGGCATCAGGGCTTCGGCATTATACCCATTTTTCATCACAAGTGAACATTCTCCTGACAAATCTATCATTCATGGGATTACGGATAAGAACACGACATATATCCACTCTAACTTCAGCCTGTTGAGCTGTCAGTTCATGAGATGCAGCTCTGCAGTTTCTGTACGACTTTTCAAGTGTCTTACTGTAGCGATGTATGGTGTCTTTTGATGCACCAAGTTTTTCTGAAAGCCTACGTGTACTTTTTTGCGGTTTTCTCGCAAAACTTGTGCTTTATCCTCAATATTAAATACTTCAGCTCTTCCTGAACGTGGTAAACCTTAACTGCTTTTGTCTCCATTGTTGAAACGTTGGAACCATCGTAGTGCCACATGCTCACAGACGGCACCTTCTCCTTCCACTACAGTATTCTTCAAGCTATGGCAGGGCTTTATAATATTGTTTCCTTGGTGTTTTGAAGGGCTCTGAGTTTAAACATTTTGTTAACTCCATTTTGTGCTTGTTTACTAACAACTGAAGACTGATACATACTCTCAATGTACGCAACATTAGCCATGGAATCCTCTAAATAACATTTTCAAACCAAAGATACCCACCAAATTGTCCGAAACATCTAAATCAAAATACCGACATTACATATAAGACAACCTATAATAAAAGTTGAATAACTTATGGACTTACGAGTGAACGATATTGTGCTGTTTATGGGACTGGGCACTCTTTATACATGTCAGTGTGGATAAATTCAGTAAATGCCCGCAATTTTAAGCACTAACACAAATAATCTTCTATTTTAAGGTTCACATCCAAGATCTGAGTTCATTCGAAGACAAGGAATCTCATTGCTCTTTCAAAATTAATTTACATTACGAAGTAATTGTTCATTACAGTAGTTGTAGGAGCTCTAGCCACTTCGGAATTGGCACACAAATATCTGCCAGCAGCAAGACATAGAATACCGCTGCAAAGGATGGATTTACGACCAGACTATGTTAATGTTCTTGCTTGTTTGGGGTAAGAGAAGCCAAAGGAACCAATACACGGTTCCAGCTTCCGATGTAAACACTTTTTACCTCTGTTAAATAAATTTATTGTGGTTAAGTTAGTAATGTTTGCTTTCTATTTCCCATAGTCATTGTTTGTTGTAGTGAAATATGCTTTTGATTACACTGGTACAATGTTGACCGGTATTAATGAACCTCATTCAGTGTTCATTAGCAAGTTAAGTGAATAAAAAATTGCAAATTGACCTTTATGTCTACATATTCCATCTCATTACCTCCAGTTGCTCCTGCTTACGGATGACATTGTAAGCTAACATTTAAACCAGCTATAAAATTATTCTGTTTTTAAAATTAGCTCGTTTCAAAAACAGGGCATCTGTTTACTTTTTCTACTTTAAGTTACATAAGTATAATAAACCGTCAAAAAATTCGACATCCATTTTTCTCTAGAGGTACGTGTTTTAGACTTCCTGATTATCAAAAAGAGCTTTTGGAGAGTAGTATATAAGCGCGTGTGTGAATATATATATATATATATATATATATATATATATATATATATGTGTGTGTGTGTGTGTGTGTGTGTGTGTGTGTGTGTGTGTGTGTGTGTACGCGCGCGCGTGCATTTATTCCATTCTCTTTACATGGCCACGAGAGGAAGTACAAAATAGCAACTAGATCTTTCGAACAATTAAAACCATCTGTAATGAATATATCTGAAATATATCTTACAAATATTAGTTCAATGTTAATTAAAATAAATCAATAGTTGTGTAAAGTGTGTGTCCATTTCTTCAAAATGCAAAATATACTGTTTTGTTTTTCACCGTAACACCTTAAACATACGATGTGTGTGTGTGTGTGTGTGTGTGTGTGTGTGTGTGTGTGTGTGTGTGTGTGTGTGTGTGAAATGTCTGTAATTCCATTTTAAAATAACATGAATTTCAGATTTTGATTGTGCCTTATTTACTTTTCCTAGAGACAAAATTCTGTAATTTTAACATCAACATTAACCATACTATCTTTAATGACACATTATATACTCCTTTATAAGCAGATACTTCAACACTTCGCTAAACATCAATATCCATTAAATATCTAACTGTATTCAAACCAGGGTCTATTATTTTGGCGATTGTAGTGGGCCGTTCCGCATTCAACATTCCAAAAATATTCAACATTAGAAATTGTTTCTACAAGAAAAAGAAGGCAGTGGGTAAATGTGCCATTGTTATCAGCTTTTGTTTTAAAATTAACAACTGGTTAGTAGATTTAGAAACATCATTTTTAAATGTTTAATAAATACTTAGGCCATTAAAGCGAATTATAAATATTTATAGGATAAATAATTAGCAAAAACACCCATTGATTAATAATATCAATAGCATCAATGTAAGCGATAGTAAAGATGAATATATAAAATTTTTGCTGTTTTTACAGACTACTTTTATGAAACTTGCTTTAATTACTCCACGTATGGATTACAATTGCTCAAAAGGTTTCCAAAACATCATTTTTCATTTAATATATTTAGAAGATCAGAATGTTTGAATGTATGACAGGGTTGCAGTTTAATACCGCCTCGTTTTATTTACTTACCATGCAAAAGAACTTGTACTACATGGCAAAGCGAGAAGGCATATCGGGAAAAATTCGCAACACAGATGTTTACCTCAGCTTATCTCACATACACGGCGAGTCCAGTGTATGTATAGTCTGTTCAGATATAATCATGTCTTCTGGACAGCAATGTGTCATACATCGGCAGGTGCGAGAAAACATATCACACAGACGCATGCAGCTTCCAACCGCTCTATATGTGTTTCGTAACTTACTGTACGTCAACTTATTAACATTTCACTCTTCTAATCGACCAGATAAGACCAGATAAGGAACGATCGCAGCGCTGGTCACCTGAAGGTCAATATGCCACAATGCTTTGTGGAGTAATAAGATAGAAAGAATACAATAAGATGAAAACAGATTAAGTGTAAGAAGATCTTTATGCAACAGAAAAACTGAAAATAATTGACAGAAGACCCTCTATATATTGGATAAAATATTAGAAGAGTATGAACTAATTATCTCAGTAAATAAAACGAAAGTGATGTCATATCCACGAAAAGAGCCAGTAAGAAGGGAAATAACAATGAAAGCTCAAATAATCAAGCAGGTTCGATAATGTAATTATATTATATGTGATATAAACTACGTGAGTACAAAGTATGGAGCAATACCTGTAATCCCGGCGTTGCAACTCTACGAAGTGATATGTTTGAGAAAAGCCGTAAGATATCAACATGCCCTCATATTACTTTGATTATAAACAAAGGCTGTGTGATTCTTTTGTCAAAAGGCAATGTTACTTAAGTCTCAGAACGTACCTTTTCAAGCCGCAAAGGAAAACGCATCATTGTGTAGGTTTTGAAACAACACAGTAGGCTACTTCAATATGTGGCTTTGGTTTGAACAAATACCTAGAGACAAAAGCTAAGCTATTGAGGACAACAATGATTACTTCATTGAAAATTATTCATGAAGGTAGTCATGGCAAAACTTACAGAAAATCAATGAATTGTGGCCCGTTTTTTGTAATTTAAGTTCTCCAACGTTAAGTCATATCGGACGGTGAATGAATTGGGTGAAATGATGCTGAAATGAGTCCGGGGTGTACGGAGCTTAGAGGTACCCGACATTCGACTTGAAGGATAAGGGAAAACCCCAGAAGAAACCTTCTACAGGTAACTCACCCTAATCGAGATTCGAACTCGGGACCTCTTGAACTTGAGGCAGACATGCTACCATCTACGCTACCGAGGCGGGCGACTTTGACATATTTTGGCAGTAAATGAAAGCCATTTTGAGCACATTTAAGTGAATTCATCATGTGTTGTAACACAGCACCACTAATTTTGCTGTGAATGCGTTTTCTTGTTTAAATTTCATGTGCTGTAAGAAGTCCTAATAAATTTAAATTACAGTTAAAAAATCTGTACGTTTCGAGACCTTAAGGGAAAAAATTCCATTAAAAGTAATCACGCCATATTCACAATCATAGTAATATGAAATCATGATGATATCTTACAGATTTTCTAAAAAATATCACTTCACAAATAAATAGCGAAGTTGAAAGCATTGTTCTATGCGTTTTAGTCGCCCCGAACATGACGCAATAAAATTCGCAATACAAACATATAAGTGCAACTACTATGAAAATTTTAAATAATACAAGGAAAAAAAACTTAGGTACATTTTTTAACACTGTGAGAGTTTTAGTAGTTTTATGTGAGAGTGAAAGCTTGGTTTTAAGACAGAAAATAAAAGTCATGTTCAAGTAGTTGAAATGGAATTTTTGTGCGCAATTAAAGAAGCAACGAGGTGATATAGTTTAACTATGAAGATCTAAAGATTAATGCTATAAGAGATATATGTATGAAAAAATCATTTCAGTAAAATGGATTCTGCCCGCCTCGATAGCGCAGATGGTAGCATCTCTGCCTCACGTTCAAGACGTCCCGAGTTTGAATCTCGGTAAGGTTGAGATACATGGATAAGGTCTTTTCCTGGATTTTCCCTTATCCTAAAAGGACGAATGTCGGGTAACTCTAAGCTCCGTGGACCCTGGGCCCATTTGAACATCATTTCACCCATTCCATTCATCGTCCGATATGACTTATAAAGTTAAAGGACGTAAATTATATATAGACATATACATACATATATTCACGGAGACTGCCCAAAGGAATGCTAGAATACAACCCTAAAGGAAGAAGATCTATAGGAAGACCAATGTTACAGTGGAAGTGACACCGGGACAGGTAAATGGCCTAACACATGAAAGAAGGAAGAAGAATGCTAATGTAATATTTAATTCGTCCGTATACTAGTTAGAGGTATCCCTAAACATGATTTAAATTCAAATTGCAGTTTCAAGATCCTTTCAATGTCAGACTAAAACGATTGAAGGGTAGTGTAAACACTCTATCAAATGACTGACTACCCGTTAGTTAACAACCTCATCATATTCCAGTAAACGTCACCTATCACACACTCATGAACCGTTAAGAATCGATTTGGAAAACAGCATAGCCGTTATTATAACACACTTATGCGAGAAGCGGCTCATTTGCCCATAAAGGAATACCATTTGCATGCTGTTATATTAGTCAAACGGTTTTCAAGTACGGAAAATAGGTTCTAGATACATGGGAACAAAGCCTCTGACGTGGTAATGCACGATCTGGTTAGCGTCTGTCCACAGAACATAGGTTTCTGGTCCTGAAGAGAATATGTTGAGGGGAGGGGGGATGAACGCCAATTTGTGGCATCGGTTATTGTGCGCCGACATCCATATGAGCATCTTGATAATCCGTCCTTGCCGGACCCCAGGCTATTCTGGTTGAAGGGGAGTTTGTGGAAGCGTATTCAACAACCATCCAGTTTTTAATTGAAGGTAATCATGCAGCTATTCCACGTTTTGTCTCTTCAAAAGCAAAAACGAGATGTGCAAAAACAGACCTAATAAAATGTATTCGTTTATTTTAATACTCATTTTATTCTAGCTTCCATATATTTCGTGAATTCAGTTATAATGTATATATTTCTCTTACAAGAAGGTCTATGTATGTGTGTGAACTGCATAATTAAATTATATATTTATAAACATACTGTTTTCAGATACAGAAAACGTATATTTTCAGTGAAATCTCGGTATTTTAAGCCAGTGCAATATAATGGTGGGAAAAATACCCCTTCTACCTACTAATAGGCTAAAGATGCCTACTGAAAAAAAAAGAAAAAAAAAAAAGAAAATTAGATCATCATTGAAAGCCGTGTATGCTATTAAATACCTAAACAATATGTCACTAAAAGGGCGATGGCTTTGTTCCGAACCGAAAACAACACCAATGTTAACATACATACTACAACTGATATGGGAACACCTGAAAAAGAAGAAATTAGAGATAGTGAAGACAATATTTCTGCAGAAAATTCTACGCCTGTCCAAATGGACGCCTATAAGTGCGCTGGCAACAAGACGTACGGGCAACCCAAATGAAAAATAAAAAAACAGATATTTGGGAAGATTTCTAGATCACAGACGCTTTGACAAAGTGAGAATGGAAGAGACCAAACTATGAACTGAGGCATTTTGTAATGAAACACACAGTACATGTTTACCATCACCTGATTTGTAAGAAGAAAAGACATCGCAATCCAAGCGAGGAGTTCGTGTAAGCGTTGTCGAGGTACCACGTAGCAGTACGTGAAAAGAGAACAGTGCCTATCAGAAAATTCTGTTGCAGTGACAAAGTGGAAGAGAAGTGAAACAGCCGAGGGGACAGACATAAATATCAGATGGCTAGGACAAGGACTATATGGAATGCACATCAATATAATCTTCGCCTTAGTGCAGACTCCGGCGAATCCTAAGCTTGCCCCGCCTAACAGTGTTGCCGAATGTGGTATAGTTGCACTGCTGGTACGGTTACAATGGATTTACGTTTAACAGAAACCTCTCAGATAACGCACTCATTACTCCTCGTGGAGTAAACATATATCTCTCATTTGTTATTCCTGCGAATTCCATTGGCTGAAGTGATGCGTAAATTGTTGCTTAGCACACGAACGAGGAGCGCTTCGGTACCCTCTCATTCTTACAAGAATAATCAGCGCGTTATTGATAGGTTTCTGTTAACAAAGATAAATCCATGGTAACTGTTCCAGCAGCGCGACTATACAACCATCTCCGCGCCGGAGCTGAGAACATTATATTAATTAATTGCGCTTTGATAAATGTTCGAAAAATGACAGAGGCCAATCTTATAATAAGAAAGAATGTTGTTTGCTGATAGTGGCCGTACAAAAGTCGTGCCTCTACGATACTCAGAACACAAGTGATGCACGTTTTATCTTTCACATGGTTATGGTTAAATGTTACGTATAAATATTTGAATATTACAGATGCCAATTTTATAACAAGAAATACTTTTAATTTCTGATCCTTAACGTACAAAAATCCTGTCTCTACGATACTTATAACTTGAGCGATGCACTTTTTATCTTTACATGGTTATGGTTACAACCATCATCTATCAATTCAACACAGATAAGTCTGAAAAACAACACCATTCTTTCCTTATAACATTTATCTCAAGCATAAATAAATAATGTACCTACTATTAAAACAGAAGTCAAGCAGTTTGAAACAGAGTTAATTTTCAGTTCTTTTTCGGAATAGAGGTGTCGCTTTGCTAAAGTGAATGGCATCGTTAAGTCGTGCGTTAAACTCGAGCTGAAATGTTGTTAATGTTATATTAAATTATTAATATACACATATATTTTTTCCAGGGTTTGTGATCCGAGTGTGTGAACATGTCCCTCGAAGCTGGAACAAGTGATTTTTCGATCAACAAATGTGAAGTGATTCTTTCCTAGGGCAGAAAAATTATATTTAATATGAACAAGCTTCTACGAAAGCTCTCCAATCCACGGTATGGGCAACTGTAGATTTTTCAAAATCCCAGCAATTAACTCTGTAAACTTGTGATGCAGGTGGGATTCACACGTGTCACGAATTTGTTTGTAGTGAAGCAGCTTCATCCTTAGAAAAAGGGAGCGAGCCTGTGTTTCAATCTCCGGGAAAGATCCATGAAGTTGGATAGCGAGTTACTGGAATGGGAACCGTGATTGCTGTTTCACTGCTGTGCCGTATGTCAAGATAAGATCTTAATGTTTTAGGAATATTTAATGTGTTGTTTAATTACGGGAAGAATAGCCAAAACATTTGCTGGCAGGTAAAACTGCTCTTGTGTACACGGAACCTCTGCAGGTGCACGTACTACGTTTGGCAACAGCACTCCGCTTGAGCATTGGCCAGCGATCATATGCCTCTAACTTTTGCGAGCGGTGTAGCATCAACGCACATTGTGCGACTTCCTCATAATATATTTGCATTCGATTTTATCAGCATGACAACCATATTTCGTTTATTTTACCTTTGCCCCAACTGCGACTTCCCCAGTAGGAAGAATAAAGCAAGAGGAAACAAACGACAGCCCACCCACGAGGTGACGAAATTGCGGAGGGCAGGGTCTCTACAACTGACCAGTTGGAAGCTCCCAGACTGGCCAGTACAACCTCTATCTCATCCACCGTAATCCTGAAATGGCCCAGACCAGCCCTAACAACGGAGACCGTCCCACCGGAAGAAGAAGGTGTTTACCAGCAGCGTATCATCCTGTTATACAGCACCGAGAAACCCGCCGACTTTCTATCCTGAAAGAGACCACCAGATGAGAGATGATATGAAATAATAATGGAGAAGAAACGGTGGGACAGTAAATTCGAGGAATATAGTTAACCAACCCAACATCGCCTAGCGACCCGGGAAAGCCCCAAAGGGACCTATGGGTCAGGTAGGCCGGCCAGGAGATTCGAACATAACCTCACGAATGTGGGCCACGGAAGAAACCACCTGAGGCATCCCGCTCGGTTGGAACCTATTTTTATCATTTATTTCTTCTAAACTCCAGAAGACAGAAACATAATTCTAACGTTCCTGGAAACAGAAAAGTTCAATTTTAACTTTTTTATTCAGTTAATATGAATATTGTGTGTTTCACAAATGAAATAACAAACCGTCACTTATTTCTTGACATACGGAGATCAGCTGGTCTATTTATCGTTCTTGCAGCTTCAGCAATCCGTGTCAGGCATGGAATAGGTGGTGGGGAGGGGGATAAAACACGATCTTTTAAGTAACCCTTACATTAAAAACTCAGAAGGAGGGAGGTCTACAAGCCTGGGAAATCATGATGCAATGCTTGCAATTACTCGTACACTTCCATTCAATATGCATGGATGTCCTGTGCCACTTTTTTTTTTTTTTTTTTTTTTTTTTGGCAAATGCATTATCTTCTACGAACCTTCAAAGTAACTGGTAAATCTGCTATTATGTTGAGGTGGTTGTTTATTAACGTTGGAAAGCACGTTGAAGTCCAATAATGGACTCTAGTTTTGTTAATTGCAGCATAAAAATGATTTTTCTTGTTGTGTTATCTACTACAGTCAATATGGCAAGCAACAGCGCCAATGCGGCCGTGATTGGAACTTGTACCTGGATTAATCAAATTTTAAACTTTTGTCTGTCCAGAAACTTTGGAATAATGTTCTAAATTCTAAAAATTTGGTTCTAATTTTTGTAATTTGGAAGAAATTAATGATTGAAAAACTCTGTTCCTTATTTTTCAATAGCCCATTGATGATACAAAATTCACTATCATGGTCTTATTCTGAAAGATTTAGTAGTTTCTAAGTTCACGTCCTCCAAAGTTGCCATATCAGACGAGATATGAATGAGATACCATATCTTTAGGTTAAGGGAAAATCCCGAAAAACTTTATTCAAAGAACTCATCGTGACCGAGATTCGAACTCAGGATCTCTTGAGCGTAAGGCAGGCTTGGTACCCCTTACGCTACAAAAGCAGGCTATGTTCCATGAGCGTTGCTAAAACGCTCCAGATTTTGTGAGTATAGAATCAGAGGTTGAAAAAAAAATTAAATAACTTAAAATGGTTATCTGAGAGTTCAAATATGTCATTGATTTTTATATGACAAAGTTTGGATAACATTCAATGAATAAAGATACTCCTATCAGAATTTAGTAATCATATCATGCATTTAGCATTAATTTTTATACTTTTTAACACATTCAAGCATTTTCATAATTCTCATTGATATAAAATATGTACTAGAATGTTCAAATTATGTTCTTGAACCGTTATTGAAGTAACCATTGTCCAACTGTGGCCATTATACGGGACTATCACGGATTTAAGCATTCTTTACCTTCGTGGTGAAAACATTTAAAAGCTCTCATTAAATTTGCAAGTCTAAAAACTCGACTTTAATGTGCTGTTTAGCAGTTTAAGAGATAAAAGTAGCAACACTGTTGTTAGTTTGAACAACGGGAAGAAGAAAATGACACGAGGTTTTGAGTTATGCTAACGTGGGGCTCGCGGGCCGCCACAAAACAGGCAGGGTCCAACCTCAGGCCTCGTTTCCGATTTTCGGCTCTTTCCTCGGTTAACCCCCTCACCGCAATGCAGTGGCTTCTCCATTACACTTTATGTATGTCCCTCGCTCTCAATAATTTAAATAGGCTTAGGTTCTTGTTTTTGTGCCGCTTTGTATTGTTTCTCCCACCGCCACCACTTTTATTACTACCACCACTTGCAGAAAGTAACGTATGTACGTACGTACGCTGTGGGTTATGAGCGACGCAGGTTTTATGTAAAACGCCTTTCTTGTACAAGATTTACGTCAGCATATTAACAGAGGACAATACAAGCATCTAGTACCGCGGTCAAAGTTGCATAAGCCACAGAAAGCTGCAGCCGCTGGCAATGGACGCATTAATCTATTCCGTTTTCCAGCGACTTGTTTTTCTCTTTGCCGCATACTTGATGAGTTGGAAGCCTTGCTGACGGAGGTATTCTCTCTAATAATTGTTCTGCGCTTGAGCCGAGCAACATCCCCAGCGTGCATTCAACAACCTAAACGGCTCACGTTTTAAGTTTGATATTTACTTTCCTCGTAAATCCGTAACACTGTTCACGTTGTCGAGATTCCTTCTTGTAAACATTACACTTATAGGTTTTCCTTTTCCCTGGTGATTTCAAAGATAAATTTTATAATAACATTTTTAAGCGTATTAAAACTAAATAGAATCCAAAGCAGCCATCTTATTTGTTGTTTATATAAACAGAACAGGACTACTGCAAATTCTTTAGATTGGATTGGTTATAGTGGGCCATGATACAAAAATATTGGTGACAAATGAAAACCATGGCAGAAATAAAAATACATGATTTTTCTTTGACATGTTGTTATAACTATAAAGGCAATAGTGATTGTCTGATGCTATATAGTAGACTTTAAACACCACATTCTTTGCATAAAATCAGCAAAAGGCAGCTGAATATCAGTTAAAAGAGTGACAAAGTATTGGAAAATATCTTTGAAATGTAGTAAAAACAAAAAGTTGCTTAAAACAAATATTTATTTTATAGCGATGCACATTCTTTGTGCATACGTTTTCCCCTTGAATTATCTGAGAATAATTTGTGAAGTCTTGTGAAGTCTACTAATTTGTGAAGTATTGCACAAAAAATACATCTCTTACCAAACTTCTCTAATAATACTTGTTTTCTAAATTTTCTATGTAGAAACTTTCATAGAAATTTGTTCGTGAGATTACTTTAATCACTTGTACAACAAAAATTATATATTCCATTAAAATATTCGTTATTGAGATTGCACTCTAAACGCTTTGATTAAATCAAAATTGACACTTTTAAGAAAGATCCGCAGGCGCACGTGCACGTGTGTGACTAAAAAACGAAATGATACATATATACCAAACTTACAGTCTAAATATTTTTTATTGTTTTTCAAAGATGTGATAGGAAGCTGCTCCTAACTCCCTTAAATTATTTCTCTGTTTGTTATCTTATATCTACTCAATATCGGTGAAACAATTTCACTAATACATCATATTACGTTTAAATATTTGTATAGCTATTAAAATATACATCTTGAGTTTCTGAAACTATGTTAGTTTCTCTTCATATGAATTGATTTCGAATAATTTGAATCACACATGGAATTGAGATCATGAGAGAAAAGCTGAAGATCGGAGACCTGATCAGAATAGAAGGAATAAAAGCAATGTTCATGAAGAGAATTACCCGAGTTTGAAAAACAGCGCCATACCTGATGGTATATAAAATGATGAGGGTGACGTACTTCATAGAAGACATACGAGCACAATTCCACTGACAATCAATAAAAGTAAGCAGGACCCTAGTAAACATCAGGGAAATAAAGAAAAGTGAAATCGACCTCGACCTTTACACCTCACCAGTGATGATGGACGACAGATGGACTAGACTAAAGAGTGCAATACGCAGCGCCACGTCTCAACAGGACTCGCCATTCACGGATTTCACCACAAGGTATGTGTAAACAAGAAGTTCCACGAGCTAGACAAAGACTGCAGGTGTATATTGTGCGGGCAGAAGTGTGATAGATATCACATCATAATATGCTCGAAAAGGACCAGGACAATTAGAGACTATAGCAAAGACTGAAATGTTAAAATAACCTAATGCTCAAACTTGTGTGTACATTTCTCTATTAATTAAAATAATTTGAACACCTTGTGAAGCATAGCATTAAAAACTAAACCTACTGCAAGAAATTATCTAGATGAAACATGGAATCTGTGTAATCTTTTTAAGAATAACCTTTTTTTTCGAAATACTCATGTTTCAGTTTAAAGTTTCTATTAATTTTAACACTAAGTCACCAATCTCATAATAATGCAAAGAGTATGAAGGTTTTCATTCAGCGTACTGATGGCCTCTTTCAAAGATTTCCGATCTCTTTGATCTCCACTATCACTCTTGTAATTATAAGTGTAATGAAATGATTTGATGTGAATATCAAGCCGATGAAGAACCTATAGTTGTGTAGTCACAATACGAGTATATGACCCTGGTCCAGCTTGGCCAATAAACTATCACTAGAGTCTGTCAATTAATACGAATGTCAGTTGTTTTACAAGGCGAAGTGGATGCTTAGTAAAGTTTATCCAACTCTTACTTGTAAAGTTCTACTTTAATACTATCAATTAACTTACTAAAGTAATGCTTTAATATTAAGGTTGACTAATAACTGTTTGAAAGGACGCGATAGCTAAGCTTACACTTTAAGCATAATATTTATTTTAGTTTTCACATTTAGTAATGAAAGCTAAATCTGTAAGTACAGCTACAACTTCTATTAATTCAGTAATTAATAAATATTTTCCAATATATTGACATTCTATAGGCAACAATTGATGAATAACTAGCCAATATGGGTCTCTTATATTAGCTACTAGCCAACGACGTTTCTAACACATGCAGCCGGCCTTCGTCTAAATAGCCGTATGCTTCAGAAAATAAAATAACAAATAATACTCCTATTTAATTATAATTTAATTAAAATGTAATAATCATTTTTACTATTTAGGAAAATTTTTGATAAAACAAACTCTTATTTATACACTCGCAAAAATCAACATGCTGCTCGACTTACCAAACTTTCTACTCAAGAATAAAATATATCTGGACTCACTAGTGCGGTAAGTATTAAAAATTAATTAAAACACATGCACACACATGTCACTAACGAGAGTTGTCTTCGGTTTTAGCACATATGTGACAACTTATGAAACCAACCATTACGTTCCACTTCCTTTTGAAAAATATAATCCTTGTGAGCATTCAATGTACTCACTCAGTTCCCCATAGATAATAGTAAAATAATGTTTTGAAAGTACAACTGATTCTCTACGGAACAGTCGTAAATAGCGTATGAGGAATACAATTAGGAACATTCTTTGCCATTACTTTCATTTCTTCATTGTTTCTTCATTAGAAACTTGATGCAAACTGTGCCCGAGATCTTCAATAATCCACTTACGCTTTCCTGACCCGCACAGACGCCGTTCTTATGGCGAATGGAAATCCATATCAGTTCCGGAGACACAATATATGGACGACCCAGAAGAACATGTATAAAATAAAGGATAATAAACATTCTTTTCTCCTGAATATATGCAAAAACCGTACATTTTTTATAACTAGCAGCAAAGTACTTTTTTAAAGTTCCGATTGTCACGTCAGCTTCCTGTAGGTATACTTCTAGACACCACAAACTAATATGTAACGATAGCGTTTCCGCAAAGTTTATATAACATGAGACAAATAAATAAAACAAAGTATCAACATGAAAGCTCCTGCAAGTAAAGAAACAAAGCGCTAGTTACTAGAAGCAACAACTAGAAAATAGATTTACGTATGCCCTTGTTTCTCTAACAGGTTCTACTTCTGAATTTAAGGTAACAGTGAGGCAGTAAACATATTTCAAACTCTGGTGGCAGTCGGATAGCCCACTGTGGTAGTCGGAAGACCACTTATTCTGCCCTACAAACAGTGTGTAACAATGAATTTCCCTAAAATGTCTCACCGTTTGCAATGAAGTAACGGAAAGTAACGCGACAGACGTTAACTACATGCATTGCACATACGTACACCTGTGGCTTGTAGCTCTTAAGGATTCCCATTTGTGAAACGTTAAAACCTACGTTTCCATTAGATTACTGGGAAATTGTGATACAGTAATCATTGTCTAATACATACAAAATTTCATTTATATATGCATATTAATCCCCGAGACATTAATTTGTATTATACTTTTAGTGCTTTTAGTAAACGCGACCCGGGTTCATGCCAGGGAACCGTAAGTGAGACTTGTGCTGGAAAAACGGCGTTTGTGATTTCCCCCACTAGTTTTTCCCCCTCCTACTCCATAGATGATTTTCTTTTCATCCATTTCATCGATATTTCATGCAGTACACTTCTTTGGGGTTCGCTATACCCACACCATGCATATCGTTGTTCTTTTTTTTTAATAGTCTGTCTTAAGTTCAGCTAATTTTTGAATGCAAGTTAGATTCCTCCCAATGAAATCCAGAGGTAACATGTTCGACTCATTGGGATCTTGAAGTATGGATAGAAGTGTAAATGTGTGTATGCACAATCTGTCCGCGAGTTCTTGACCTTAAGGGAATGAATGGGAGAGGACAGATATTTCACATTTATCAGAGTTCTATAATCATTCAGGAGCAAACATTATTTTGCTTCAGGTGTTGCCAACCTACTCCTCCAATGTTATTGAGGCTATGTTTACTAACTGCTAATTTTCTCTTAGTTTCAATTATAATATCATACGAGTCACTAGTGTTATGTTGAAGTAAAGAAACAAGATTTATACATTCTAGGGCAGGGAGTGATTGAGGGGTGTGACGAGGAAGCTAGGAATAAGTCTATGCATTGCCAGTTTGTCAAACAACTGCAAAAACTGCCATTTATGCAGTAGTTTCTGCAAGAACAATCAAACGAATTGGTAAACAAGTACAATAATTAAGTTTACGTGGCGAAAACAGTGTTCTAATGACCGCAGGGAAACACCGAAAGTAGTGAATGTGGATGAATTTGATAGATGTGTGATTCGGAGAATTATAAATGAGTGTTACGTTGTCGAAAAGCGCATTCGAGCTCTAAATAAATCGCTACCATTTCGAGATAAGTTTTGCTTATGAAAGTAATTTCAGAGCTGGGATTTAAATGGAGGAAAGCTCAGAACAAGAGAAAGGTACTTATAGAACGCCCTCATATCATTTCTTGGCGGCACGATATTTTGTAAAGCAGGGTTTTGTAAATATATATAAAATGTAGAAAATGATTACTGGGAGAAAGACGATGTAGTTGAAAACATCCACAGTATTGTGATTTCGTTGGGAGATGGACAGCAGCGATTCTCCTGCAGTGAAAGTGAAAGTGGTTCCGAAGAAGGGCCACTTGCTTGAGATTAGCGTATGGTTTTTATAAAGTAAACATATTGAATTAAATGAGTAACTATATAACATTTAAGTTTCGCTATTTTGAGCGACTTTTTGCTTTCATCTGGCGTGAATACGCATTGAAAGGTTGGTACTGGTGTAGTTCTCTCAACCAGAACCACGTCTGTAGATTCAGATATCGCCGTGTATTATCCTTCTGTTCAGAACGTTAACTTTGCTTTATCATTGCTAATAAAACCTTTCAGATAACGCACTGATAACCTCACGTGGATGTAACATCTGTCATTTGTGATTTCTGCGCATTTCACTAGCTGAAGTGATCGTCCGAGAAGCGCGCCAATCTGCTCTCACGTGTCCAAGAGTAATCACTACGTTATCTGAGAGGTTTGTATTGACAAAGATAAAGCCAGGTTAACCTTTTCAGTGGCAGTATTATAGCTAAAATTATTTACTCACATCACATTTTTGTAAGGGGCTATGAGAGATGGACAAACTGTGTGTGTGTGTGTGTGTGTGTGTGTGTGAGAGAGAGAGAGAGAGAGAGAGAGAGAGAGAGAGAGAGAGAGAGAGAGAGAGAGAGAGAGAGAGAGAGAGAGAGAGAGAGAGAGAGAGAGAGAGAGAGAGAGAGAGAGAGAGAGAGAGAGAGAATTTGAAGTTTATACAGAATACCCAAAGACACACGTCAGTAAACAAGTAAACATTATTGCACATGACAACTAAAAGGCAATGCCGCCTATAAGAATTTAGATAAATGGAGAAAACAATGTAATTTGAGCATCTAAGCACTAAACATTTATGTTAAATAGCCTTATACGAATACTATAAATAAAGAAAGCTATAAACGACATTTCATACACCATTCTACAGCTTTGCACAAATGTAACAAAATCTCTTTTAGAATATGTTTAAAATTATCTTCTCCATTTCCAAGAGAAACAAACAACTAACAGCTTCTCATATAAAAACATAGACGAGTTTATGACTTTCAACTTAGATATAACAACAAGAAGAAATAACTCCATAATACATGAAGTTGGTGACAAATGATGTGACTTTAAAAAGTTACACAGTTTTTTATAGTCATATTTTGATGTCATCAAGAGATGTTTTTAATTTCTGATATTTAATCAAAGTGGTTCCAGTATCTTTTCAAATAAATGCTCGAAAAATAATTTTCCAAAGTAATGAATGGTTTGGGATTGTTTTAAATCTTTTTATGGGATCCTAGGAGGGTGATGAAAACTTAGGGTAGAGTGGGGCTATTCCGCTCCTTTCAAATTTATGGTGTTATAAAACAAAAAAAAAAAAATGTGAAACATAGAGCAGAACAGTCATAATTAATCCCTTAAAGCGTACAGATGTTATAAACACGCATAGTTTACTTACTATAGTTGTGATAAAATATAAAAGAAAATGTTGCACAAAAAAGAAATCTCGGAAGTAACGGGGCTATTACGCCCATCTCTGGGGCTATTAGCGCTCACAGTACCTTTGCATTTTAATGAAATGCATTTGCCACAAATGGAGTTTTTCTTACCAACTGCACCAACGCAATCTTCGTGAAACATAGTCCACATTTCTGACATTTGATCCAGTCTCCTTGGTTGCTGATTTCGGAGAATGAAACTTTAACGCTCAAAGTCCACGTGGTACATCTTTCTCATCAATGTATTCTGTTTGGACTGGAACCAAGTCATCACTTGACTCACTATTCGCACAATTCAGTTTTACTATAGGTCTACTCTTTTCTTCCCTTTTTCTCCGGTGTACATCCAAAGCCTCTTGCAGCCAAGTATTTTAACCTGGAAACTAAATCTTCCTCCTCCTCCTCCTCCTCCTCCTCCTCCTCCTCCTCCTCCTCCTCCTCCTCCTCCTCCTCCTCCTCCTCCTCCTCCTCCTCCTCCTCCTCCTCCTCCTCCTCCTCCTCCTCCTCCTCCTCCTCCTCCTCCTCCTCCTCCTCCTCCTCCTCCTCCTCCTCCTCCTCCTCCTCCTCCTCCTCCTCCTCCTCCTCCTCCTCCTCCTCCTCCTCCTCCTCCTCCTCCTCCTCCTCCTCCTCCTCCTCCTCCTCCTCCTCCTCCTCCTCCTCCTCCTCCTCCTCCTCCTCCTCCTCCTCCTCCTCCTCCTCCTCCTCCTCCTCCTCCTCCTCCTCCTCCTCCTCCTCCTCCTCCTCCTCCTCCTCCTCCTCCTCCTCCTCCTCCTCCTCCTCCTCCTCCTCCTCCTCCTCCTCCTCCTCCTCCTCCTCCTCCTCCTCCTCCTCCTCCTCCTCCTCCTCCTCCTCCTCCTCCTCCTCCTCCTCCTCCTCCTCCTCCTCCTCCTCCTCCTCCTCCTCCTCCTCCTCCTCCTCCTCCTCCTCCTCCTCCTCCTCCTCCTCCTCCTCCTCCTCCTCCTCCTCCTCCTCCTCCTCCTCCTCCTCCTCCTCCTCCTCCTCCTCCTCCTCCTCCTCCTCCTCCTCCTCCTCCTCCTCCTCCTCCTCCTCCTCCTCCTCCTCCTCCTCCTCCTCCTCCTCCTCCTCCTCCTCCTCCTCCTCCTCCTCCTCCTCCTCCTCCTCCTCCTCCTCCTCCTCCTCCTCCTCCTCCTCCTCCTCCTCCTCCTCCTCCTCCTCCTCCTCCTCCTCCTCCTCCTCCTCCTCCTCCTCCTCCTCCTCCTCCTCCTCCTCCTCCTCCTCCTCCTCCTCCAAACTGAACGCTGTAGGATGACCAACTGATTTGTACACTCCTCTTCCCAATGCTTCTTGCCGTTGATGTCCATGAACACGAGCTTTCGGTGTAGAGTAAGGCCCTCTAAAAGGACCCGCTGCTCCTCTTATACTTACATCGCCGTTTAATACGCTCGTAACAACACGAGCAATGTCGTCCTCGTCCAGTTTCGTTACAGCTTCCTTTGTTAATAAGTGTGTACCATCTGAAACGATCAAATTAATTTCGATGATAGTTGTGTATGAAATAATTAGGTTAAAAGTACAAAAAACCTATGTTGCAACTGGGCGAGAATAGCCCCAACGTTGAACTTTCGAAATTGCGTAAAATGTGAGAGCTATGATAAAAGAAAGGCGCCATCTCCTAAGCATGGACGTAACCCAAACTATAATTTATACTGACACTGGTGTTCAATCAAAATCTCTTTAGCTGCAGATACTAGACCTTAAGTTACAAACGGTATTTCTTATTCAAGGCAAATAACGAAACTTAAGTTACTTACCTTGTAATATTCTTCTCATAATACTGTTGAAACACCAGCCTAAAACCCCAAGCAAATTTACAGAAACGTCGCACAAACACCAAGCTTGACAACGAACTGGCAGGCAAGTCATCGCTGCCCATGATTGTTGGGCAGTGAACCATTTCCTTAATTCGGGAGGAAAAGCTCCGCCCTACCCTAAATACAATGTTTGGTATTATGTTTTCTTCCTATACTATTCACAAAAAACACGCGAAACCTTTATGCAAATATTCAGTTTTGGGTTGCAAATTTGTATTCTAGTTCAAACGTTCAAATTAAAGTTTTGAGTGAAATTAAATATTTAAATTGCGTAGCAAAATAAGTAAATATAATAAATGCATAACTTATTATTCCGGTTTATTTAAATTTAATTTTACTTGTGTATAATGTAGATATATCGATCATAGCCTAGCCTGTTGCAGTTACATTTAACAGGGAGCTGGATGGTAAAATTGATTACATAATTGTATAATGTTACCGGAAATGTCACGTTTTTTTCTCACACCCTTGTTGAACCTCTATGGCCTCCCATTCATGTTTTATAAAATGCGTAAAGGAGATCCACGTTCGTGCTCTTCACAAAAGAAGAGGCATTAATTAAACATTACAAGAATTTATAATCGGTGCTTCCCTGCGTTAATAAGCGTGCATGTTTAACCAATGAACAACAAGCATAATTTGGGCTCAAGCTCTTGCTTGAAGCTACCAAACGAGGAGGTCGGCGAACTCAGGACACGAAATATGTATTACCTAGCTCTTCTTTGTGTTCGTGTGCGTTAGCTTCAAGTAATGAGAAGTCATTCTGTTAATGAGCTTGCATGTTAAGACAGTACCTAACATCAATAGTGCGTGTGTACCGAGAGGGGGGCGGGACAAACATCAAACAGAAGCTTCACTGTAATAATATCTCGTGCTGGAATAATAAACATGTCGAGTACATTTTTCCCCGGTGTGCGTCGGGAACTAATTTCATTGAGCGGAAGCATATGCGCCAGAAGGCGTGTAACGGCTCTTTGTTTACTTCCACTGCAACGTTGCAGAGAATGGAGTGTGGCTGTCGACCGAGTAATTTGAGATGAGCGCAACGTGCAGAAGAAGTTCAGTTGCACACTCCAGTTCACACAAGTACGTGTTGCCACATATTCGGTTTCATGTTCGATACTCTCCACTTCGAGAGCTCGATTTGCGATGCCAACGAGTCGGAATATGAGACGCAAAATGATAATCTCCGCTCTCGAAGCAACTAGAAGGAAAACTGTCATCGTTTCTCGTCACTTAACCGTCAGTGAAGTATTCGGTAACTCAAACACGAAATATGCATGCCAAAATCATTTAAACATCTATCAGCACTAAACTCAATTAGTAGTGCGAGTAGAAAGTGGTTCAAAATTAGATAGCCATTTTGAACCGTTTTATAGGAATTATATTGCACCAGCGTTGTAAAATGCAAATATGAGGTCATTTACACGTATTTATAGATTAGCGAATTCGTAGCTACTGATCATATAAACCTATATTAATGCTATAAACAGAGAAAAGCTGTACATGTGTGTATTTCTGTGTGTGGCTGCTTTTAAGTAATATAATCTCAAAGACCACTCAACCAATTTGAATAATTCTGTGACGATGTATAAAATATTTAATAACTTTTTTAAATTAATAAGGTCCTTTTACTTTCACACAGCACATTGCAGTGTGACATATTAGAAAATGTTTTAATATGCATCTAAAATAAGTACTGTAAAACAAAAGAAAATCGAATCTGTTTATGGCTTTACTATAGGATGTGAGTAATGGTATCACAATGGTATCACCCCACAAGTAATGGATTGCTCATCTCTGTAGCGCAGGTGGCAAGTTCAAGAGATCCTGAGTTCGAAACTCGGACAGGGTGAGTTATCTGGATAAGGACTTATTCGCTAGGTTTCTCCTTATTCTGAAATATGAATGTCTGGTAACTTTGAGCTCTATCGTCTTCGAGCTCACTTGTGCACCATTTCATCCAGTTTATTCATCTTTCGAAATGACTTAATGTAGAAGGACGTAAATGTATTACATCAACTGTATTTTGATCTACAACACATTTTGTGTAAACTTAACATACACTAAAATATTACACGTGTAAAACACACTCGATGTCGGTATTTGCTTTATATTTTTAATATAAATGAAATGCTATTTGATATTTAAATGTTTGTTATCTCCTGCATGCACACAGAGATATTTCCTAAAATGCTTTATTTTTCGTTACACAGCCCTAAAACTGGATTCCTGTGTAAAATCAGTACTAACGGAATCGATAAATCTATCTACCATACTATATGATAGAAAAGTAGTAGGTACGCCTGTATGTATGTGTGTGTATGACTGTGCATGAATCATTAATATAATGTGGGTTAACATAGGTTAGAATTAGGATTACTACGGAGGGAATTCGGTACCATCACCAGTCTTGATCTATTATACCTAGCGGCATACCCGGGAGAGAGGAGACAGAGGGATGCCGTCCCAAGGAGCCACGACAGTCAGAGGGCAGGATCCCTACATTTTACTTACATGGAAACCTCTCGCGATAGGCCAGAACAACGGACATTTACTCTACTGTGGTTCCGAAGTGGACCCAGCAGCCGGTCCAGAGACCTACTACCGATTTACCGGAGGAGGAAGTGGCTCACTCAGAGTATATCATCCTGCCATGCACCGCCGAGACACCCGCCGACTCTTCTACCATGAAAAAGACTACCAGATGAGATATGAAGTGAAATGATAATAGAGATGAAATAGGACAGGCGGTTCGGGGGATGTAATTAACAGAGCATTCGCTTGGAAACCCGGAAAACCCCCCGAAAATCTATGAATGAGGTAGATAGTTACGGGATTCGAACCCGGGCCTCCCTAATGCGAGCGGTGGATCAAACCGCCTGAGACATCCCGCTCGGTATTAGCGTAAGTTACAACTTAAGCGAAAATCCTGCCTTTTAAAACTATGCATTTCTTTCTTTTACTATTTTCTCGAGCTATAAGTCAATGATTATACTTGTCATCCAGCAATGCAGACATATCAGAAGCAATTTTGTAGGCAACCTGTGTATTGTCACCGCAGCCGCGACGCTGGTTGCGTGCCGCGAAGGGGTTGGCGCGAGGATCGAGCTGGCCGAGTGATTGTGACCGTCGCTTTCAGGAAACAATAGCTATTGTGTATCATTTGTCGGTTTTAGAGGGTTTCTTTAACTGCTTCTGAAATATTCCACTTCCTGAGCGTTCAGATTTGTTTCGGCCGCTATATAACTGGCGGACAATAAAAAATTCCGGAGTTTTGAGTAGACAGTTGACAGTGCACACCGTCAAGTGACAGTGGCTGTGATTCAATTGTTTGTTTAGAGTGTGTGCAGCAGTGTCCTAAAAGTATTACGTTGTTTAGCAAGTGAGTTGTTTATTTTATTTTACAGTTTTGGAAAATGTATTGTGTTTCTTTGGCTTCAAAAGGCTATTTACAGGATGTCATGACTAGTGTTACGTACATTGCGAGCATGTATCAGTCTTAAGTTGTTCATAAACAGTCACAAAATGGAGATATCAAGAAGTTTGAACTTCGAGCCCTTCTAAAACATTACTGGATACAAGATTATAAAGCTGCTGCAGCAGTTCGAAGAATATGTGAAATGTGAGGAGAAGGTGTCGTTAGTGAGTTTGTGACACAACGATGGTTCCAAAGTCTCGGCAATGGAGACAAAAACGATCTGGAATACCTAAAGCATAGAATATTGAGTATACACGCCAAATTCTTCTTTTTCTTCTTCCTTCACGGGTTAGGCTTAAGCCTGTTCTGGTCTCACATTTGCTGAAGCCATCTCTTTAGGGGGCGTCCTATTGATCTTCGTCCTCTTGGTTTATAATTGAAGGCTTGTTTTGGTATTCTTTCTCTTGATATGTGATTAAGGTGTTCGACCCATTTGTTTCTGTATCTTTGGATTTCTTCTAATAACGGTTGTACTTCTAATTCTTTTCTAATAATTTCATTCCTAATATCATCTTCTCTTCTACATCCTTTGATTGATCGTAAGAATCTCATTTCAGCAGCTTGTATTTTGCTCTTCTCCTTTTCCCTTATTATCCATGCCTCACTTTCATAGTTTAGTATTGGCATTGCCATCACTTTGTAGAATCTTATTTGAGTTTCTTTCCTTGCTTTATTCCTGAGGGTTCTCTTAATTGTTTCGTAAACTGCTTGGAATTTTGGTATTTTATTCCTTATATCTTGATTTTCCGAATCATAGATTATATCACAGCCGAGGTATTGAAAGTACGATACTTGTACATGACAAGTTTTGCTAGAAAATCCCCAAAAACGTACTGCAGGCCTTCAGAAAAATTGGTGCATCTAAAGATACCATACGTCACCACATTAAGACACTTGCAATGTCATACAGAAGCTGTATATCTGTACTTCATCAACTGACACCTAAACAGGCTGAGTGTAGAGTGGATATCTGTCGTCAGCTTATATGTGATCCCATGGATGATAGATTTGTCAGGAAAATTGTCACTTGGGATAAAATAGGTATATTACCGAAACCCTGATGCCTCGAAACAGTGGATTGAACACCGCGAACCTGCTAAAGTCATCATTTAAAAAACTTACTTCGACGCCAAAGTAATGT
The DNA here is from genome assembly GCA_030765055.1 of Mantis religiosa. NCBI lineage: Eukaryota > Metazoa > Arthropoda > Insecta > Mantodea > Mantidae > Mantis > Mantis religiosa. Next base: position 87,622,550 of record CM060957.1, read on the forward strand.
GTGTCTGGTGGAATTTTGAAGGTGTGATGCACTGAGAGTTTATTCCAAATGGGTGGACGATTAATGCGGATCTTTATTTGCAGCAACTGGAATGAGTTCATGAAAATTTAAGACGGAGATACAAAGCATTTTGTAACCGAAATAGAGTACTATTGCAAAAGGATAATGCAGCACTCCATACACACGAACAACCTTGGGAAAAAATCAGGAATTGGGAGCAATAGAACTGCTACCACATCCATCATAGAGCCCTGATCTCGCTCAATCAGATTATCATCTTTTTTATCGATGGCCCATTTCCTACGTGGAGTAAATTTTGACAACATAGAAGCAGTGTAAGTGGTTGTCACCTAATTCTTTGCATCAAACGTCAGAGAGTGGTATCGTGGTGGGATAATAAACCTCGTAATTTCTAGTCAAAACACATTTCAAACATTTGTTTTTCTTAAAAATTAACATTACTTATGAGGCAGTAGGTATCTATATTATTGGCGCTACGCTTATGAAGAGTTTTTCCACTTTCCTAAACCTTAAGTTTTTGTTAAGAACTGCATTAGAGTAAAATAAGTTAATTCATATGAGGTAATTCAAGAAATAACTTACTACTAATCATAATAAGCAAGGAAACCTGGATACAGTACAATAAACATTTGCTTTATAGTGAAGAACATGCACAAGAAGATAACACTACCAAGACTACAGTACAACAGAAGATTCAATTACAGTGGATGGATTAAAAATAGCCTTGAAAGGCATCAAAATTGGAAATCCAGTGGTCTAAATGGAATAAATATAAAGTAGCGTAAACACTCCAGTTTAGTACGCCAATTCTCGTGAAATTTATATAATGATGTTGGAGAAGTTATAATGGAAAGTAGCTGAAATAATATGCACAATTAAAAAGGACAAAGGAGTGACCCTACATATTACATAGGTATAAGTCTATTAAATTCAGGTTACCAGTTGTGTGCTAAAATTACGAGTATAGTACCCATTTAAAACCAAAAACAAGGGTAATTTTAGAAGAGGAGCTATCTGGTTTTACAATATAAAGATGTGCTAGTGTAGAATAAAGAGAATTTTAGGAAAAAGAGGAGAAGTCTTTGTAGACTTTGTAGACTTCGAAGAAACATTCGATTTTATGATTAGAGGAAAATTATGGGACATAATGAACGAAAGGGCATATAATATGATAACAGTAATTAATAACTTCTATAAATATACACAAAATAGTATAAAAACAGGCACGTTTAAAACAGAAACAAAAGCGAATCAAGGAGTAAGACGGGTATGTTGCCTTTCTCCTATGTTATTTAATATATACTTAATTGACTTGATTAAGAATTGGAAAAAGGGAGGTGAACAAAGAAATGCAACTGAATAGGAATAAAAACTTAAATGTTATTTTCTCTGCTAATGATATTGGAATAATACAGGGCAATGAAGAGGGGCTCCAAAGTTCCGTGTATTAAATGAATCTATTGGGAAAGGAATATAATTTAAACAAATCTACAAAGAAAACAAAAGTAATGGCACATCAAGAAAAACATGTATTAAAATAAATTCCTAGAACACCTCTCGAGTGTTAACTGTTTGGGTTGTAAGCTAACTTTTGATTTATACAAAGATTTAGAAAACAAAATAAACAGTTTTAGCAGGTATGCGGAATCACAGAAACAAATTTGAAAAATAAAACAAAGACAGAAACGAAATTGAAAATTTAGAAAATAATGGCAGAAATATACGGAAGTGATCATGGATATTAAAAACAAATGGACAAAAATAGACAAATAGAGAAGAATCGAAACGAGATTCATAAGAAGAGTTAAACAATGCACCAGAGGACACATAATGAAAATGAAAAACAAAATTTGAGAGGAATCAGGTATATAAAAATTACATGATAAAATATATGAGAAAAACATATTTATAAGGATCATATTAATAGAATGAGCGAAGAAATAATATAAGTTTTAATACAGTTTTAATAAGAAGATACAGGAAGAGATCTAGAATACTCTAGAAGAAGATGGAACAGGCAGAAATGCCTATTCCCTGAAGTGAAGATAGAGAAAAAGGCTTACTACTTATATTAAACATTGAAAAGCTTGTTTCTCCTGCCCTTTACATAGGATTCAATAAACTAAATAACAAATCTAGAACACCAGAAGAGCTCAGTGCTCCATTCACAGGATGTTTGCCTTAGATTACTCGTAAAACATTTCTACAAAATGCAATTCTTTTATACGCTCTATATTAATCAAGATACACACTTCCATAAATATTTTTTTTCTTGTTCCACTTATACCCCACCTTTAACTACTATGGTCATATCGGCGGCTGTTCTCCTTTGGTACATACTGAAGGTGTTAACTCGTTATCTTTGGTTTTTAATCATTAGATCACGCACACATTCACACTCTCATTCATACTTCCAGACTCTGGGGATGATGGGGAATTATATTGGTCGGAGAAAAATCCCCACCCCCACCGCCGGGAATGAACCCGGGACCCCTAGCACGGCAGGCAGGTGCTCTACCGGCTGCGCTACGGGGCCAGCCCCCATAAATATTGTTGTATGTACAAGGGGGTAAAAAAATACAGTAGGATTAAGTGATGGGGAGACGTTTTAAGTACTTTTGTAAGCAGCTTTCCAGTTAAAAAAGTATAATTATTTGACAATTTAACACAACAACAAAGACATTCCTGAAATTTTTTACACCATAAACATTTTTTTTCGTATAAAGGTGTGATTTAAGTAGTCTACATATTTTGCGTATTAAGAAGTGTTCCATTTTTATGATTAAACAGTTATGCAAACTTCCCAAATGGATAAGAGAAAATGGAATTTACGGAGGGGGCACGTCGACCAGACTGATACTTTGTACCTATGCCCCAAGTAGGCTATTCCCGGGAGGAAGGATGTGACGAGAGGAGTCAGGCGAGAGGCGCCTGCCATTCAACAGTTTGAAATTCCCCGGCAGTCTAGTACATCAGGCATCCAAGCTGCCGTTATCCTGAAATGGCCTACTAAACCGGTTCTGAGACCGGAGACCGCCCTGCCGAAGCAGAAGACGTTTACAAGGAGCTTATCGTACCACCATGCACCACCGAGTCTCTCGCTGACACTTCTACCCTGAAAGAGACCTCCAGATGAAAGATGATGATGAAATGCAGGGGCAGGAAATTCGGGGGATATAATTAACGTACCCAGTATTCGCCTGGTAACACGGGAAAAGCCCGAAAAATCTCATGGATCAGATATGCCAGCCACGGGAATCCAAACCGGAACACCCGTATGCGGGCCACAGACGAAATCGCCTGGGTCATCCCACTCGGTAATTCAGACCGGAAATTTCAAATACAGATTTTATTTTTATGAAAGTACCTAACACAAATGGCAGTTCAATCTGACAACCATTTGAAAAAATAAAAAATAGTTAAAGTTTTCCGTGACATATCCTTGGAAAACGTTAAACATTCGAATCCCGACGCATCAGCCGCGCAAGAACCGACAACTAGTATCATTATTTTTTTCGCAAATTAAAATAATGAATATCCTCACGATCACTATCTTTTAAAAACTATATGAATGCTGTCCTGCAATAAAGCAGGCTTTGCATGGTCTTCATAGATATTCATTCACATGTTTCAGCCGTTCCTAGGAAATGCCATCATATTTTCAGCATTTCTTATAACGTTCAGGAATTTTATTTAAGCACTTTGTCCTTTAAGCTATCCTAAGTAAAAATTGCACGCCGTAAAGTTCTGGTATATAGCGGGTTACATAACTACCCATGCATTTTGTCACCAGAAAACATCAGTTATGGAAATAATTCCATTCTGTACGAACTGTAACATGTTCCTGGCTGAAAAGTGCCCTTCATTTGCTCTTCATGAGGCAATTGAGGGGATAACAACTCCAAAATTTAGGCCTGGTAACGCTGGAGAAGGAATGTTAACTGTAAACAACCTGCAACGACACTTTGCACAGCAACAGAATCTATCAGTGTTTTATGCATTCAGAACTGTCAATTCTTTACAAGCGAAGTACATGCTTCTTGCCAATGGCAAAGTTGATTGCAACATTCATGGAATGCAAAAGTTTGGATAAGTTTCACAGTAGCAGAATTTCAAATCCAAAATTCATATGGAGCACAGTATGAGCACCTCCTATAATTGGACTGACCAATAACACATTTCCTGTTCAGCAAACAGGTGGATTTGATTTAATTTTTCACTGTACAATGAGGTATTTCCGTAATTAACAGTTGAATTTCCTGTTTTTGTTCATCAGATTACGGGTATATTTATGCATAGCTTTTACGCAGCTTTAGTTTAGATCTCGTGATTACGATTGAATAGCTTAAAACAAGAGCACTCACTGGTTATTAGAAGTAGCTGATAAACACACAGGCACTGGCTTTAAGCGCTGGCCTAGTTAAGACCTTCACCCGTTGCTGATGTGAACGCCTGTCTGGCCGCACACCAAAACGAAACATTCAGCTCTGAAATCCTACCCTGTTGCCAGAATGTGCATATAATGTATTAAGTAATGTTCAATTCTGTCCTTTATTTTACAAGATTGAATTTAATGGAATTTTTTGTTCGGAGTGTTTGGATTTCCAGCTCTTGAAATCTTCGTACTTACACACCTGACACCCCAAATACCAACTTTTGTATTCAACCAACTTTCGTTTCTAAAATGGTGTCTCAAGGGAAGTATTTTCGGTCAAATGTTGACTTCGAAATTTTAGTGTAGTTCAGTTTTCCTGTACTACAAACATGAATGTGGTCTGGTAGTAAAGGAACTGCTTAAAACTGACTAAATCAAATGGTTTACTACTAAACATCGCTACCTTCGTTCTTTTAAAATAAAGTCAGTAAAAATCTGTAAGACCAGATACGCATATCAGAGAGAACAAACTTTGTTCTCTCTGTAACCTGTTTCCACAATTGAATGCTCAAGCCAGTGATGACAAAAAACGCAACATTATACGCCTGGACTGCTATGCTATTTCCGCTTTTATTATGACAAGCACTGTACATTATATTGAAAGAGAGGTTATGAATACGTGATGATATGGACATCACGTGTCATACAATGAGAAATTCAACGAATCTGCATGACCAACTGCATGCCTAAATAAGGAAGGACAATTGAAGGGAATCCATGTTTTTAGCTTTACTGCAGCATTCATGAATATTTTTGAGAATCATTCTTGGATTATAAAACATACAATACTGCAGCACCCATAAACATTACGTTCATTTTTTCTCGAAAGCTGTGTGCTCAGTGGGTCATTCATGGCATAGCGAGGCTTTAGGTAAACGTAGTGTCTAATATTTGATTCTGAAGTTATCTTCTCATGTTATCACAATTTAATATACAGGTAACATACTGCCTCCGTAATAATGAATGTCACACCAGGTGACCGTATTAGGTTCGTGAAAGGTGGTGAGAATTCTTGTTTAATTAATATTATTCCCTAACAAATGACTGTATGAATGTGTGACTGAACATACCTATGAAAATAAGATAAAAACTACATTAATCGGAAAGTTGAAAAATTAAAAATATCATCTGGTGTTTAGGTCAAAATACCTAGTAGCGAAAGTGGCTCTATAATATAAAACAAAATCTTATAGGCCCTCCTCATATTAAGTTATTTCTATAAACACCATTACCGCCGTCTATTTCATATTAATCGAGATAAAAACTTCACACTAGCAGGCTAAGGCAGCATGCCTTGGTCCCTGGCCACGGAAAGAAGCCCGGGTTTGATCCCACCCATGGGTTGCAGATTTTACCTCCCGGTTATAGGACCGGTGCCCACTCAGCATCGTGAGGAAAGTGAGGAGCTTACGCTAGGTAAGCGACCCTGGTCACGAAAACCAACATTCCGGCTGGGGGATAGAGAGATGCTGACCACATCTCCTCCCCGTATTGTTGGATGATCGCCCACCTCTGCCTTGCGTAAGTAGGCGTGAGGCCGGCAGTCGGGTTGGTAGGCCTTGGCCCTCTTAGGGCTGTCACACCAGTGGTTAACTTAAACCCTTCACACAGTTTTGTTGCACATTTTCTTGCAGAAACAATGGAATAGCGAAATAAAGAGGCTTAAACCAGAATCAAATTTTTAGATGCGTGTCCTTATGAAATGGCTCTGCATTTCCATTTTCTTTGCTTAACCGTGAGAATTAATAATTTCACAGTAAAAGAGTGTATAAGAATTTTAAAATACAAATAGAAAAACAATAAATAACTCGGAATAGTCCAGGTTCTCTCGGGCTTCAAGCCAGGTATAGATGTAACGTTTCGAGAGCATACATTGTTCCCGTCATTGCTGAATTGAGTTATTTAGACACAACATCAGTTTAACTCATTCAGCACACCCTGAAGACGGAAACAATGTATGCTCTCGAAACGTTGGTACATCACATCTACACCTGGCATAAAGCCCGAGAGAACCTGGAATACTCAATCCGCCAGGAAAGCTACAGCTCATATCTCGGAATAGTTTCACTGCAAGAGAAAAGTGACAAATTGTATGTTTAAACAAGTTATACGTACATCGTATTTTGTAGTAAACTTGTTTCTCTCTCTTAGGATTTAATAGGAATGCAAAAGCCATTCAGAATGAAAAGAACTTCGGAAGATATTTCCATAAATTTAAGGAAACTCGTTTGCCGAGAAATATCTTATATCTTATATATGATTGTTTAATAAAAATAGAGAATCAATATGGCAGTTACTTATGGCAGTTTGGCCTGGGTATCTTTTACCTTTTAAATCTTTGCGACCCATCTTTGGGAGACGTTTAATTTAACCCTCTTGCCGCCGCGCCACTTAAGAGAGTTTCTGCGCTAACACGCCGAGCGTTGAAATAATCTTCACCTAGCGAAGACTAAAATGGTCGTTCTAATCGACGCCATGTTTATGAGCTTATAGACCAGCTTTCGAAACATTCTATACGGATGCCTTTTGTGACAATGGAAAGAGCAAACCATCTTCTAATGGATAGGCACTTTGTCATTAAAAGTGATCTTTTGTTATTTGAAGGACGGTATTTTCAACCCTCACCAATATTGTTGGACCATATCCTGTTCAGTTCTGTTTATAATTTGTAAGAATGAACCTGGAAAGTTACTCTCGCGGCATTTTTGTACCAAGGAGAGATTATGATAAAAGTTATTTCATATTAGGATGAGTGTGCTAACGATACAGTGAGGAAAGTGGCTAGAAATGCTTAAATTTGCGAAGAAAGGTTTATTTTTTTAACTAATGTTTAATACTTTAAATCTGAACCAATACGTGTTTATTATAAATATGTTTATGTTATGTATACATGATTATGTATGTAAGCAGAGAATTCTTAGCTTTGGTATAACAATATAACTAGTTTTGGAAAACAGCGACGATAGACGAAGGGTAAATAATTCCTGATGTAAACCAACCTTAAGTCCTTTTTCAAATCTAAGATATAAGTTTTGTCTCCAACGTACTGTGGGCCTTCCCTAGCATCCATAAATTAAAAATTTCCAGCATTGTTAACAGAGAAAACTTCGCTTAAGTTGTTTAATAATCTATTATGATTTTTATTAAAAGAAAAATATTTAATATTTCATTATTTAAACGGTTTCTCAAGAACTGGCCATGGTTGCTTCGACCGGTAGATTTCTCCGCTTGATTCCCTTGCACGCTGTGTGAAAGTCTTGCCTGCTGCCTTAGTGGGGGAGAAATACAATATATCAATTGTTCCTTAGCGATTAGGACTTGTGAACTACCAACTGGGGAATACTATAGGACATTATGCTCTACAAACCATTGTGATACACTTCCAGGGTTCCACAAACGTTTAGCTTTAGCAGCTCCGTGAATGTTACGCTAACACAGCAATTTACAAGGTGATTGTTTTAATCACAATATCTTTTCTACCTGAATTTTTTAATTGTTTGCTTTTATCTTCGGAAAGTACAAGTTCAAAATCTCCCGGCATTCATGATGAGAAATTTAATCTAATCAGTCTATAGGAAAGGTGTTATTGATGTAGCATTTGTTTCCATGTTAAACATTTGATACCTAACGGAGCACATGGCATTTCGCCTCTCCGACGACAACTCTGGATTACCCGGTACCTTCTGCAGTTGTGCTTGGGGGCTGTCACGAATGCATTACTACAATTGATCCACAGCTTCTGTTATTTTCCGATGAGGCCTCAGTGGTCGTGTCGGTAATAGGTCTCTGAATTGTTGTAGGTTACGTCCTCCAACGTTAAGTCATATCGGACGATGAATGAAATGTGTGAAGTGATGCTCAAATGAGTCCGGGGTCCATAGAGCTTAGAGTTACCCGACATTCGTCTATCAGTATAAGGGAAAACCCCGGAAAAATCCGTATCCAGATAACTCACCCTAATCGACATTCGAACTTGGGACCTCTTGAACGTGAGGCAGACATGCTACCGTCTACGCTACCGAGGCGGGCAATGGGTCTCTGAAAATCCACATCACGTTCAAGAAATCCCTCATTATGATCATAAAGTTGGAGTTTGGTTTGCTCCCCATTTTATCATGAACTGATACAAGAAGAGAAATCATATGACTGGTTTCAACAAGATTATGCTACTGTGCAGACAGCAGAGTCCATTAATGAAATTAGGAAAGTGCTTGAAGAAAGAATGATTAGTGCCTGTATATGGCCCGTTCGCTCCCCCGATGTGATTGTTAGTTGTGGGGTAACTTGAAAGTCAAAGTTTACTAGACAGGTCCTCATAAATATATGGGAAGAACTAAAACTAAATATTTTAAATGAAATCGGAAACATTACAGTGGCCCAACTTTATCGTGTGAATCAGAATGTGTTCTACTGACATAATGCTTGCTAAACCCAGGGTGGACATTTCCAATATCCACTATAAGGTAAGAGTGTTATACGTGCCTTAAGCGTGGTGTTTATGCAGGAGCTAAGCCGACTGTGGCGAAATGTCGTACGGAAGCCAAATACGGAACCTATACCGGCGCAGTCCTTAGTTTATATGGCGATGTAAACAAAGCGGAAAAATGTATTACTCCACCGGCAACTGTAATTGGAAGAAACATTCGCACAATTTCATTCCCATGTGTCAAAATTGTGCGCCAGCGAATTTGTACGCAAAATTTTGCTTTGGCGTTTTCGATGTAGCTTATGTGATAGCACTTTACGTTAATATTAAATGCAAAGGTGCTTGTACTGTGTAATATATTTTTCATTTTGTAATTTAAAAAATGACAATGCTTACAACAATTACTCGAATATTTGATTTATTCAAATAAGCCTACCTCATTTATAAATTAAAAATTAAGGCACGGGACATTCTGAGGAATGACAGTGCTATATAACTGCCTGTAGCCACTTTGGCGTTGACTTGAAAGTTTTACTGGCATGCAACTGAAAAAAACATTTTATGTGCATACCTAATTGGAATCTGACAATGGACGAATTCCTCAAATGACTTCCACCTCCTGCACCACAACAATATATCTTCACGCTCAATAATTATATTTCTTTCAGCTTCTGTTCAAAATTCAAAGCTTATGTCGTAAAGAATGGTGTGGAAGATCGTTTTTAAAGCTAGAAAGTTAGAGATTATTGTTTACTGCTTAATCACTTTAGTAATTGTTGGTGGTCATTTCTTTCAAAGAAGTTACGCAACTTGCACGAACAGAGTTGTTAACAATTTCATCACATTCACATTCCACAAGTGACTTCTTTTTCAAATTTGGGATAATGAGCTGGCCCGTTTTACAACTTCGCTTCTAACGGCATTAATATGCACGTACCTGGCGCTGAAACACTGGTTCATTCTGCTGACGATGAAGTCCTCTATTGCTAAAGTCGCATATTTTTCACACAACTTGCGAACACCTTCAAATAATTTACTTCTCGCCACTTTTTAACATTTTCCTTCTGTGATGTTTAAGTTTTGCACGGAAGCAGCTATTTTGTACAACTGATCTGCCACTTTCTTCCCTTTTAAACTGTGCAAGCGCGGCGTGCACTCCGATTACTAATTAATTACTGTTTGACTGTTGCATTTGTAATAGTGTGAAGTTGTTTATATATTTTGCAATAGATGCAAAGTTTTAGAAAATGATAAGCATCTTCAGAGAGTTACAAGGCTGAATAGCCAATGATGCCGCACACGTACACGTTTTGTTGTTTACATCGCCATATAAACTAAGGACGGTTCCCAGAGGTCCAGAGGTGTTATACACCTGCGAGCCTAGTGCCCTATCACGGATGATATTTTCAGAAAAGAAAATCATGAAAACTTTGGAACAGATTATAGGAGATATGATGCCTTTCTCTCCAGCGAACTGTGTACCACTGTTACTACTTGTTGAACTCTGGGTATGAGTTTAGCCATGCAGTGGGATTTCTGTCTGGTCAGAACTCATTCTGGGCGTCTCACGTCAGCACTTGCACGTCTGAGCTATCTATCGTTGCGCGAATCAACTACGTGATATCTCGGGTAGGAGAGGCAGGGTATTCATAGATATGAATAAATTATAAGGGAAACTGCTGAGAGAGATTTCTCTGCAAAAGGAAGCTCATCCATAGAAAAACTCCTTGTGCTCAAGTGTTCTTATATCTTCGAAGTGGATAAACTTACCATTAATAATTGTACAATGAAGTACTACTAACTCTTAAATTTCTTACTAAATGGAGATAGGAAGCAAGTCACATTGTGTTTTTTGTTTTACTTATGTACTACGTACGTAGTGGAAAGAGAAAAAAGGAATTTCATCCAAAAGTTCATACTGATATTTCAGTAGAAGCACACGTTTTGAGCCTGAATCCACTGGCGCAACGTTAATGTTGCTAATAAATTTAAGTAGCTGCATCCAAAATTTACATTACTTCTTCTTCAAAGAATAAGGGTAAATTTTAGCAATTTCACCTTCAGACTTCAACTGCATTAATTCATGAACGATCCGCCGGAAGCGGTCGATGACAGATCCTTCGAGACCAGTCATCTAATATCCTCCAGTTCTAAATAGCCCGTTATTTTGTCAATAGTGCTCACCGGCAAACTCGGAGCTTACAGGCTCCTGTAGCATGGCTGTGACCCAACTAAGCCTTCGGTTTCTTCTTTATAGCACGTTTTTTGTCAGTGCAATGCAGTGTAGTTTTAGTGTTAATTCCACACGAAAACAATGATTTAGTGTTAAAAGTACGATAAGAAGAATTGCATCACAATGCGCAACACTGAGTGCGATTGTGTGATCAAAAATCTTTTAAATCGGTAATTGAGATCGCATTCTTTTATTGAAAGATTTCATATAATTCCAACAGGAAATCCGGATCGTAAACCAAAATCACACCGGTGTTTCCAAAGTATTTTGTTATCTCTAGGTATAACGAGTTTCCTTGATTGTGTAATTGTAACAAATTACTGAACCTACTGTGCTGGTCATGCCTGATTTTTTTTCTAATGAAAAATTGCGTCGTCAACAGATGACATCAGCAACATGGATAGTTTTCGCACCTTGAGGATTCGTCATGAAAATTTCAAAACGCATATTACTTCTATTGTAAAGTTAGTAAAGTTTGGAAAAGCAATAATTGACACTTCTTCCTGCGACGCATTTAAAAATTCGATTAACAAGCATAATGAAGGTGTGAATGCTAATTAGTACATTTATGGGTAGTTACGAGTCCATAAATTAGGATAACGGAGGTAACAACGTAAAACCACATGTTTAAGATTTCTTATAACAAGTGAAAAGTATATCTTCAATGTTCTAAGAATGTCTTGAGAAGTTCTCTTCATTCTTAATGACTTTTGCGTAACTAGTAAAAGCAAGAAATAAAATTCATACCTTGCGTAGTTTCACAGATATTTCTTGTTATTTATTTGCATCTTCTGACATATTTTCAAAAGTGAAGGACTTTTTTTATCCTGAGTACGCAAAGAGAACGGAAATTCAAAACCATCATATAGCAACCTGGCTCAAAACATTTGTCTCTAGCTTAAGCCTTCTGTATATTTATATTTACATTGTTAACTACAATAAAATAAGTAATAAAATCATTCCTACATACGTTTACCTGGATTAAAATGGAGTGCATGGAAGGAAAAAGGTTTTTCACAACAGTTTTATACGACTGACTAGAGAAATTAATGTTGATATTCGTTAAGTTTAACGTCCTTAAATGACTAGATGATGTCGAACAATGAACGGATTACCTGAATGAGATAGTACTAATATTAGATCTATGGTGCAAAGAAGTCAAGTTTCCTCGACATTTGTATTTTCCCCTGCAAACTTATACGATTATCTCTGAAACCGGGAGCTTTTAAGTATTGTCACCCAATTATCGGGAAGCACCACAAACAACAGCTGAGAAGGGACCGGAGGCCACGCCACGCCGACTCATTTGTCTCCTGTCACTAACTGAAGGGATGGTTAGGGGAGGGATGTCGGGCCCCTGAGCCGTCTCTTTACCCTTCTCCTAGGTTCTGGAAACTCGGGACATTCAATTTAATCGAGAACCTTCTAGATCGGCAAGCAGACCCTATATAAGCAACACGTCGTGCCAGGGGCAGTCAGTCAGTATTTGACGTGCTAGCGAACGAGCGCCGTGTTAAGGAACGAGAAGACTGTGTACGTGCATCGGAGTATTGTCCGTAATTACTAGTGCAAGTGAAATTGTAACGGACGAACTGGTGAATTGTAATTGTGTGCAGCACGTAATTCTGTGCAATTGGCAAGTGTCAAACTGTAAGTCGGTAGAAATAAAGAACATTGTTGAGTTTGTGTAATTGGACTTTTCATTTCACGAAACCACAAAGTCACAATTGGTGTCAGAAGTGCGACATAACACAATGGAGGCAGCATTAGAAGAGATTTTAGCGGAACTGAAAGAAATGAAGACGGGCAACGACAACATCACCGCGGAACTGAAACAAATGAAGACGGCCAACGACAACATCACCGAGAAGATGGAAGAAATGAAGGCCGAGTTAACCACAGAAATGAGAGCAGCGAACGGCAGTCTGGCCACGGAAATGAAGGCGGCGAACGAGGCTCTCGCCGCAAAGTTTGAAGAACAGTTGGCCGGCGTAAAAGAGGACGTCACAGAGTTAGGCGAGCGCGTCGAAGACCTGGCGAGCCGCGTTAATGAGCTGGAAGGAAAAGCCGACAGCAGCGTGAAGTCCCTGAACGCCATGGTGGAGGACGTCGTCGGCAGGAAGCTGAAGAATTTAAAGGCCGACGCGCTGGGACGCGACACAACATCTGCGCGCGTCAAACCTCCGAAGTATGACGGCACGTCAAAGTTTGAGGTCTTCCGCCGCCAGTTCGACACAGTGGCCAGGCACAACGGATGGTCACTGGAGGAGGAGGCCACACAGTTAATAGCCAGCCTCCAGGGAAGAGCCGCGGAAGTCCTAAACGCGGTGCAGACGACGGCGGCGCCCAAGGACATCTGGGAAGCCCTGGAGAATCGCTTCGGGAACCACCGCTTAGCCGCAGCATACCGCAGCCAGCTAAAGGCAAGGTCACAGCAGCCGGGGGAGACGCTGCAGGAGTTCGCCATTGCGATCGAGCAGCTGGCTAGCAAGGCCTTGGTTGACCTGCCACTGGAGTTCGTATCCCGGGAAGCCGCCTACAATTTTGTCGACGGAGTACGGGACACGGAGATTCGTCAGCGCCTAATGCTCGGGGAATATAAAACCATCCACGAGGCGCTGACAGCGGCATTAAGGATGGAGGCGGCCAAAATAACATCCATCCCGACGTCGAGAACGAGGAGTGTCCGCTACGCCGGAGACAGAAGACCAGCTGAGGGACGCCGGCGAACACCTAGTGGCCTGTGTTGGGGGTGTGGACAGCCCGGACACCTGCAGAGAGACTGCCCACACCAGGAAGAGCTGCCGGAAAACGAGTAAGGGCCGTCGTGGAGAGGGGCACGTCGGCGCCTTCACCACCATCCCCTCGAGTGACACTGCGCGCCGTCAGCCGGCGTATGGATGACAGCCTCATCGCGGACGGTTGGGTAAGAGGGTAGCCGTGCCGCGTGCTGGTGGACACCGGGGCGGCCGTGACCATCATCAGACCTGACGTGGCGAAGGGTTTGCCGGCAAGGAAGCCAAGCCGGCTATACCAGCTTGTCACGGCATCGGGCGACACCTTGCCTGTGGAGAAGGAGGCCCTGCTGGAGCTGAACCTGGGACGGAGTGCCGTGCGTCTGTGGGTGTTCGTCGCGAAGGTGGCTGAGGAGGTGATCCTGGGACTGGATGCCCTCAGGAGCCATGAGGCGACGGTCGACGTCGGCAAGAAGGTCCTGCGGCTTAACGGAGAAGAGGTTATACTCCGTCAACCCGAGGAGCGTCTCGGAATGTACAGGGTCGTCTTGGACCAAGACGTGGTTGTCCCCGCGAGGAGCGAGGTGGTGGTGACGGCGCGACTGGAGGGCCAGGAACCAGGAACATGATGCTGGACCAGAAGACGCCTGTAAACGGACTGTGTGTAGCCAGGGCATTGCTGCCGTGCCGAGAGGAGGTGCCCGTGAGACTGCTAAATCCTACGGACGCCGATCACGACGTCCAGGCCGGGACGGAGTTGGGAATGTGCGAGCCTGTGGTGAGCGTAACAGCTATCGACGAGACCCAGGTGCCGGCGCTGAAGCAGCACCTGGGGCCCCGGCTAGAAAGCTTGGTGGAGAGGGCGGCCGACCACCTGACCACAGAACAGCTGGAGAAGGTTCGACAACTGCTAAGGCGGTATCAGCGCGTCTTCAGCCAAGGTGATAGTGACTACGGCCGCACGGACAAAGTGCTTCACCGCATCGACACCGGGGACGCCCGGCCTATTCGGCAACCACATAGACGCGTTCCGCTGGCGAAGCAAGGGGCGGTACGAGACATGCTGGAGGACATGAGATCCAGGGGAGTGATTGAAGAGTCTGACAGCCCTTGGTGTTCCCCTGTAGTCTTGGTGACAAAGAAGAACGGTGAGCTGCGCTTCTGCGTAGACTACAGAAAGTTGAACGCCGTCAACCGGAAGGACTGTTTTCCCTTACCCCGGATTGACGACACCCTGGACACGCTAGCTGGTGCACAGTGGTTCTCGACCCTGGACCTGAAGTCGGGCTACTGGCAGGTAGCTCTAGACCCGAGAGACAAGGAGAAGACCGGATTCTCGTCGGGCCAAGGTCTTTGGCAGTTCACGGTTATGCCCTTTGGCCTCTGCAACGCACCAGCTACCTTCCAACGCCTCATGGAGTCAGTGATGAGAGGGCTGACTTACGATGCCTGCCTGCTATACCTGGACGACATCATCATCGTCGGGAAGACTTTTGAAGATCACCTCGAGAATCTGAGTAAGGTGCTACAGAGACTGCAGGCGACCAAGTGCCAGCTCTTCCGCAAGGAAGTTAACTACTTGGGCCACATAGTCTCAGCAACCGGAGTGGCCACAGACCCGGAGAAGACAAAGGCTGTGAGAGATTGGCCTCGCCCAAAGGATAAGAAAGAATTGCGCAGTTTCCTGGGGCTGTGCAGTTATTACAGGCGCTTCATAAAGGGGTTCTCCAACATCGCAAAACCCCTCACCCGCCTGACAGAGGAACACCGGCCTTATGTGTGGACGGAGGACGCAGAAAATGCTTTCCAGCACCTAAAGGAGACCCTGTGCAGTGCTCCAATTTTGGGTTTCCCACAACCGGGTGGCGCCTTCATTGTGGACACCGACGCCAGCGACCATTGCATTGGAGGTGTCCTATCGCAGATCCAGAATGGTCATGAGCGGGTGATAGCCTATTACAGCAAGACGCTATCCAAGGCAGAGAAGAACTACTGCGTCACCCGACGGGAGTTACTGGCGGTAGTAAAGACATTGGAGCACTTCCACAAGTACCTGTACGGTCAGCCATTCCACCTGAGGACTGACCATTCCGCCCTAACCTGGTTATTGAGCTTTAAGAACCTGGAAGGCCAGACAGCACGTTGGGTCCAGAGGCTGCAGGAGTACGACTTCACCTCGGAACATCGTAGAGGGAAGAGCCACGGTAACGCAGACGCCATGTCCCGAAGACCCTGTCCAGAAGAGTGCGGCCAGTGCACAAGAGTTGAAGAGAAGGAGCGTGCCGCAGCAGTCCGAGTAGTTGTGGCAGTGCCTGCTGAAGGCTGGGATAGCGCAGGCCTGAGGAGGGAGCAGCTGGCGGACGCAGACTTGGGGCCACTCTTGAGGGAAGTGGAGGCAGGGATGAGACCAACCTGGGTGGACTTCGCACCGAGGAGCGCCACCTACAAGTCGTACTGGGCCCAATGGGACTCGTTGAAGACCAGAGAGGGCGTGCTGTTCCGGGTATGGGAATCACCCGATGGGAAGACGCAAAGAGAGCAGTTGGTACTTCCCTGGAGTAAGGTCCCGGAAGTCCTGGAGGAAGTGCACGCCGGTACTTCAGGAGGACACCTGGGAGCGAACCGAACAATTGACAAACTACGGCAGCGCTACTACTGGCTGAGACTCCGAGCAGATGCTGAGAGATGGTGCCGTCAGTGTCACGTGTGCGCGGCAAGTCGTGGCCCTCAGACTAGGAGCCGGGGTCGCATGCAGCAGTACAACGTCGGAGCGCCATTCGAACGGATCGTCGTTGACATTGCTGGACCGTTCCCAGTTTCCGACCGAGGCAACAAGTACCTAATGGTGGTCGTGGACTACTTCACCAAGTGGCCGGAGGTGTATGCCATCCCAAACCAAGAGGCAAAGAGAGTCACAGACTGCCTCGTGGAGCAAGTATTCTGTCGATTTGGGGTGCCGTTAGAGCTACACAGTGACCAGGGTACCAACTTTGAGTCCAACCTAATGAAGGAGGCACTACAAAGGCTTGGGGTGAACAAGACTCGCACTACGCCTCTACATCCCCAATCGGATGGCATGGTCGAAAGGTACATCAAGACCTTAGAGGAACACCTGAGGAAGGTCGTGGCCAGCCTTCAGCGAGACTGGGACGTCAAGGTGCCACTGTTCTTGCTGGCCTATCGCTCGTCTACACACGACACAACTGGGATGACGCCAGCCAGCTTAATGTTCGGCCGAGAGTTACGCCTCCCTTGTGACCTGGCTTTTGGAAGCCCTCCGGAAGCGAAACAGCCAGCGACCGAGTATGTGGAGAACTTGGTGGACCATCTCCACGACATGCACGAGATGGCTCGCCAGAACATCCAGAAGGCGAGCGACCGCATGAAGACCAGGTATGACAGGCAAGCCAACAGCCAAGGGTTCCAGCAAGGTGACCTAGTCTGGTTGTACCGTCCTACCCGGACCAAGGGACGCTGCCCGAAGCTCCAGCAGCCATGGCAAGGACCGTACCGGGTGGTGAAGAGGATTAACGACGTGGTCTACCGCATCCAAAAGGTTCCCCGAGGGAAGATGTTGGTGGTACACCTGGATCGTCTAGCCCGCTACGATGGTGCTGTTCGGGACGACCAGCTTTGAGGAGGGAGCAGTGTCACCCAATTATCGGGAAGCACCACAAACAACAGCTGAGAAGGGACCGGAGGCCACGCCACGCCCACTCATTTGTCTCCTGTCACTAACTGAAGGGATGGTTAGGGGAGGGATGTCGGGCCCCTGAGCCGTCTCTTTACCCTTCTCCTAGGTTCTGGAAACTCGGGACATTCAATTTAATCGAGAACCTTCTAGATCGGCAAGCAGACCCTATATAAGCAACACGTCGTGCCAGGGGCAGTCAGTCAGTATTTGACGTGCTAGCGAACGAGCGCCGTGTTAAGGAACGAGAAGACTGTGTACGTGCATCGGAGTATTGTCCGTAATTACTAGTGCAAGTGAAATTGTAATGGACGAACTGGTGAATTGTAATTGTGTGCAGCACGTAATTCTGTGCAATTGGCAAGTGTTAAACTGTAAGTCGGTGGAAATAAAGAACATTGTTGAGTTTGTGTAATTGGACTTTTCATTTCACGAACCCACAAAGTCACAGTATGAAGCCATGCCAAAGATAAGCATTCCATTGTTAGTACAGTGGAAAGGAGGAACAAAGTGGCAATGTGCAATTATTTTTGCTCATGTTTTCTTTTCCTTTGTAGCAGTTTACATCACTTTAACTACAAGGATATATCAAGAAGGTACTTTTAGATATTTAGATATTTATTTGTACAGTTTCTATTAAATTTAATGACAGTGACTTCAACATCGTACACACAATATTACACATCCTGTACAAATACATGAAATTGCTGACCCAAGATTTACTTGTGTTTCAGGTCCCCTGGGCTTAAGCTTTTGGTTGGCCTGAGCAGCTTGGTGTCGTTTCTTCTTGACCTTCGCTTCTTTTACCCTAATCCACTTATCTCTTATACTATATAAAATTCTCCTTTACATCTATTTTTCTTTTTAGCCATCCCCGTTAACATTCGTAACGGCACTACGTCTTTACTCACACTATCCCATATTTTTCTCCTATAATTTGTTAACTCCTTACATTCTATGAGATAATGAACAGTGCTCTCTTCATCCCCAAAAAATTCACATATCCCTACTTCATTACTTCTCAACCCTTTAGATATATTATTCATACCCTCATCCATGCTATGCCTTCTCTTCATGTTTTGTCACATTGATCCATATATTTTTCCCTACCCCATTCTGTCTTTAATTTCTTATACAATTTCAAAGGTTTCTTTTCTTCTATACTTTCCCATATCTCTTGCCTATCTATTTCTTGTACTCTGGTTCTCATTTCCTTCCAAAAACCGATATGATTTGACTCCTCTGCTCTCCATAAATCTCCCATGCCTATCTTCGACACCATTCTTTCCAATTCCGACCACCAACTGTTTGGTTAGGAGGTACTTCATGTCTCAGTGTTTGGCGGACAGTTAACTTCTAGGTCTCATCCCTGTACTAGACAACTACTGTATGGGACCAAGCCCTGTCTGATTGGGAGGAATTCGATCAAGTTTACTTTGAGTAAGAATGGCATTAGAGTGGAGGGGAGTGCTAACGGTCAGACAGACAATGGCGTATCAGTGTTTTCGAGGAATACATAAAACTGAACAGTACAAATAAATGTCAATGGCGAGTAACTGGCACTATCTGTCTAGTCATGTAGTATCATACCATTTACTATAGTTTGCATTTTATTTACCATAATTCAAAACGCCTAGTATTGGCAAAAAGTAACAAGATATATTCTGGATAGCCATTGTCATTCACTTTTACATCAGAGCGGCTGTGCTAGTTATTTCTCATCATTGTCACAGAAAATACATTTATTAGTATTAGTATCACTATCACTGGTGGAGCTGTCATCGCTTGTTCCCATTGTTCCTATATTTTAATTCAGGATATATTCCATCATAATCGTCAGATTATTTCGCTTGATTACATTTTCTATCCACTTGAGTGACTCGGATTTTCCGTGTATTGTCTAGACTTCCTTAACTACAAACTTCCCTTGTTTTCAATCCTTTTGTTCTACGCTACCCGAGAGCTGTTTTTATCTACAAAACCTTCCTTTTTTGTCTGAATTCGCTTCTTTCGAAATAAATTCGCTTTCATTAATATCATGTTTAATATTACTGCATTTAATCCTCGTTCTTTATAACTATCCTCTTTCCTTCGCGTGCATTTTTTCACATATATTTCCATTCTATTTATTTTGCTTTGTTAGAATTATTCGTTCTCTAGCAGCTTAGTAGTCAGTTGGAAGAACTTTGCTTCCTCAACACTCATTCATATTTTCATAGAAGAAATTGATAGTGTTTATTTGTTACTATGGTAATACCTAACCTTAGAACACGATTCATTTCCTCGAAATAATGCATGTAGTAGATTATCAATCACATTTTAAGATAATCTGCACCTTGAATACTTTTTATAAAGGTAATTTGTGTTAATACAACACAAGTTTTAGTTTACTGATATTTTTAGCCAATACATTTTGCTACTTAATGTAGTAATCTCGCTACCTAATGTAGATTAGTTTGTCAGAAAATACAGGACGTTCTTTTCTTTCATATTCTGAGGACACATTTAATTGAAGATACGTTAATAAGAGGTATTTTCTGGGCTATTAAAGGCACTTTCTTGGTGACTATTAACCTGGAGAGGTGTATGTAAACGTGGATGAACTGCATATTTAAATTTACATTTTGAGAATTACGAGTGACATCTCCCACTTTTCTGAAAACACAGTTCTCCAACTGTTAATTAGAGATAATTTTACTGTAATACTAAGATAATGTGTTGTAAAATCAACTAGTGTTTAAAATAACTCAATATAAACAAAATAACGGATTCACGAAAATATATTTATATTTTCTATAGCTGTAGTAGAGCTACTGATATATTGTACTTGCCGATATATTTTACGAGGAGTTTGTTCTCCCCAGATTACATTTAACTTCTTTCCCCTCCCTAAGTTCTCGACGTTTTCTTCCTCGTGCTTTGAGAGGGACGTCGCTTCCAATTTCAGATGTCCAGGGTCCTTTTTTCCTGAATTGGTATGGACCCCATACTGAGAGACCGGATTTGATTTCAAAGGATCTTCTTCAGGTAATTGGCAATCAAAAAGCCAGACATCTCTATCGCTAACAGCATCATAACCTTCCTGAGGCAATAACTGATTAGGACAGGTATAGATCTTGTCCTGCCAAAGTTGAGGGATTATTTCTCAGCTCAAAGGGTAGCTTATATGAGATTTGGTCGCTTTCAGCCTTTAGGTCCATTTATCCCCTGTAATGACCGGGCACCAGTTCTAAAGATATTACTATTAGCAAAGGACGCCGGTTCAAATTATCGACGATTCAAACGTGAACCAACTTAGACGTAATACGCAGTATACAGTGTGTCACATGAGGGAGAAAAAATCCAGGAAGCATATTAATATTAACATTAGCTTAACATATGGCACTCTGAGCAATTTAAAGTCTATTAGCTGAAATTTACTATCTCTTTCTTGATCGAGGATTTGGTTAAGTACTTTTTCGATAAGACTCAATATACAAAAATATAACTAAAGTAAAGTACAGTAGGTGGAACGTGTGGAATAAGCATTTCTGTTAACCATTTTGTCCATTTTGGTGCTTCCTGCCTTATAGAACAGTTTCTCTGCATTCACAAACCCCTTCCTGCCTCCAGCATCAATAGCAAAAATGAACCGATTACCTGCATTGTAACTTTCGGCAACTTAAGCAACCTCATCTATTGCCATAACCTCTTCTTAGTTATGTGACTACCTCACGAAAAAATAAATATATATTTTTTGTTGCTCACATTATTCTGTTTGTTCAAGAGGTCCCCAGTTTGAAGTTCGGTGTGGGTATGTTATCTGGATAAGGTCTTTTCTCCGGAGTTTTTCCTTATCCTGAAAGTTGAATGTTGAATAACTTTAAGCTCGATGGACACTAGGTTCATTAATTTTACATAGCAGTTAAATTAATTAAAATTTGACTCTTTATTGTAATAAATTCCCTTACCAAAAATATAAATTATTTTTGCTACAGTAACAATAATGCTGTCTATCTGAAAATTTAATGGTGTTCTTACAAAATTATATTTTTCTAATAATCGAGGTTAAGTTTAATAAAATAAGTCCCATTACACGTTTTGCTTTAGGAACATCAGCGAACTGTTAGAATAGGAGGTCGGTCTGTAATGACCTTTAACTATTTGTCCCATTTCAGTAGACTTACTGGTATATCAAGGAACACGTACAGGAAGAAATTCAAACGCTCTGGCAGCCCTAATCTGATTCTGACAATAATTGAGCGTCTCGCACTTTTCGGAGGTAGATATATTTTAGAACGTAGGAGAGTTCAGAAAAGTTAAGATAAATGTTTCATTTGTCATGAGCGTATGTTAAAATATGCTAAGTTAATCAAAATGGATGGCTTCTGAGCACACATTTCCTGGAAACTTTCTACATAAACATGTTTGAGTGAAATGCAATTACGTTTACTACCTACTATGTGCGCGATAGTGGATGTTACAAAGAATCCCTGAAACGACTGTACTATAAGAAAGTTATTTCAGAAATTGTATAAGATGAATCAGCAATTCAATAACCTTCCCTTTTTTTAATTTACGTCCTCCAACGTTAAGTCATACATGAATATAAATGGATTGGGTGGAATAATGCTCAAATGAGCCCAGGGTTCATAGAGCTCAGAGTTACCCGACATTTGTCTTTCAGGACAAGGGAAAACCCTGGAAGAAACCTTATCCACGTAACTCACCTTGATCGACATTCGAACTCGGGACCTCATGAACGTGAGGCAGACACGCTACCACCACGCTGCTGAGCCGGGCAAGCTTAAGCTTCCTTTGTCTTTACCTGTTAAACAACATTATACAAAAGTCATTAACAATAGAAAGAATATAAGAGGAAATTTAATATACATTCATGAATACATTAATATACATGGATATGTGATATTTCAATCACAATAATTAATATTGTAGTAAATAAAATCTAAGTGATTATATTTGATATTTACTTACTTATTGCCTCACTTTGTCACACAAGATACAGGCAGAATGCCAGAAAATACGCTAACAGTCTTAACACTAGGACATTATTAGTTAAAATTCATTAACGGCATATACTGAATGGGCCAGAAATATAGTCCTGATACGTCTCTTAAACAAAGAATAGACTACACCTCTAATATACAATAGCGGAGTATTATTCATTAAATACGAAATAAAAACAAAACTGTTGATCTTGTTGCTGTATTTATACATGTTAAACTATATATTATGTATATTCTTAGCTAGATGATCATCTATATCGGAACATGCAACAAGAGCATTTGAATTTATTTTAAAATATTAAAAGCAGTTCAATATGTGCATTGCAGGTAATGAATTGGGTGATAAGATGCTCAAATGAGTCCAGGGCCATGGAGCTTAGAGTTAACGACATTCGTCTTTCAGGATAAGGGAAAACCTTATCCAGGTAACTCACCCTGTCCGAGATTCGACCTCGGAAGCTCTTGAACGTGTGGCAGACATGCTACCATTCACGCTACCAAGGCGGGCAGGTAATGTTAAGGACTACTAGTTGAATAAAAAGTGGTTTACACTGATTCTACCACAGATAATCCTCACAAATCTCTTTTGTTAACTACCCATATCACCTAATGAGATAAAGAACGTTAACCTCCGGAGAGAGAGAGAGAGAGAGAGAGAGAGAGAGAGAGAGAGAGAGAGAGAGAGAGAGAGAGAGAGAGAGAGAGAGAGAGAGAGAGAGAGAGAGAGAGAGAGAGAGAGAGAGAGAGAGAGAGAGAGAGAGAGAGAGAGAGGAGAGAGAGAGAGAGATGAGAGAGAGAGAGAGAGAGAGAGAGAGAGAGAGAGAGAGAGAGAGGAGAGAGAGAGAGAGAGAGTGTTTAAATGTCTCTCCATCATACACTGCTATCAACATCCATTCACAATTCACATTCTCAATATGATCTTAAAGTGTACTTTTTGTACCATTATAAATTTATAGGACTTTGTCCCAGGTAACTTAATAACTATTTGTGTGGAACCGTAAGAGTTTCCTCTTTGCTATCAAAGACAGCTAAATATTTCTTAGGGAAATTGTCCAAGTCTTGCTTAAAGTCGTGAATAGATGGATAAGCACCATCAAATGATGAAATAAGCAAGTATATAGGCGCGAAAAATGAAGCAAGTAAGCACCAAAATAAGAAAATAGGAATGTTTAATCATAAACATATTGTTTCGTAGAATTATTTATTAATCTACTTAAGGCTGCTACAGTACACGAGGGAGTTTATCCTGAGATTTTCTTGTGTGAAGATCATGTGTTTATCAGTGAAGAATTTTTATACAGTGAAAGGGTCTCTCGACTCGTACACTGCTCTACCAGAAAGTGTTTTTTTCTTAAATTTTTACAAGTGTTTCGTAACCATGGTTTTTCATTAATACCTACTGAGTCACACAAAGGCAGTTTTATCAGACTTTGAGTCTCTACAGAAGTTAGTGAAATTTCATCTGTCAAATAAAGTGAATGTCCCAAGTTACCATTTTGAGCTTCCAACTGTTTTATAATAGCATGTATTTTGGAGAAAGGATTATGGATGTACTCTGTATGATCTTGATTGCCAATATTAGCAAAATATCCCTGTGCTGAGGCATTGCTGCTTGCGTCTTCTGCATCTAAGGAATAGAACAATGTGTTTACTTCATTGAAATGTTCTGTGTAATATGACACAGCCTTTAACCAACAACCCCATCAAGTTAAAATTGACTGAGGTACTTTTTTCATTTTACGTCCTCCAACGTTAAGTCATATCGGACGATGAATGCAATGGGTGAAATAATGCTCAAATGAGTCCGGTGTCAATGGAGCTTAGAGCTACCCAACATTCGTCTTTTAGGATAAGGGAAAACCCCGGAAAACCCTTATCCAGGTAACTCACCCTGACCGAGATTCGAACTCGAGTCCTCTTGAACGTGAGGCAGACAGGCTACCATCTACGCTACCGAGGCGAGAAAAATTTGGAGGGACTTTATGAATATTTTAACTCTAATCGGTAACAGTAAAAACACTTTCTTTGGCCTAGATACAGGAATATTGACGTCTTTATATTGGCTCCTGTTTCAGCGACATGATGTAAACTAGGGGAAGAAAAGTAGTGGCGGTGTGACGTCAGTTTCATCAGTTCTAGCCACCAAAGTCTCCCGAACGAAAGGCAGGTTAGCGTGTGACGTCACCATGCTGATATCTGCTGCTCAAAAGGAAGGAAATAGTTTGATGTGTTGGGGTTCCTACAGTTTAGGAAAGACAGGAGACGTATCGGGTATTAATAATATGTATAACTTACATCTTGGTTGTTGTAATATTAATGCTGACGGTATTAATAACGTAATTGGCCACAAAATATAAACAATTAAATTTTATCTCTGTGTTATGAGAAAATATATAAAACTTCAAATCAGAGTTTATCTGAAGTTCAGACATGTTATAAAGTAAATAAAATAAAACATAAATAACGTTTTCTGCAAATTAGAGGACACCCATTGAGAAAATATTACGTTGACATTTTCCGACACTTTCTGTTTCGTTTTTCTTTAACTAGTTGATCAATGTTAGGAAGTAATATAAAGGAAATTTGTAATCGAAGGCTGCATGTTAGACTGTACACCAACAAGGTATTTTGGGGTTTAGACTTTGCTAATTTCATAACAGAGAAAAATTGTTCGCACACATATGTCGAGCCAAACATACACAATGTCCGTGCGGAAAGTGAATATAACCTCGGAAATCTGGTTTGGGGGACATTCTTGTAAATATCAGCGAAGTCTTTCTTGCGTGTACATTTGTCCTTCAATAAATCGTCAAAGTGTAAATTTAATAGTTTCACTGGGTACGTGGTAGCTACATTGTTATCATCGAGTGTGCTACACCTGACTGAACCCTCAGATTCTGTACTCACAGCGCCATAGACAACTTGGTAATACATGGCTCTTGTCTGACGTCACACGCACTGCAGGCCTCGCTCTCGGATGAAACACGTCACAACTCTCGAACCTGTCTTCCTCTGATGTAAACCGTCTAAATGATATAATGATGACTAGGAGTGAAAATTTACTTTTACATTTACATAATTTGGATAAGCTTTTCTCTTAGAAGTCCGGGATCTAGTCATGTATAATCTCCTCTGAGAGAAGGTTATTGCCTTATTCGCTTCTACCAAGGGCACTTTCCGTCTAACGAATCGCGTAAAATAAATAAATTAGACATATCCTTCTTTGCTACCCTCGCTTTACTTCGTTGTTGGTCACTGAAAAATAGAGCAAACTGCGTTGCCAGATTCTGAATAAACAGTTATCGCTCGCAGATCCGGTTCCACAGCTTTTGAATGGTCCTACTATCTGCTTTACAGCCCCATCCCTTTTCGTCAATGATACAATAGGGTTATGATAGACCCATTGTCTCGATCATATTAATGAGCGGCTGTATATCTGGAACATAGGGTAGCAGGATAGCCTTCAGCTGGTTGCTTTGATTTCAGGTGAAAGCCACGAAGTTTCTGTTGGGGTAGTGAAATTACATTGGTCTTCAATTTTTTCATAGAAAATTATTCTGGAGCAATTAGTAATTTTAGGAAGATTTTTTTTAATTTAAAGAACCGTAAATTAATTCCAAATAAGGATATTACAAGCATTAGAAGGAGCTAAACTAGTAGTTCCCATTTTGGCGCCTATATTCACGTAACGGAAAGCTATCTCACTAGTACTATTACAAAAACAATCTTATTAATACAATGGTTATATTTTCATTGAATTTTCGGTTTTTGTTCCAGCAAATAATAGTCTACTTGGTAAAATGCTGGTAACAAAAAGGAATCTAGGTTATTAGCGAACAGAGGCAATTAATAACGTCTGTATGTTTAAAAGCCTGTAAGTGGAAACACCTGTGTAGGTAATCAATTTGACTTCAGTTGAAATAACTTAATTTTCTGAACCTGGTTCCATTGTAAAGCTTAATGCAGCGTTCATTTCACACTGAGTGCATCGTTTCCATGTATCTCCGCAAGCTGATTGTAAAATAACTGCGTATATTCACAGTGGCTATTTCATTAAGGGACAAAAAGTTGAAGGATTGGAAATGGCTCGAAGGCTTTGCTTAACCCCTGTGTTTTGTGTATGTTTAGAATTACTACTCGCTGGAATAAAATCGATTCATTATTATCATTATAGCTTTAATATAATGATAGTATATTATTAAGAGAATAATAGTTTTAATTTATGGTTAGATTTGGTAAACAATCCTATGTTTTGAATTAACATGACGCTCTCTCTAATCTTTTATACACAATTCATTCTTTCATAGACCTATTTTTCTATTTATTTCGAGTTAATTCATATAAGCATTTGCAGAAATTCATTTACCGAAATTTTCTTTTAATAGGCCTTCGAAAATTGTAATAGCCATAAAACTGTATTCACACTGTAAGAAATTAAGAAGGTAAAAATGTCCTCCTATTTGGGAAAATTCTAAACAATAATGTGCTCTACCACAGAAATTGTTAACTCCAAAAGCAAAATGTACCTGTTACAAGTCCTATGCTTTAACGAGAGCTAATTTTTATGAAGTAAAATTTTGCCTATTTCTTAAGGTTTATCTGTGTGCAAACATAATCAAGGATGCAGAAGACTTCAGGGGCTGCTGCTCTCAGGTTGAAGATATGGATGTATATTTTATTTGCCATTAAAATATTTTAAACTTATGACATTTTAATCAAAAGTTTATAGCCACTTTGGAAAAATCGTACAATTTCGAAAGATTTTCTACGTAAAGTATAATTTGTGTGGGGGTGTTTTCTTAAAATATTCGCTATGCTCAGAAGTAAGAAACACAGAGGCCATACTAGGATAATTTTCCAAACATGTAGGTACTATAAGGATTCAGATAGCTCCATGTGTGCGAGGTGTATCTTCAGCTATATATTCTACACTTATGGAAACTTTTGACGGACTGCACTGTCGTTTGTTTCTACGTAAGCGAACCTATGTTAAAATAACTCTAAAAGTAAAAGCATATAAGGGTACGGTGGAACAGAAAAGGCCACCCAATCGAGGATGAGCACCGAATGCGAGTGGCCACCTCCTCGATTAATTAAGTCATCTACATTTATTCTTCTGCCTAAGAAGGGTTAGGTCATTCAGCCTGTTCTGGTCTCAATTCATCTTTGCCTGGCCCTTCACGAGGGTTTATAATTTAAAATCTTACTTGGTATTTTTGTGCTGTGCATCCTTCCCAATTTTCTCTGTTCTTTAGTTTTATCATGTATGTTTAAAATGGCCAGATTTTGTCTCCAATCCTGGTTTCTTTTTTATCTTTTCCTGTTTGTCCCAATATTGCTCTTAAAACTTCAGTCATCTACATTTTTTCTTCTGCCTAAGAAGGGTTAGGTCATTCAGCCTGTTCTGGTCTCAATTCATCTTTGCCTGGCCCCTCACGAGGGTTTATAATTTAAAATCTTACTTGGTATTCTTGTGCTGTGCATCCTTCCCAATTTTCTCTATGTTCTTTAGTTTTATCATGTATGTTTAAAATGGCCAGATTTTGTCTCCAATCCTGGTTTCTTTTTTATCTTTTCCTGTTTGTCCCAATATTGCTCTTAAAACTTCATTTCTGTAGCTTGAACATGACTAAAATTTTTTGTCCTATTATCCAGGACTCACTGCTGTATAAAATAACTGGTACTGACATTATGCTGTAAAAATTTAATTATATATCGGCCCGCGTTGTTTTTAATACTCTTCTTCCAGTGCCGCACACTAAATTACGTTTATTTAGTCAGTGAGTCGGTTGGTCGGTCAGTCAGTCAGTCAGTCAGTCATTTACTTACTTACTTATTTATTTAAATGTTAATTAATTTAATTTTTATATGTATTGTATTTATATTTTTTATTATATTTATATTTTTATTATATTTATATTTTATTTTCATAAAGGAAATTTCACATCTTAGATAACTGAACTAACAAAGTTGTTCTAAAATATTACTATCTAGATTTATTTGCACTCTTAGCGGGTATTCCATGAATTTCTATTTAAGGACAGGAATTTTAAATTTATATTTTTATGTAGCTGATATAACACGTAAGTTACTCTCTGGAGATTATCTTCAGAGCTTTAATACTAACCGTCTTCATAGGTAAAGTGCATTACATTTATTTCACTATGTGTAAATTGTTTCCATACTTTTTTGATGTCGTATGTTAAATATTAAATGGTGTGGGTTATAATACACACGCTTGTCTTAAATCTTGCTTAGTTGGTATGTACTCTTCCTTATTATACGGCATACTAAGTCTGAAGCCCAAGCCTTGATGTAAACCTTTTAAAAATGTATTATATGCATGGAGTATCCCTGATTCATTATCTCCCATACCTTTTGTCTATCCGTTCTATCAAAAGCTTTCCACAGATCTATGATTGCCATAAATGTAGATAGGTTATATTCCGTCCTTTTCTCAATTAATTGCCTAATTGTGAAGTTATTATTCATTCAGGAAATCACTTTCGGTAGCTCTAGTAGCTCATTCCAGGGAGTAGCGCCCCTGCAGTTTGGTGAGCTCCGATCTCAATAGCCTGGTGAGTAGCACCTGCGAAGGACCCCTTCCTCAGGAAAGGAGTGGACAGGAGAGAGTAGTCCATAGCTGAGGCGAAAGCAACTCTCCTAGGGAAAAGAACCCCAAAATCAAACCTGTAGATGATACCGAAAGCTGGGGGAAAGCATTTCTCTAGGGGTAGGAGGCCCCTACATAAATTTTCCTGGTATTCTAGGTTGGAGGTTGTGGATTGGGCTGGTATCCTGTCCACTTAACATTATACACCTACTCATCGATCTCATAAAGTATGAGATCGGTTAGATTTAATGGATACAACCTCAGCAATAATAAGTCCAAACAATGAGAGATAGCTGATCTACTGAATCTAGCAGCCTGGAATATCAGAGGACTATATAAAAGAGATCTAGATTTATTATTTGATAAAATGTTCATTCAGACATATCTCTCTTACTCTCTTACTGAGATTCGAACACTTTGAGACAAGTCACGTTCCTCATGTGTTCGTTTCTCCGATGTTAACCAAACGTGTCAAAGGACTAGATTATATTCCGCAAACTGTGCATTAAAATATTACCAAAACCACCCTCTTGTTATGACTTCTGGGATCTCATTTCAGGTAGAGACATCTAACGCCATTTCTGTGGAAGCAGAGCACGAAGAATGAAATACGGTACTCCCGTGATATAATGAAGATGGAATGGGAGGCAGCAGCAGCTCGACATGGTATGTAGCTTCATATTACTTCACGTAATATACGAAATCTTAGGCAAGTACCGCATACAAACTGAAGTTCAAAATTAGAACCTCACTCCAAGGCAGTATATGTTTCAAACTTTCTCAAACATACTACTCGTCTAGGTGTGTTCCAATTACTTAAAATACAATATGTTATGATTGTTATCACAAACAGGGTTACGTCATTTTGACTAATAAAACAAAGGGAAACATCGAAATTATGTAGGCTAAGGTTTGGGTAGATAAGAGTCAGACTGACAAATTCGAAGCCGTAAGCCGGACTATCTTCCGGTCTCCGTCCAGTTGCTCTTAACCACTGAGCTACCATGGCAACATGTCACCATAACAAATTATCCAACTGACTCGTATTTTTCCCATTAAACCATTAGGGGTTCTCATATACAAATGCCATGGTGGCACGTTGGCCATGGTAGCTCAGTGGTTAAGGCATTGCTGGCGAGATGAGCACTGGGAGTGCGAAATGCTTTACCCGTACAATGAACCCTTCCTTTCCCCTTCTATCTGGTACAAACAGGTGACGTGTGCCAGAGTGGCAATCTTCCAGGTTTTCGATAGTTTATAGGAACTGATCAAATACATACTTTCAAACGTAAGCTTTAGTGGAAAGCTCGAAGAAAGTTAATGCCATTAGAGAATGAGTGGAGCATTTAAGGACAATGTTAGGCATCTCATATTGCCATTTTGTGAGAAACCGTTCTCTCACTACATTACTAACCCATAGCAATTCTATAAAGCTATTTCCCTTCTGCTGCTGATAACATTTAAATGGTTTTTATATTGTATTCTAAAAATAAACGTTACAGTTTATCTGAATTATTCACAATGTACATTCATAGACAGTGGCGTACTCATAATACTCCCTTAATTCACACGAATGCTATCCCTGCTGTTTCTTCTTAAATGTGCTTCAATTTTCGGCTGCAAATAAATGATGTTTAGCTTATAACGCATTGCAGACGTACATTCAAAGCGCTACCACACGTTTAAACATTACCCTCAGAACACTTCTAATGGTTCCTCTAATACAGTGATATATTTTTGTTTCGTATTGTGCAGTAAACTTTAGACAACTGCATTTAAAGATGTAAAATGATGTTGTTGGTTCTCTTCTATTTGGCTCTGCCACATTTTTAATTTCTCCATAAATGCTTTTACACAATCAGTTAAATGTATAAATATATTGCGTTAACCTTGTAAAATAAGATTATTTTTGTTGACGTGTAAGTTAAATCGCATAGAATAGTCAAATTACAAATATAATTGAATTTTCAATTCCGAAACTGAAAGCCCTTAGTTGTTAAGAAAATAGATTTCCTTTGCAGCTCCAACAATCCTTGATGCATTTTATCTCTGCTTAACCATATTACCTGGTATAGTATGGTAAATCCTAATATTCTCAGTATCAAATTGGCAACAACTTTGGAGATTTGCTGCATGTCAGTGCATGAGCTCTAATTAGATGTACAGTTTTAATACAGAAAGGTATAATTTTATTCAAATTGGCTGATTTTACACAGAGTGCTTCTCACTGATGCCCTGACATCCTATCACTTCGTGATTAAGACCTTTGCAGTGTAAGTACATATATGACACACCCCGGGCTGTTATATTCTTGGTAGCAGTTGGGTATTAAAACTGAGGAAGAAACAACCTATAAGCAAGTGATAGAAGTTTAGCATAGAGCTGCTGGCATCAAGATTATAACGTAGGGAGAAACAACGACAAAATTGCTGTCATAAAACAGCATACTTCTACCAAACATTTTTATTCAATCATTCGTGTATGTCGTACCATAATAAGGTACGTAAAACAATCTTTTTAACATTAACCATAAGAATGCTAGGTCGAGGTGTCGTTCATTACTCTCTTCGGACAACCCCAGCTGAAGAACAGGTTTTCGAGACTGAAAATTGTGGGGACTTCTGCGAATCTCTGCAACCTTAGTATCCTTTGATTCATTTGCTTCATCCCTTCCTCTTGGAGGGTGCAAATTACGTAGTTGCATACGAGGAGTCTCTTTCCGTTGTATACTCTACACCAGATGCCAGAGAGGAGGTATAGTGGTTGGAAAGAGTGTGCAATTTGATGGTAGGTGCTCGACTGCTTTATGGTATTGAAGTATGGGGGCTAGAGAATCGTGCAAAGTTATAGATCAGGTACACAGGATGTTCTGAATGGAGTTTTGGGATTAACAAAATCTACAGTAAGTGAAATAGCTCAAATTGAAATAGGAAGAGTATCTAGATATAGGCTAGTGATGGAAAGAGCATTGAAATATTGGTATAGGATTATGAACTTAAATCATGAAAACTTATTGAAACAATGCCTAAAATATCAGTATAAATATTTGAAGACAGAGCTTTAAAATTTTTTCAGCCAATTATCACTTGTGTCCTATGTTCCAATAAAAGTTACGTGGTAGAGAGAGGAATATATAAATTCAGTAGTGAAAAAAGGAACGGGATAGCATGGCTGGAGCAGCAGTGTGGAAGCTGAAAGGACAGCGAAATGGGTACGTCCCTCACGTTCGGGTCAAAGCCGGATAAGGGCATGCAGCACTTAGGCAGTTGTACCCTATCTTTAAAACCACAATGCCAACACACCTTAAAGTACGCCTGTTTCGGGCGATAATCCCGCCCCTGATTCTGTACGGCTGCGAAGTCTGGGGATCAGCGGCTCCCACCATTATTCGCAGGCCGCAGTACATCCAGAACAGGGCGCTACGAATGATCTACGATACTGGACGTAGATTCCCGTCCCATTTCCTCCACACCTACTCCGGAGTCCCATACATTGTAGACGTGGTGCGGTAGAGAACCCGTACCATCTACAATAAGTTAGGCTCCCATCCCAATAACCTGGTCAATACCTTGGGCCGGCATGGCCATAGGGTTCCTCGCCGGAGACCAAGTTACTGGCTGCCCAAAGACGCTTTGAGTAACTAAACTGAGCAGGGCCACTTTCCTCTGACTCTGAACCCCCAAGTCCAGAAATGGGCTTGGTAAAACCCATACCCTAACATTAATTCTTTTCCCTCTAGCGTGTCAAGCGGGCTGTGCTCAGATGCCTTTCAGGCAGGCGGAAGAGCGAAGCCAGCACTGGGTGCACAACCCCCCGGGGTACTTTGCGTTCCACCCATGGCTAGATATACCTGCGACACAAGACAATTCTTTTATACTGCTCAGATAAAGCCGCACTAAGCGGCTAGGTGCTCGGCAGCAAACACCGAGCCCAGGTAAACCTGGACGACTCGCATCTTCTGCTGGTCTGCTGGACGTACAAGGTGAATGTCCATGTGGAGAAAATGAAGCTACAGAGCATATACATTTTGAATGCAAGGAAACAGAAATTTGGAATACAAATATTTTTGGACAGATATTAAGGATAGAAATATATAAAATATATAAAATATATAAAATATAAATATAAATAAAAACAGTAAGAACTTAGAGAAATTTGTAGGGAAAGCAAAAAATAAATACAAATGCACTGTTAAAAGAGGAAGAAAGCAGAAACTTGTGAATTTAAACAAAATAATTTAATAATAATAGTTGTAATAGTATGAGTCCTAATAGCAATAATAATATTAATAATTTATTTTTAATCTACAATGGACTGCTTTCAGCAATGGTGGCCTGGGCCAAATGCAGGTGAGAAGCTACTTTTTTTTTCTTTTTCTTGTTTTTTGCAATTTACGTCCTCCAACGTTAAGTCATATCGAACGATGAATGAAATGGGTGAAATGATGCTCAAATAAGTCCAGGGTCCATAGAGATTAGAGTAACCTGACGTTCGTTTATCAGGATAAGGGAAACCTCCGGAAAAACCTTATCCAGGTAACTCACCCTGATGAAGAACTTGGGATCTGCTGAACGTGAGGCAGACACATTACCATCTACGCTACCGAGGCGGTCAGCTCCTTAATTGTAATATTTTAGCACTTTAATAAATTATCAGTATGAATATCAAATTATCTATCTACATCAAAAAGGTATATTTTATACCTAACTTACACTCTCTTCGTTAGTCAATTAAATTACGAGGGCTGTTCAATGAAGTGATCATAATTTTTTTACGGCCATCATTTTTCGCACTAAAATTCATTCTTATTACATTCTGTTAGCTTAAAGTGAAACAAACACTCCGTAGTAGTTTTATTTTTGGTACTCCTGGTTACCGCCTGTGAGAACCAGGCAAGTTCAGACATATTCAGTATCCCCTACAGCTGCAATGCAGGTAACATGCAGTTAAAGCTGATGTTAGAGGAAGATCCGGAGTCTCTTTCAAACGCAATTACTGCTGATTTAACTTGGCTACATTATTTTGATCCTGAGAGGAAACAGCAAAACTCAGTGTGGAAATCTCCTTCATCACCAACCCACAAAAAAAAAGCAAAACTGGTTGCTTCTGATGGGAAAGTTATGATCATCTCATTCCTTGATATTCATAGAATGGTTTATCAGCATGTTGTACCTACACACACATCAGTAACTGGACAATACTACAGGGATGTCCTGAAAACATTGCAAGTCCATATCAGGCGCAAAAAACCACATTTCCGTGAAGCAAGCTGGATGCTTCACAATGATAATGCGCGGTCGCATATTGCCAATATTGTTGCTGAATATCTTGCAAAAATCAACGTGAAGTGCATCCCTCACCCTCCCTATAGTCCGTATTTAGCACCATGTGGCACTTTTCTAATCTCTAACTTGAAGAAATGTCTTCTTGGGAAGCATTATCCATCATCAGAAGCAGTGGTGAAGGCTGCAGAGGCGATTTTGAAAGATCTATCAAAAAATGGTTTCCAGCATGTCTTTGAAGACTGATAGAAGCGCTGGGACAAGTGAATCGCATTCAGCGTAGACTATTTTGAGAAGGAGCATCAAAATTATAAGGATAAGTAAAGGTATGTTGTCAAAAAAATTTGTGATCATTTTTTATTGAACAGCCCTCGTAGTTTTCTCTAGATGTAATCGCTTGTTCATGAACTCTTGAGTAGCTTTTCCTGAAGTGCGTGTGTTAGCACAACTTGGGGATTTACATAGCAGGGATTTTTTGCCAGTTAGTATATCAGTTACAGTAATCCCAGCAGCGCTTATATTAGCCATGCTGTAATAAAATCCGGATGTTATTGTATTTTTGCCTCCGTTTTGTGTTTCAATAAAGTGTTATTTTACAGCGCTGGTCATGCTGCAGGGGATAATGCCTTTAAGCAAAATGCAAACAACAATAAATTACAGTGGCATTCTCAATTCATTATTTAGTTCTCTGTATCGTAAATGTAGGCTCATGTATAGCAGCTCTGTTACCATATAAGCATTATATTTTATGCAAATATGAGTTCAGAATTTGACAAATCTTAATTTATGGAAATACAGTGTTCTGTTTTCCCTTTGTGTTATCACCTTTATATATATAGTTCTAGTTTTCTGAGACAACATTTTTCCTATCTTTGACAAACATCTGAACTTGTTGTGCTTTGGACTTTCTAGGAATTAACGAATTAATAAATTCAGCAAATAAAGTTTTGACCAAACTGACTGCGGTACCGATTTCCAACCGGTATCTTGTAGTTATAAAGGTTACAAAGGACTACACTGTAGAAAAAGTTTTAATTATTCACTTTAGGTATGTATATTATATTAGTACTATTTTATTACAGCAGGTTCCGGTAATGTACTCTTCTAAAGGTTGTCCCTAGGTAAAGCTCAAGCTCTCAGGTGGTGTTATTAGATACAGTGTTTACATATTGTGTTCTTGAGAATGTTGACATACTGAGGTTGGTACTACATGGCAAAGCGAGAAGGCGTATTGGAAAAAATTCGCAACACAGAAATGTTTTCCTCAGCTTAACGCACATAAACGGCGAATAGAGCGTTGAGGCGTATTGACCTCCAGGTCACCAGTGCTGTGTTCATCTCTTTTCGGGTCCTATCTGGTCGATTAGAAGAGTGAAACACAAATAGAGTGATTGTATGCTGCGTGTGTCTATATGATATGTTTTCTCGCGCCTGCCGATATATGACACATTACTGTCCAGAAAACATGATTATATCTGAACAGAATATGCATACACTGGACTCGCCGTGTATGTGCGATAAGCTGAGGTAAACATCTCTGTCATGCGAATTTTTCCCGATACGCTTTCTCGCTTTGCCATGTAGTATACTCTGTTCAGATATAATCATGTCTTCTCAACAGCAACGTGTCATATTACTTGAAAAAGCGTTGAGACGTATTGACCTTCAGGTGACCAGCGCTGTGATCGTCCCTTATCAGGTCTTATCTGGTCGATTAGAAGAGTGAAATATTAGTAAGTTGATGTACAGTAGACACGTTGTTGTCCAGAAGACATGATTATATTTGTTTGTTTGTTTGTTCGTTCGTTTGTTTGTTCGTAATTTACGTCCTCCAACGTTTAGTCATATCGGACGATGAATGAAATGGGTGAAATGATGCTCAAATGTGTCCGGAGTTAATGGAGCTTAGAGTTACCCGACATTAGTCTTGAAGGATAAGGAAAAACCCTGGAAAAATATTATCCAGGTAACTCACCCTGACCGAGATTCGAACTCGGGAACTCTTGATGATTATATCTGACCAGAGTATACATACACTGAACTCGCCGTGTATGTGCGATAAGCTCAGGTAAACATCTGTATGTTGCGAATTATTTCCGATACCTCTTCTCGCTTAACCATCGAGCAAAGTGATCGGCAGCCGCGAGAAACATATGGACGGAAGTCGGGGTAGGTCCAAAGGACGATCCGAGCTGGATTAACAAGGATTAAATGCGAAGCGACAAGAAAATCAAAGATGCAGGGCAAAGTTTTTTTTTTATATTTAACGTTCGCTTTTGATGCATGCAGCTGTGCAAGCGGTGACACTGATGATACACGATATAAAGAGGGAACACCGGTGGAATGATATGGCAGAGGAAACTGGTGCACCCAGGGGAAACCCGCCCCAACACCATTTTGTCCACCACAAATCTCACATGCGATAGTCTGGAATCGAACTCTGGTCACTTCGATCGCATTCGAGTGCAAGACTAAGAATCTGCTTAAAGGAACAGATGGAAAAGTTTCTAATTTTGCTATTATAAATATCTTCGGAAATCTGCTGTAGTATCTCCATTCTAAATAATTATAAATTATAATACTTAATGAAATTTGCAACTTTGCTAAGGCCAACTTTTTAGCATAATTATTGCATGTAGACATTCCTATATAATAATAACCCATGGTGCGACAGCCCTTAGAGGGCCAAGGCCTACCAACCCGACTGCCGGCCTCACGCCCACTTACGCACGGCTTAGGGTATAATTTTACATGGAAAATAGCTCCGTTCCAAAATTAATTTCCCGTTTTTGCAGGTTTCCGCTTATAAGGGGTCCGATTTAGGCACTTTTACAATACCACCCAGACTACAATTAGAACACTCAAATAACAGTTTAACAACATTTTCAAATTTGCAGTTGCTATGAAGAACATAAAAGGCTCTTGAACTGCTTTCCTGTTAAGTCAGAACTTTTGTGTCTCTTTTGTTGCAATTTTCGCAAGTACGTGCTCCAGTTTTATTCACACAATGTAATGTTTCACGAAAGTTGTGTTCACTGAAGCAGGCAGCGTAAAAAGTTTTTCTTTTTCTACGCTTTACTCTCTCAGGTCTGTAGGAACGGGGGCAAGCAAAGCTAATTTCTCCATTAGATAGCACTGGAAACAGCACGGGTGTATGTATATATTTAGAATTCCATTTGAAGCCACCCTAACCTAGCCGGAGAGCAGATGTACGGTATGACAGTTGCCATCAATTCTTGCACCCTCCACCCCCT
The DNA here is from genome assembly GCA_030765055.1 of Mantis religiosa. Classification (NCBI taxonomy): domain Eukaryota; kingdom Metazoa; phylum Arthropoda; class Insecta; order Mantodea; family Mantidae; genus Mantis; species Mantis religiosa. Next base: position 87,660,246 of record CM060957.1, read on the forward strand.
TTCCTCTGTTGAGGTTGAGGTTGAGAGGCCATATATTCCCGGCTGCCTCACTAGAGGGCATAGCGCCGCGTTTTATGAGTGGCTTCGTTCTAAAGTTGGTCCAAGCGCTGATTATTGGCTATGTCCAACTTTGTGCGTATGCCAATACAACTTTTTTTTAATAATATATACGATATAACGGGCAGTAAAATATAAAACTGTGACATCAGTGCCTTTCATAAGCATTAAGGCATTTGGATACCATCCAGGGAAATTTGATCCACCATTCCATTTTATTATGATGCTTCCATCCTTTTTTATATTTACATTACCCATTTTGGAATAGCATATTGTGACTTTTGTTATCCCACTTCTTGACACCAGTGTGACTTTGTGGGTTCGTGGAATAAAAAGTCCAATTACACCACTCAACAATGTTCTTTATTTCCACCGACTTACAGTTTAACACTTGCCAATTACATAAAATTACTTGCTGCACACAGTTACAATTTACCAGTCCGTCCGTTACAATTCCCTTGTACTCGCGGTTACGTAAGCTCCGGTACACATTCACAGTTACGCACAGTCTTCCGTTGCACAACCCTTTCGTTCATTAACACGTCACTGACTAACTCTTACACCAAGAACTGCGACTGTCTCCTCACTGACAAAACCAACTCACTGACTGACTACCAAAACCAACTCAACAACTGACCCACACTGTCTGTCTGTAACCCTCTTTATAGGAATATCGCCGGTTTCTGGTGTTTACAAGATTGTTCTGGTAAACGAAAGATCGAGAAACAGGTAGAAGGAAAACAGACGACCAGTCATGTTTTCCCCTAACCACAAGCCTGTCACCACTACAAGACAAACGAGGAGAAGGTGTGGCTAACGCGGTCCTCCCCCCTGCCTTCCGTTCGCAGCTGGTACAGGGTGTTCTAGCGGTCATGTTACACTGCTCCCTCCTCAAAGCTGTTCGTCCTCGAACAGCCCCATCGTAGCGTGCGAGGCGGTCCAGGTGTACCACCAGGATCTGCCCGGAGTCTGAGCCAGAAGTAGCGCTGCCGTAGTTTGTGAATCATTCGGTTCGCTCCCAGGTGTCCTCCTGAAGTACCGGCGTGCACTTCCTCCAAGATTTCCGGGACCTTACTCCGGGGAAGTACCAACTGTCCTCTCTGCGCCTTCCCATCGGGTGACCCCCATACCCGGAACAGCACGCCCTCTCTCGTCTTCAACGAGTCCCATTTTGCCCAGTGCGACTTGTAGGTGGCGCTCCTCGGTGCGATGTCCTCCCAGGTTGGTCTCGTCCCTGCGTCCACTTCCCTTAAGAGTGGCCCCAAGTCTGCGTCCGCCAGCTGCTCCCTCCTCAGGCCTGCGCTATCCCAGCCTTCAGCAGGCACTGCCACAACTACTCGGACTGCTGCGGCACGCTCCTTCTCTTCCACTCTTGTGCGCTCATGGCCGTCCTGGATCTGCGATAGGACACCTCCAATGCAATGGTCGCTAGCGTCGGTGTCCACAATGAAGGCGCCACCCGGTTGTAGGAAACCCAAAATTGAAGCACTGCACAGGGTCCCCTTCGGGTGCTGGAAAGCGTCTTCGGCGTCCTCCGTCCACACATAAGGCCGGTTTTCCTCCGTCAGGCGGGTGAGGGGTTTTGCGATGTTGTCGGCCTTTTCCTCTAAATCATTAAGGCGGTCGTCTACTTGACCCTTCCGCTCGCCCAGTTCCGTCACGTCATCACTCACGCCGGCCAACTGTTCTTCAAACTTGGCGGCGAGAGCCTCGTTCGCCACCTTCATTTCGGTAGCCGGACCGTCATTCGCTGCTCTCATTTCCGTGGTTAACTCGGCCTTCACTTGTTCCATCTTCTCGGCGATGTTGTTTGCCGTCTTCATTTGTTTCAACTCTGCGGCGATGTTCTCCCTAGCCGTCCTGATTAGTTTCAGTTCCGCGGCCAGGTTATTTCTAGTCTCCAGCGTCTCTGTTAATTCGGCCCGCATTTCTTCCATCTTCCTGATGATGTTGTCTTTAGCCGTCTTCATTTCTTTCAGTTCCGCTAAAATCTTTTCTAATGCTGCCTCCATCGTTGTAATGTTCGGTGATGTTATGTTTTCCCGCTTCCTGACACCAGTGTGACTTTGTGTTTATCCCTCTTCTTGACACCAGTGTGACTTTGTGGGTTCGTGGAATAAAAAGTCCAATTACACCACTCAACAATGTTCTTTATTTCCACCGACTTACAGTTTAACACTTGCCAATTACATAAAATTACTTGCTGCACACAGTTACAATTTACCAGTCCGTCCGTTACAATGCCCTTGTACTCGCGGTTACGTAAGCTCCGGTACACATTCACAGTTACGCACAGTCTTCCGTTGCACAACCCTTTCGTTCATTAACACGTCACTGACTAACTCTTACACCAAGAACTGCGACTGTCTCCTCACTGACAAAACCAACTCACTGACTGACTACCAAAACCAACTCAACAACTGACCCACACTGTCTGTCTGTAACCCTCTTTATAGGAATATCGCCGGTTTCTGGTGTTTACAAGATTGTTCTGGTAAACGAAAGATCGAGAAACAGGTAGAAGGAAAACAGACGACCAGTCATGTTTTCCCCTAACCACAAGCCTGTCACCACTACAAGACAAACGAGGAGAAGGTGTGGCTAACGCGGTCCTCCCCCCTGCCTTCCGTTCGCAGCTGGTACAGGGTGTTCTAGCGGTCATGTTACAATATTAAATGATGTTCAAGCTGATATCTATATAAGGTGTGCACATTTGTAAACTAAATATAATGATTCTGAACTGCTGGTGTTTAATGGAATGAAATAGATACCAAATTGTGGTTTACTTTAAATTATTATTTAAACAAACCTGTGACTCAGCAAATTTATTATACACTGTGAAACAGAACGCGTTTTTGCTACAAAAAAGTTATCAAATGCACTTATCTAGTATTGTGGCATTGTTCGACACGGTTACCATGGATTTATCTCTGGTAATAGATACCTCTCAGATAACGCACTGATTACTCAACGTGGTGTGAACATATATCTGTCATTTATGATTTCTGGGAATTCCATTAGTTGAAGTGATGCGTTCATTGGTGCTTAGAACACGGCCGGGAGGCGCGTCAGTACCCCTCTCACTCTTACAAGAATAATTAATCCTTCTTTCACATAAGCTTGCCCCTTATCTATTAACGGTCATGTGACCTTATCACCTTTCATTGGCTGCTATTGTAGTATAGACTGTTGTGCGGTAAAAATTAGTTCGTTATTTAACATATCTTTATATGTTGGAAGAGAATTGTCAAATTTATATTTTCGTAACTGTTTTAATTAAATATATTACGCAAAAGAGTTGATTTATCTGAAACGCATGTTAATTCTTAAACGAAGTAAAGAGGAGCTTCCTTTGCTCTCAAGTATATGACACGATAGCACGTGATTTAGCGGTAGTGAAGACATATTTGTTTATATGGCTTTTATCACTGACCTTGTTTGGAACTGGATTAGTCATATATCGCCATTCGAAGGTGTGTTGTACCGAGTGCGAGAGCTAAATTATTTTATTGATCCTTTATTGCGCGTATACTTATTATATGTATAATGGCAGAGTCTACCGCCATTTTAACGCTGAAGCATCGCAAGGGAAAACCTTTACAAAGCGGCGAAAAAGAATTGTGTATAATGTGTTCAATGCACTCACAGAGAAGAATTCGTCTTTGTCAGTGAGAGAAGTCGAACAGCTGTGCTCTGAAATTACAGGTGTGTTAGATCCGTAGGAACATCGCGACATGCCTCACGTTCAAGAGGTCCCGAGTTCGAATCTCGGTTAGGGTGAGTTACCTGCATAAGGTTTTTCCGGGGTTTTCCCTTATCCTGATAGCCGAATGTTGGGTAACTCTAAGCTCCATGGACCCCGGATTCATTTGAGCATCACTTCAAAAATTTCATTCATCGTCCGATATGACTTAACGTTGGAGGACGTAAATTACAAACAAACAAAAATCGCGACATGAAATTGAGACAACAGGAAAACTTACCACTCCAGGGGCGATATTGCTGTGTGGCGAAGACATTATTTATGGACAATGAGATTGTACCGGGATACATGTCGCAAAATATATCTTGACGAGACTTGGTTGAATGAAGGACACACGACAAGTATGGCGTGATACGATTTCTAAAACTGAAAGACAAGCATATTTGCAAGGTATGTGTGCTGGTTTTAAAATGTCCCAGTGGAAAAGGCCGAAGACCTTTCATTATAAACTTGCTTCAGTTTCATTGCTCAGTTTCATTATAAACTTGTATTTTTGCTTGCTTTCGTATTCTTATTTGTATGATTTTATCTATCTTCATGACAATTATTATAACGTTTTACTGCAGGTTTTAAATGTGACGGGAAGGCACCGCCTATGGCCTATGGTACGAAAGCATTGGCCAATTAGGGTGAGGGGGAAGGGAGTTGCACGCAGAGTGATACATGTCAGCGGGGCAAGGTTATAAGTAACAGAGATTAGTGCGTTATCTGAGAGGTTCCTGTTAACAAAGATAAATCCATGGAAAGCGTTCCAGCAGCGCTATAATAAATGTAGATTTTTCGAGGGTATGTGAGCTTGTGTCTACTACTGTAGAGTGTATGTATTGTTTATACGTTTGCTTAATGCATTTTCTAAGGAGAATAGAAACAAACTTGCGTAATCTTTAAATATTGTATAATATTTATTTGTATTTCAACATAGAATACTTTCTCAAAATTGCAATCAGAATTTTCTAATTCTATTCTATTAGGTGGTAAAGTCACAAGTAAAGTCGGTTTTTTGATTTGGAGATTTGTAAAATTTATTGAGTTTCCTTGGTTTGGCAATGACATTTACAGGATGCCATGGCTAGTGTTGCGAGCATGTATCAGTCTTCACTTGTTAATAAACAATCAAATATGCAGATATAGTCTGAACTTAAAGTTCTGGAAACAAGATCATAAACCCGAAGCCCCAGGTCGAAGAACATGTGGAGTGAAAGGAGGTGTCGTTAGTGAGCGTGTTTCAACGTTTCAGCAATAGAGACGAAAACACCAAAGATTTACAAGTTCTAGAAGATCTAAAGTATGGAATATTGAGGATACACGCTATTTAGGACCACTAAATAGTGGTCTATTTACTTGGCATAAAGTAAATAAATAAATGGTCGACAACTACAAATGTTATATAACCTTTTGAAAGCAACATTAAACGTTTTTAACTACATAAAAGTGAGGAAACGTAGAGTCAGACTGAAAAATTCAATGCCATAGCCGGTATTTGAACCACGGATCTTCTGGTTGCCGTCTAGCCGCTCTAACCATTGAATTACTATGGCCAACGTGCCGACATGACATTAAATTCTCCAACTGACCCGTGTTTTTTCCGGTAAACCACTTAGGAGTTCTCATAGACACACGAGACAACTACCTTAATGGCGACTTACAACATGTAAGTACTTTAAGGCCCGGGCTTTGCAATTCCATTAATTGTACCTAATAGTGGTCCGAACTATAAATCTCGGGTCTTAAAGAAGTTACAGAATAGTAAGTCGCTATTATGGTAGTTGTCTCATGTGTTTATGAGAACTCCTAAGTGGTTTACCGCGAAAAACACGAGTCAGTTGGAGAATTTAATGTCATATCGGCACGTTCGCCATAGTAGCTCAAAGGTTAAAGCGGCTGGACGAAGACCAGCAGATCTGTGGTTCAAATCCTGGCTATGACATTGAATTTTTAAGGCTGACTCTATGTTTCTACAATTTAGCCTACACACGGCCAGTGTGAAAGAACACTTAATTTCCAACATGAAAGTGAACTTGTTGTACAATTCTATACAAGTTAATACCTCCAAATGAATTAGAAGCAGTAACATTAGCAGAATTTATATAATTGTAAATAGGAACACTCGTTTCCTCATTCATTCATTAACTGAATATTTGTCACACATCAACTTATCGTAGCTATAAGATATGACAATGTACTGTAAAAGAAGACAAACCTCTATTATACACTCGAACTTAAACGACTACCCTTCGTTTCGCGTTTTAAATTGTTCTACTCGTGGATAAGCTCTCAGTTATTCACCTGTATAATAAATCACTATAATGCAGAGTGGATAACCTAAGTTTACTCAGAAAGATGCAATCTCATTATTCCAAAAGTAAACCCTGGTTTTAAGATGCAAGTTAGTAGTTTATATACTTTGCATCTTCTCATGCAAACAAATATTAATAAAATGCGAAACTAACCACTCAATCTAATTGTGAGTAATGATTAAATCGAGGCATCTTTTTGCCGTTCTGAATAAAAGCATTTCGTGGTAGCGTCATTTTATAAATAGTACAGAGGAGACAAAACTAAACAACTGGTACTCTACTGGCATATAAAACCAGTAGTTTACAGCTCTATTGAGATTAGAACCTATAACCTCTGGTTAAGGAAATAGGCATGGTGCCAAAAAGGCGAAAGGATGTGCTCCCACAGCCGTGGCATGAAATGGGAGAAGGGAAACCCGAGAGAGCGGATGTTCCAAGGATGTGCAGATAAGAAAGCGACTGCGAGATATTGACTTCTTTGGAAAGAAGAAAGAACTCTTCTTCCGTGAGAAACTAGTACAGAGGGATGGAACGGTCGGTCTATTGATTTGATAGACAAAAAGTGAAGCGGTTTGAGATAGTGGAAGAAAACACAAGGCATCTGCAAAAATATTTTAGCTTCTTATTACTTAATAGTATAATACTTTTTAATTTATCCACCTCGTATATTGTACAACAGGTAAAGTAATTATATAATCAGATTTCACAGGAAATATCTGCCCCTAAATATAAAAATGTCAGTCTGTGAACACATTCCTCAAGGAGAAAATTTGGTTAAGAACAAAACACTACGCTCAAACTCCTCGATTTCCAAAGATGATGCGCAATATTGTCAATAATGAAAAATTAGTCTTCACTGTCAAATAATGTCTCTAACAATGTTTATTAAGGAACCATAAATTTAAGACATTTTCATGATAATTTAAAAATATTATTTAATTTCCTGGAAAAAGCCCATGTAACCTTTTGGGTTGGCAGTTTTCATAAATTTGTCTAGTGCGATCCATATAAACCTGAACCATTACACTATTTACATCTCAGAGAAAATGTTGGAAGTGTGTCCTCCACCAGCATCGATGGATCTTTGGTCCCATTTTCTTTGATACGAATGTAGACAGTGAAGTTTATATAGCTATCTTCAAGAAATTTGTTGAGCAGCTGGATGATATCTAATTGAGAGGTTATTTCCAGCAATATGGAGCAGCGCGCCATACATCAATGACACAATGGAACTTTTAACCAGTTTCTTTTATAATCGAATAATCTCAAAAGATCTGTAGCTCTCCAGAACCCCTGACCTAACCTCACCGGATTATTTCTTGTGGGGGTATCTAAAAATAGAGTGTACAAGAATAGGCCACGGACAATTGATGTTCTCAAGGAATCCATTCAAACCGAAATAAGTAACATTGGGTGAGGATACTCTCCACAAAACTTCAGAGAATATGGTGAGACGAGCGTAAACATGTATAGATGCTGGTAGAGGACACTTCCCAAATTTTCTGAGATGTAAATAGTGTAATTTAATATTCCAATTCTGCATTATATTCTCACAACGTTGCCCGTGTGTCCTATTATTTGTTAAAAAGTTCTGGCCTATTGAAGTGGTTCAGGTTTATGTAGATCACACTATACAACTGCTAAACTTCAAGCAATAGACGTAACGTAACGCACAAAAATGTACATCTCTATATAACGCACAAAACATTCCAACTGATTCTTTAGTGTGTCATAAGCAAGGCTCGGAATTTGGTGATCCCAAAAAATCAGAGAAAAATGTGCAATAAAATGCCCTTAAATTTTGGAGAAAATAGCCTTAAAATTTTAAAAAATGATCCATCATTATTTTTGAAATTTTACTGTTAAAAATTTAAAAGACATATTTCATTGTAATAATCATTATAATGACCTTCAATTTTATGTAATGTATCTCATACGTATATATACAAGAAAAAATTGTATATTTAGGCATTTCTCTAATTCAGCATTGGAATAAAGAACCATTACTATTCGCAGGTTCTCGAGTTTAAAGGATCTCCATTTGTCTTGAGAAACTTTCTCGAATTCAACTGACGGTCATGAGTGCATACATGAAGTATCCAATATTCCTGGTGAGAAACCCTTCAACAATTTAAGTCAAAATGTTCACCTTGCAGAACTTTCTCGATTTTACACAATGTAAAGAGTTAACGTCTGTCTAGTCAACGCGAGTCCAGTTGCCTCATAAAGGAAACCCTATCGTCCACTAATGACCGTCATAAATCTCCACACTTCAGAAATGGAACACTGTCGTTGAGGACCAATAGCAGACCTGATTTTCTGGAAATGACAGTCGCATGTTTACTCCACGTGGAGTATCAGTTCCCAATGCTCCAACTTCCAGTTGATCTGTTTCATTACGTGCAGAAATTTGTTGTGTGCCACGGTGTGGAGACGGTGGGAGGGAAATTGAGTCGTAAATGCAAATGAAGTAGTAGATAACTTTCAGTCAAGTGAAAATAATCAAAGTGAAGACAATAGTGGAATGAACTGGAAAGTATTGCTGGGCTGAGCTATGTTACTGGAGTAGCCTCAAAAAACAAGCTACAACGGGAACTTTTTACAAATAAATTTAAGGGCTTGTTTTGAACACATATAAATATGTGCTGAAAGGTATTCTTAGTAAGGTGTCATGTAATGAATCTGATAAATTCTGGGTGTTCACAGAAATACAGTAAGAAAAACTGTAACGATGGGAATTCCAAAGATGCCGATCAGGTGTGAAAACAAATGCAAACGTTTCTCTAAAGTTTCGATAATGTCACATGCGATTTAATTCGTCGAGAAATTTAAGATTCTATGCAAAAGGGAAAATGCACACCTTAGATGAACTGCTTGCACACTTGCAAGAAATTTGTGATTTTCCTTATTGGCACTGCACTTTGCGCGGTCTCTTAAGGAGCTGGCTTTCAAATAAGGCACTTTGAATAAGATAAGGGTTATTATGGAATGCTGTAGAATTGTAGCTTGGCGATATATATATATATATATATATATATATATATATATATATATATAATGTGTGTGTGTGTGTGTGTGTGTGTGTGTGTGTGTGTGTGTGTGTGTGTGTGTGTGTGTGTGTGTGTGTGTGTCAAAACTAAGGAAGTTTTGCAGTAATTGACATAAAATAATTTATTTAGACGAAACCTCGTACGATACCAATGACGTATCGAGGAAGGTGGCAACCTTGCAGAAAGGACTGAGAGAAGGAGGGCCTGTGTTGTAAAACGATTATAAGGGTGCGTCAAAGGAGGCGGCCGAACTACACACGCGTTAACTAAGCAAACTTTACAAGGCTAAGCAGCCAATTATGTCGCACACGTACAGGTGCCTTTGTTTACATCTCCAAATAAACTAAGGACGTTGGCGGTATAGAGGACCCCCCGATCTGGAACATAAGGATTTTTATAGAGCAATCCACCTGGAATTTAAAAACCTTCGCTTGGAACATCCTTAATCAGTTCCTCAGTCAAACTTAGGACCTGCCGAATGCGGTCTATAGACGCTACTCTGCTCGTTTGCCTTGTACAGCTTTCGTCGCTCGATGTGACGTCATGGATTGCAATGCAGAGTGGAGCCCACTCTGAAGTGGAGTAGCCACTCCAGTTTGGTATGCACAAGCTGTGTGTGGCTATAGTTTATACTGGCAAACCACAACGGTCCTGAACAGCAAATTTGTTCACAGGAATATCAGAATTGGATTATACAGGTATTGTCGACTCCACTTCTTGTTCACTGTATGCCATCCTCAATTACTATAGTGGCAAATAACAGCTAATGGAAATTAATAGTTTTTTCACACTGGCCGTGTGTAGGCTAAAGTATGGAAATGTAGAGTCAGACTGAAAAGTTCAATGCCATATCCGGGAGTTGAACCACGGATTTACTGGTTGCCGTCCAGCCGCTCTGAACCTTGAGCTACTATGTCCAACGTGCCGACATGACATTAAATTCTCCAACTGACTCGTGTTTTTTCCGGTAAAACACTTAGGAATTCTCATAAACACATGAGACAACTACCTTAATGGTGATTTATAACGAGTAAGTACTTTAAGACCCGGGCTTAATAGTTTACCACTATTAGGTCAATTAATGGAAATTAATTGTTCTTTCACACTGACCGTGTGAACTCTATGTTTCCGTACTTTATTCTATACAAATAAGCTTTTAAATAGGCTTGTTTTAATAAATAAATACTTGGAAGTTGGATGTAACATTTAAAACGATTTAAGATGAATTTATAATACCCTGTTCAATTATTAGAAACGGTTAGTGTAACGTGTTTATCATATTTCATCAAACTATATATTTTGGCAATAACTATTACCTTTTAATTTCAAATATTTTAAGAATAAAGATACATTTTGTATAAGGTAATATTTGTACACTAAAACTGTGTTCAGAACTGCAAAAGTATTTACACGAACTTAAAGATTGAGGATTGTAATTTACCTTACATAAATAGGGGTAAGAGCTTAATGGCGCTTTTTTCTGATTTTCTTTCTCAAAGGACTAGCAAAGCGATTGTGACTGCCGTTTTCCAATTAATGGCAACGTTTAAAACAACAGCTTTGAAATTAAAGAACTTTCTCCAGCAGTAACATTTTTGCATCCCCGTGGCGCAGTCTTTTAGATGCAGAAGCGTCGTAAAGAGATTAAATGAAAAGATTCTCTCCGCTTTTTACCGTTAATTTTGCAGCAATCTGATTGCTTTCTAATTTCCTTTGTAAGTTCGACAGGGAAGTCGTTTTGCTGTGCTCTGAAGTGCTTGTTAGAAGGCTAGATCTGTTTTTTTCCCCCACTTTAAATCACTACATTGAAGAGGAATCTTTAAACTGCTCTGCAAAACACGCTTCCCATTGCTACGTGTCACTGTGAATAGTTAAGTGTCAATAGCTTACACCCTAGCAACGCTCAGCTGTCCCGTGTGGCTCGTTCTACAAGTGGATAAGGTAGAGGAAAACACTTTTGATATAACTAGCTAAACCAAGCGGGATGTCTGTTTCGTCTGTGAGAGGCTCGGATTCAATTACCGTGGCCGACCCAACTGACTTATGAGTTTCTTTTTTCGGGGATTACCCAGGTCTCAGGGTGAATTCCACACCCTGAATTTCACGTCCCTCTATTTCTTCTCCATTACCATTTTATATTATCTTTCATTTGGTGGTTTCTTTCGGGGAAGAAGTGTCGGCGGGAGTCACGGCGGTGCTTGGCAGAATGATGTGCTCTCAGTGAACCCCTTCCTCCTCCGGTAGAATGGTTGTCGCGCTCCGAACCGGCTGCTGGGACCACTTCCAAACACAGTAGGGGGGAATGTCCATTGTTCTGGTCTAACGGGGAGGTTTCCATCTAAGTAAAATGTATGGACTATGCCTTCTGCATTGTCGTGGCTCCTTGGTACGGTCGTCCTGTCTCCTCTCGCCGCTTCTTTCCTCCCGGAGGTATCCCACTTAGGGGCAAACGTACTGTGGAGCAAGAGTGGTCGCAGTGCCCAATCAGCTCCGTAGTGCTCATAAACCTAACTACACTGCTTGCAGCGGGAGAATAAAGTAAATGTAAGCAAAATCACGTGACCGTTGATCGTAGCGCGCCTTCTTTACAATTTCCATTATGCCTCCGCCGTACAAATAGTCCCTTGAAAAAGTACTGCTACTGAGGTGTGGAGTCTGAGTTCGTTTTGCTAAAGCGCACAAGTGCTTCCTAAGCGTATTTCAACTATAAAACATATACTAATAGATAGTTAAATTAGTTTCTAATTAAAGTGAATCATGCTGCGCGCGCATATTGAAGCAGACAGGTGTATCCGGTTGTGAATCATGACGGAACTGGCTAGTAGTTTTAAACTCGCGCGGGGAAAGCCTTTACGAAATGGAGAAAGGACAATAATATTGAATATATTTAACAAGTTCTGTGGAAAAGTTCCAGAACTTGCTATTTATTAAGTAGTGAAGTTAACATCTGAGTTTACCGGTGTATCGGCTTCCAGGATTTATAGTGCACGCAAGGAAAAAGCCAAATTTGTCAGGTGAAGGGTTACGTTGCCAGAAATAACACGACCTTCAACTGCAAGATGCGCTAGTAGACGCTGCATTTCATGTTGTAACACCAGATAACTGGAGCCTGTGTCCAACATGTGATTCGCGAGGAACAAAAACTCTGGGTCTTGGAGGGCATTATTGACACCGACGTGGAAAAATGCGTGATACATCTAGGGGATGATGGATCGAGCGACACGGAGATGTCAGACCTGGAGGGTATCAAAGCAATTTCCAGCTGAAATTAGAGGAATGCATTTGATGCAAGTAGCAGTTAATTTTCATGGATATTAACAGTGTGCTGCGCGATACTTAGCTCGAGAAATACCCTTTAGAGTCGAAAATTTATATCAATATTATAGTTAACGAAACGACTAAGCGGTTGTCTTGAATAAATACGTGTTTCTTGTGTTGAACATCCATATTCATATTATTAATGCATATTAATATTATACTTAAGAAAGCGGCAACAGCAATGTTATTCCAAACGCACCTGGACGCGGAGTGATACAAACCGGTGCTTGGTTTATGGTACCTTATTCTCTCGATGGACATAGTATAGCTAAACTACACGCAATTATTTCAGTCTATTTTGTTTTAGAACAAAAGCAGACATATTGTTTTAATAAAAATACGCATGTGAGAAATCATTCAAAATTGCGAAATCGTTTGATAGGTCTAGTAAATTTCCACGAAGGGAGGGGAATTTTTTGTTGCGACTTTATGGGCTGTAGGCTTGATTATTCAAAAGATTGTAAAGAAAATTTAAATGTAGTACAATTTACAGTTCATTGTTGACGGCCATCTCAACAGGTCAGTGTGATAGCTAGAATTGAAAATGGGAAAAACAGAGTTTTGTGTTGTTTTTAAACGTTTTCATCTGAAGGGCGGAATGCCGTTAAAGTCAAAACTGAACTGGACCAGAGGTCCTGCATACATGGAGTTTGGACATTATATGCAGAGGATCTACCCAAAAATCCAAAGAACCTAACGTTCAAGGACCCTGAACTCCCGGCAGCGATGGATAACTCCGGGGCTCTTTCCATAGGGCAATGCCTGATTTCTTAAAAAGCCCCCTTCCCCGTTGATAACAACGTCATGACGGGATGGAAGTAGATATGCCACTTACGCGCGTCAACCCCGCAGGGAAGACTACCGAAAACCTCAGTGGGGCCGCCTGGTGATCTAGCACACCTTCTACTAGCTCTGCAGGCTAGTACCCAGGACTTATAAGGCATCCCTCTACCCCCTCCGGGCGGCCGTAGCCTGGCCGGAGGTACCCAATTCCCCGTGGGTGTCGGGAACATACTGCCCCCTCGAGTCCAACCAATCCAAACAACTACCCGACGGGAGGAATTCGGCAGTTTGGCCCGAGTTTCCTCTAGTAACATCAGAGGTACCAAGAGTATTAAGGGCCCGCAGTGCTCGCACTAAAGTAGCTGAAAGTGACGGATCCCCTCCCCTACCGAAATATGGAGTTTAGACATATAAAATCGAGGGTATTTACCAGGGCAGATCCTCACAGAGTGAAGATTGAGCCCCCCCTGACGACCAGGGGACTACCGAGCTGTCCCGAAAGGGCGCCCGGCGCCTCCGAGGGGCTTCCCATAGGGCAAGACCTAGACACTAAAAAGCCACCCCCCATCTGGTCCTTTGGACTCAAGACGGGATAGAACGCTCCAACTCCAAAATGGGAAGGCTACCGATATGATCTCCGTGGGCCCACCTGGTGATCTAGCACACCCTCTACTAGCTATGCTGGCTAGTACGCGGGAATATTATGGCTTCCCTCAACCCCATCCGGAGATGTACCTGATCTCCCATGGGTATCAGGAACCGCTGCCCCCTTGAGTCCAACCCAATCCGAACAACTCCCAATCAGGGAGGGTCTCGAATGTTCGGCCCGAAGTTCCTCTAGTAACGTCAGAGGTACCACGAGTGCTAGGGGTCCACAGCGCCCGCACCGCGACAGCTGAAGGGGACGGATCCCCTCCTCTGCGGGGATGGAGTTTGGACACTCACCTTCAGAAATAGCAAAATAATTCTTTAATTACCTTTTCAGCGCGCAAAGAAACTGGTCGTAGACTTCTGGCAAAGCGAGCCAGGACATGTTTAACTGTACACCATCGCACTCACCTCACTGGCTAGTCAGTGATAGACCAGCCAGGCCTAGCCCCGGCTTATGTTCATTCCTGTTTTACACTTTAATACTAATTTTAATCAAAGTCACTAGTGAAATTTCTGAGAAAATCAACATTTTTAAAAACTCGACCAATGTTTTCGAAATATCTTCCGTGTAAATGGTAGTCTGGAGTGGGAAGATTTTTTTTTTTTTTTTTTTTTTTTTTTTTTTTGAAAATCTTCGTATTACAACCTTGGAAGATACTGAACATAAATAACAAATTTGGTAATAAAGCAACTTTGTGTTTTGGAGCAAAGCTGTTCATGCAGACACACACGCACGAACGCACACACATACACACAGGTGACGAATTTCCTAAAAAATGTTTATATATATATATATATATATATATATATATATATATATATATATATATAAAAGGTATGTAAAATTTTGGGAAAACGCTTTTTGCATATAGAGGATAAAAGTGTTATATGAGCATAGGTCCAGCAATTGTTTATTTCCATGGTAGAACTTCTTTTTTACAACTCTACCTATACGGTATGATGTGTGATGCGTAACTATCCTGTGTCATAACCTCACAAAAGGACAATGGTTTAATTGTATAGTAATAAACATTCGCTTTTAAAACTGTTTAAATTTATTGGAGCTGTTGTTGTCACTGTGGTGTAGTACAGTGCGTAGTGTGCTGGTTAGACAGCGGCAGTCACTTCATGCATGATGGAGTTCCTCCTCATTTCGGGCTTTCTGTGCCTCAATTTCTGAATAGTAGCTTTTCCGCCAGATGGATAGGAAGATATAGAACAATTCAGTTGGAACCACACTTACCTGACTTAAATCTACTAGATTTTTATTTGTGAGCACATTTGAAATCGTTTGTTTATACAACTCCAGTTGCAGATGCAGAGACTCTTCGTGCTCGTGTCGTGAAAGGCTGCCAGATAATAAGAAATTCTTCAGGCCTAACTCAGTGGATTGTGGGAAAGATTAATTGGCTTCACCAAACGGTGCCTACGAAAATTACTATCCACCAACGCAGAGTAAGTCTCTGAAAGGAATGTGCCACCCTTACTCAGTGGGACAAGGACAGCGAATGTGTGAGACAGAGAACGCATGCTATCGTTAAAAAAAGCATGCGCCCTATCCACTCTGTACACTAAAATTAAGAAGATTCATTCAAAACAGTAGAAGCCGTCAGAATGTTTTTGAATGGTCTGTAATTGAAGTGACATGGGGTGTCATAAACCTGTCCAGGGAGGTTGTGGGAGCCTTCTGCAATCCCCCTGCGTCTCAGAACTCGGAGACTTTCTTTCCTGTAGTATATTGTACTTGATCGTGCCACTATTGACTACGGTCTATTTCAGTTAGCATAGAAGCCGCATTAAACAGGAGAGTCCGGATGCAAGACAACGATAATGGCGACTTATTGACTCCAGCACACTTCCTTGTTGGTGATCGACTCACCACGATACCCACCGGACCAGAAACACCACGGAATGATCTTGTATGAGCCTTTAGATTACGGCAACAAATAGATGATCGCTTCTGGAAATGTTGGAGTAAGGAGTGCCTTCTGTTATTACGGAATTTGCACGAAGTTTATCAGCCTCGAGACCATGGTACAAAAATTAAAATTTGTAATGTAATTCTACTACAAGAGGACACATGCCTAAGACATATATGGAAGATACCATGTGTGGAAGAGCTAAGAGAAGGACATGATGGATGAATTAGAACCGTTATTTTTCGCACCTCGGACGGAAACCACCTTATACGTCCTGTTCAGCTGGTCATCCCTCTAGAGATAGACCAGAGTGGAGAGGACGTTGGAGAATAAATAACTGCGACATCTGTCGTCCTACTATATATGTGTAACCAATGTAACGTCTTCTTTTTTGTAATATTGTTACCAAACATGTTCACGAGTTCCTTTCCCATCAGGTGTATTGGCGGATGCATTGGAGCTAATGGAAGTCAATTAAAACAAGTTCTTTGACTTCCTGCTTTCCCGCCGTTCTATCAATGTTGTTCTATGGGGTTCCGGCAATCTCAAAACATGTACTTCAGGTGAAATTTCGCTAAGGAAGTTTTGGACGGACTACAGTATTTCTACATAGTAGAAAAAGCTAAAAGAACACTGATTTCTCAGCTACAACATGTTCTGTGACTCAGATGGTAGGATTCCCACAGTTTACTACACTTTTCGAATCTGCTATCCAAGAGCAAGGTTGGTTTTGTATTCAGATATATGCTAAAAGCCACATTTGCATCACTTGCACTACGTTTCTGGAATAATATCCCAAAGGGCCACGGTTTATATATATTTTTGTTCAAGACATGAAGCGGAAACAGCTGTCTCGTTATTTTTTCACTCCCAAAAAGCATCGTTTAGTTGCTGCGCTATAGACAGCTTGAAAACCGTAAAGTGAGTCAGAAGTGAGGCAGCTTTCACAGTTAATTCATTCTACTTGTGCGCTCAGAAGTGTAACACGAATGGTGCTCTGACTGGAAACGTTTCGAGTGGTCGCCCGTTTCGCAGTTGGAAATCCAGAATAAATACCAGTGGAGATCAGTTTCCTTTGTCAAAATGGACTACAACGGGTTTCTCTTAACTGTTATGTCGCTCTAGATTGATAACGATTCTTAACTAAATAAATATTATTCAAGCAACATCTACCCATATTATTGGTAGCTCTCCTAAGGGAAGGTGACATTGAAATAAAACCCCTGGTTCTCCAATTTGGGGTTATGCGAGGTGTTGACAGCTCCTTGCAACGGTTGTCTTGGACCAGAGTTGAACAATAATTAAAGCGTTTAAATTTGTATTTTAAAAATCAATATGGATATGTTAAAATGAGTAAGAAACGATATTGCTAAAATTCAGTAGGTCATGAGATGACGCAACATGTAAATGAAATGATTTGAATGTCTTATGATTGGTAGTTTTAAAAATGAGATAATATAATATGTGACGTGGACCAGTAAAAGTTAAGTTTGATTGGTAGTGATGGCAACGAGAGGAGGAAACATCAATAATTTTGGTAAAACAGCTAGGAAAGAAAGCGTCTTACGTTTGCCTAAAGTCGAAGAGAACAGACGTGTTTTGGATTGTGGAATATCGAAGTTAAATGACTAAAATGTTAAAAATAATTAACACAGATTTTAAGAAAATGTTATCAATAAAATATCATTCTTATGCAAAGTATTCTATAAAATGGCATAAATTATCGCAAATAAACTACAAGTTTGCATGTTTATAAATTAAAGAAAATTTACTTATTTCTGAACATATTTAAAATGGTTCCTTCGCTTGCTACCACGCTTGAGAAGAGGGTTCTCCTGTAACGACTGAAGCAGCACAAGATATTTTAGATACATCTATTCATGTGAGTGCCAGATCTGAACCAGATCGAGAAGAATCTGCAACTCGTGGCTTCTTCATTGTCACCGTCCAGGAAAGCAGCAGACCTACCACGACCTTCACAGCAACGCGAAACGGCATCAGGTGAGAATAATCCTCTCCCACAGCATCACCATAAAAATCCTGCTACATTGTTCTATTAAAAATGCTATTACTAAGAATCTTCTTGACGTTAAGCCGCCGATTAATTGGGTGAACCCAAATCGCTAAAGATAAACGAAAAGGTATTTTAGAAAAGATGGCAACATGGAATGTCAGAGGGACACTAAATAACTTGGGCTGTGATGTAAGTGTAGATAGAGATAACGATGTGGAACATAAAATTAATAATTTCCATAAATTCATCTAGGAAGAGAAGAGAGTGATGGAGTGAAGACGGAGCCGGCCATGAACCTAATCACTGGATTGCAGAAGAACAAAAGATTAATATTATCCAGAAGTAGTACCAACGAAATCTTTCACAACTGAAGCAAACGCCAAAAGCGGTTATCGATTCTAAAACATCCTGGTTGTTTTTGTAGATATGTATGTACCAATGTGAATATTACTAAAAGAGCAAAAAAGGCTAATATTTTCATGAAATGTGCTCATAATATTCTTATTTTAGATATATATATATATATATATATATATATATATATATATATATTATTCACTTGTTTACTATTATTGTTTCTCCACACCAGGATGAATTAAGGCATCAGGCGGAGTTAACATCTCAGTGTACCTAAATGACTCATTAGAGTGCCTTATGCTGTGGTGGTTAGCTTGGTTACTTCCAATTTTACAATTTATGGGTTCGATTCCTGGCTGGAGAATGAGAATAAGAGAGTAGATCTGTGTGTACGTATGTGACTTTAATAGAAAAATTAATCATAATCTTATGTACTACATTCATACAGTTTTCTCTATCTTTTGCTCAAACATTATTCTTAAACAAACTTATTCTTCGATCTCTTATTTCTTATTCAACGAGAAAGGAGAATTCGAGAGCATTAAGAGATATCCAAAACGTTTAAGACCTAATTGCTCTGTGATAGTATTGTTATTACTTTATTTTGCACGGCAGAAAATTAAGTTTCCGCCTCGGTAGCCTCCTAGCAAGTCTACCTCATATTCAAGTAGTCCAGAGTTCGAACTTTAGTCAGGTTGGCTTACATGGGTGAGCTTTTTCAGGGGTTTCCCTTACCCCGAAAGAGGAATGGTTATGAAAGAAGAATGTGAGGTATCTCTGAGCTTTATGGACCCTAAGTTCATTTGAGCACCATTTCACCCATGTCATTCATCGGCAATTTGGTTCAACATTGAAGGATGTAAGTTAAAAATTAGGGCATAAAGCAAACGAATAACTTCTATACCGAACCGTCCTTATTTTATGTGGTGATGTAAACCAAATCAATTTTACGCGAGCGACATTATTGTTCTCTAAGTGGATGAAAAATATAATTTGCATATAGTTTGTAAAGACTTTACATCTGATGCAAAATATACAAACAACTTTATATTATTACACAGGCAACAGTCAAACAGTAATTAATTAGTATTTTAATTGGTGTAATTGGTATGTATTAACCACAGTGCACGCCATGCAATATGAAACATCACAGCGGGAAATCATTAAAAAGTTGTAAAAATCAAATTATAGGTATGGAACGTGCTTTTCAAGTTGTGTAAAAAATATCCGACATTAATAATGGAGGACGTTGTTAATTTATCAGCAGCATTAAAAGGTGTTTCAGCACCAAGTACTAATGTTACTCGAAGTGAAGTTGTCAGAACGGGCTGGTTTTTCACCCCAGCAAAGCATCGAAAAAGAAAGAAGCCAGTTGGGGAAGGTGAACATTATGGATTTGTTGTAAGCGTTGTTCGTGCAAGATCACACCTTATTTGAAGGAATTGTGCCACCAACAATTAAAAAAGTACTTCAACAGTAAACAATAATTCCGATTTGCCAAAATTTAGAAAAGCGAGCTTCCACACCATTCTTCGCGACATACGTTTAGGATTTCTGAACAGAAAGAGAAATAAATATAGTTGTTGAGCGTGAAGACATATTGTTGAGGCGCAGGAATTATCAAAGTCATTGTCAAAGTGGCCACACGCACTTATTTGGAATTATTATTCCACAGAAAGACCCATGCCTTAACTTGTAATTTACAGATGGCTTGTGTAAATAAATACAATATTTAAGTAATTGTTTTAAGCAATCAGTTACTTTTAAACGTCCTAAACGAGAGATATTTGACAGTTCACACACTTTTGCATTTAATTTTAACGTAAAAGTCGTACCGCATAAGCTACACATTGAAAACAGTAAATTAACTTCTTTGCATAGAGGTTCTTTGAGAGCGCACATGGATAAAATAGCGCGACTATTCCATCCAATCACAGTCCGGCGCAGTAATACATTTTTCCGATTTGTTTCCATCGCCACATAATCTAAGGACGCAACCGGTATGGTAGAAAAGTGAAGTTATTTGATAATTAAAAAAAAAGCATTATGGAATAGCTCGAAATTGGTCATCTGCGTAAAATAAATATCTGATAATGACAATATTTTTAGTAAGACTTCGTCTATCTTTCAAGGTGTACCAGTTATGCAAAATCATCCAGGTAATTGGAGGTAATTCATAAAAAATTCGGTATATACACGTTATTTCTCATGAAAATATCATAAACGTATCTATGCATCAAAATTGTTAGAGGAACATTTTTAAAATATCAAATTTTCATAAATTTTCCCGGTTAAAGTATAGCTTCGGGAGGGGATTTATTGAAAACTTTTGTGTGTTATCCTTAGAAGTTGTTGAACTTATTTAACCGGCTTTTCGTATTTGGGTTTTTCACACACATACACGCATGCATTTTTACCTAAGAGGGTTTTTTTTTCAAAAGACTTCGAAGGTATAGAACCTTTGAGTGAACTACCACAATTTTTCTGCCTGCTATGTACGTGGTAGAGAAATAAAGGTTTCAATATTTAATTGTTTTTATAGAATAAGGTTTAAGTAAGTGTATGACATCTTACAATGGGCATTTGTTCGAAAGATGGTTTTCATTTGGTCTGTAAGGTTACTTGACTGTGAGTAGTCTACCTCGCAGTAGACTATTTCGGCACTAAATGTCATTAACGGCCGTTTTGGAGCCTGTTTTAAGGGCCCGCTTTGTAATACATGCGATAACACCTCTGACATTAACTCATAACCTAACATTATGTTATAGAATTATCTCATGGCGCTGCTGAGATATGAGAGTGTGCAGATACCAGTATTTATATTTTAATAAAGTGTCCCGCCTTATCTTTTAATCATGGTGGGGTGCTAGTACCCATGGGCTCTTGCAGTCCGCACGCCCGCCTTGTGCATCCAGAGCGGCTAACGGAGATTCCAGCCACTTCCCGATTCACTATTTCTTCCACACCAAAATCCAACAGTATCATTTCTTACAGTTTCAGTTTGTGTATACTTCAGTCTGGTAATCTTGCATCCCGAAAAAAAAAACAGTTTATGAAAAGTTTCTGCTTCTAATTATTTTCTGCTTATTTGTAACTTCTAACGTCTTCCACGCTCTTATAGCACACTGTGTAAACTGCAACGTGATATGGAATTCTTTCACGATCTACTGAAATAAGGAAAGTTGTGGAATAAGTGTAAAATTATTGGAGCTGATTAACATCGAATAGAACATTTATAGGTCCTCATTCTAAAACTTCAAGCACACACACAAAAAAAGCATTATGTCAGGTGAGTCAGCCGCGCCTTACTCGTTTGCAAGGTAGGCCACCCATCAAACGACTTGTGTACCTTAGTTCAGTTTTGCGCTTACTAAACTGTATTGCTTGATGTTCTTAGAACGAATAATGCGTAAAATTCAGAGTAATAACGGTTTAAAGGACAAAACGTACTGCTCGCTAAAGAACACCTCAAAAACGTTCTTGTACTTGGAACAGGAGTTGGCTGCCAAAAATTAGGAAAAGTTTTGAGACATGTCTGAACCATCATGGACGAGAACATTCAAAACGGACATATTATTAAACAACGGTTTATTTACATTTTTGCTTAAAGTACGTCTCGTGCAATTAACATGCATAAAAGCTTATGTAAAGTATTAAAACACACAGCAAATGATCGAAAGTGTCTTAAAAGGCTAAATCAAGCACGAGAACTCGCGAGGTGTCGAAGGTATAGCGCCAAGCATACAAGTCATACTACTGAACCCAGAACGTGCTTTCAGGCAAGCCTTGAAATAGCTCAATGGGATTATGACCTCTGCTGTGCCCTAACCTCCAATGACAAAGGTTCGAGTCTCAGGAGTGTAATTATTTTTTTATGCTCATCAAAACTTGGAAACCAAATTCACAATAATTTAATTATAAAGTTCCTGAGGGTGTGCATTTCCCAAGAAGGTCATCAGTATGAATGCTTGCTTCGTTAGAGGAATAGAAAAAGGAATAGAAATAGCAAAATGATTCTATGTCTGCAAAATAGTGTCTAACTTCCATGTTAAATTCAGATACTGTAATGTCCATGTTTTCTGTGTTCAAATGTGTATAAATGATCCTTATTTCAGTTGCACCTACCTATAGGTGTGTTTGGATAACTATCTATTTGTAGTTCACCAATAAAGAAACATAAAAAATCCTTAAGACATAAATAAGGCAATTAGAAATAAAATATCAGTTTTCAGAATAATAATTGCAAATTGTGGGTATTAGATGATAAAAAATTTGGTATACCTATGCAGAGGATTTGAACCACCGTCACAGCAGAAAAATGAGATTGTAGTTCTGCGCTCGTTTCAACTAAGCTACCTAGTAACGTGTGAGATAAACATTCCGTCTAACATATAGTATTCGCTGGTTCCAGTGAACATCTGCAGACGTGCAAACGTCAGCTGTCTAAATACGAATACCTAAAGGGAAAAAGTTACGATTATATTACAGACGATGCAATAACAACATATTAGTGCTAATTTCATCGAGTGTTTAACATCCATGTTAAATACGCTGGTAGAACCTCGTAATGGGGTCGATGTTTTCAAGTTGGTGTATAAAATGCGGATTGCATAAAACTCGAGAATAAGGGGCAGCTGACTCACCTGGTACTATAACAGCAAACGCTCCGAACTACAATATCGAAAAGGCAGGTCATTTCCTTTTCAGCTAACTCGAGCGTGGTCTTAAGGTGCTAAGGATTGCCGATAATTACAATAAAACATTTCTGTAGTATAAACTTCTGTCATGAAAGATAATATGACATTAAAAACATAAAATTTAGAAATACACTCCCTTTACCAACAAGTCCCAATGATTTTACCAAGTAAGTTCATAGTTTATACGCTACAAAACTTAAGCGTCTTATTTGCAGGTAAAACATATCTTATTACTCTGTAACTTGGTAACTAACCAAATATTTTTCTCTACTGCTTTTAAGAACTGGCATACGTATGTATTTGCAACAAATTCTCTGTGATTTCTGTAAGTACCTTGAAGTAACGAATTTCTTGTTGCCTGAGTTCACCGGAACCTCTAATTCCCTTAGCTACGCTAAAACTAAATGCTTTTCCTCAACACTTATGGGTATATGGCCTGGCTAATGATTTCTTATCTTCCGATAGAAGTGTAAGCCTGAGTGGGTCACGGAAACTTGACAATTTTCAAGCTTAAATATGTTGGTAAATATGACAAATAAATTAATGCGTGAAATATCACAAGAAAGACCAATGTTTGCCATTGTTTTAAAAGCAACACAATGGAATACTGAACTTTGTGTTTTTGTAGTATAAACTGTTTTTAAAAATGTTGACTCGCTTGTCATGATATGGCCTTGTTAATTAGTGATAAGGTTCATTTTCATTTAAACAAATAAACTTTTCGCTATTGGAGTGACTCAAACAACAGCAATGTTTTTCCCCCTTCATAATCCACATGTAACATGTCAGTCAGGCGTGGCATTGTAAGTTTGGGAATCAAAGGTCGCTATATTTTAAGATAATGATAGAACAGAGACCTCGGATCGGGACTTCCTTACTCCTGGAATCGATCTCAACAACTTCTCATTTCAGCAAGATGGGGCTGCAGCCCATACTGCCAACGTGTCTATTGTATTGGTTAAAGAAATGTTTCCAACGAAAGTGAGTTCAAGAAGAGGAGATATTCTGTGGTCCACACGTTCTCCAGACCTATCAGTTTGACTACTTCCTTGGGGCTACCTCAAATCTCAAGTGTACCTTAGGAAAGGAGCCCAAGGAGACCATCACGAGGAAACTACTTCAATACAAAAGACATGTTGCAATCAGCGATGCAGAATCTGCATCAAAGTCTACAGCAATATACACTAAATAATGGAGGCCATTAGAGAGATATGCTACTTATAAAATAACGTCACGTCCTCAAACGACGTTCAGTGCCCTATTGCAGTGTTTGAATCTTATACTATTTATTTTATTTTAAAAATCGACAAGTTTCCGTGGCCACTCTGTAATATTTATTTTAACACAGAAATTATCCCAAATCGATAGCGTAGATGATAACGTTTCTGCGTCACGTTCTCAAGAGATCTTGAGTTTGATTCTCAATCAGGGCAAGTTAACTAGATAAGACCTTTGCCGGAGTTTTCCCTTTTACTGAAAGACGAATGTCGGGTAACTCTAAGCCCTATTGATCCTGGGCTCATTTGAGCCTCATTTCATCCATTGCATTCATCATTCTGTATGACTTAATGCTAGAGAACGTAAATTAAAAAAAAAAAAAAAAAAATTAGGGGAAAACATAAATTTTCTCTTTCTCTCTTAACAACCCCTTTAATGTTAAAAGTTAATAATTAAAGCTCCTACCTCGATCAATGGTGTAACAAGCATTAAACTAGAAACGAAAGCTCGGCCGCAAGTGACGTGTAAACAAGGTACGCAGTTTGATTGCAGTTTTGACGTCACGTGTGGGTAGTGGTGTGGTTATTGATATTCCGAGTGGATATTTCGTTAACAATGACCTAGCATTATCAGGGGGATTTGGGTTATGTTGTTGACAAACTGGTGGTAACTACGGCCGACACAAAACACATGGGTGTTATTTATTTCCTAATATCCTGCTTCTGCAATTTGTTCAACTTCGGTTGCTCGTTAAAGGCAAATAAAACGGCGTCATTACTGCTAGCAAATTGTTATTGTTTTTGGCGTTATCAGCTTAATTGCTGGTGTTACTTTCTTGCTATTGGCTGCTGTCGCTAGCAAAGTTAAGTTACAAGGCAGACAGAATATTACTTTGGTTGTATCGGCTGAAAACAGTAAAATGTTTCCCTTTTTATATAAAAAACGTTCAGCTTTAATTTCAACTTCACTCTACAGCCAGTGATATTTTGTTCTCAAAACGTTAGGAATAAAGGGAATATTGGTTGGTCATTTACGTATAGAAGACGTATCGTCGTCACTTATCTGTGATTATCTACGATATGGAGAGTGCACAAACTGAAAGAAAGCATTTTCAGAAAAAACAGTGAAACTGATCAATTTGGAACTAATTTACATATGGAAATTAATAGTTCTTTCACACTAGACGGGAAAATACGAGTCGGAGAATTTAATGTCATGCTGGCATGTTGGCTATAGTAGCTCAATGATTAAGAGCAACCAGACAGATATCGGAAGATCCATGTTTCAAATCCCGGCTATGGTATTGAATTTTTCACTCTGACTCTACCTATCCAATTCGTCTACATACGGCTAATGTGGAAGAACGTTTAATTTCCATCAATTTACCTAATAATAGTAACGATAAAGCCTGGACATTAGTTCTTACAACATATTAAGTTACGACAAAAGATGCGTATCTCATTGTATATAAGAGCTCCTATTGGTTTACAGGGAAAACATACGAATCAATCGGAGAATTTAATGCCATGCTGGCATATTGGCCATAGTAGCTCAATGGTTAAGAGCAACCGGAGACCAAGAAAGAAAGAAACAAGGAAGGAAGAAAAGAAAGAAGGAAAGAAAGAAAGAGAGAAAGGAGGAAGGAAAGAAGACAAGAAAGAAAGAAGGAAAGAAAGAGAGAAAGAAGTAAAGAAAGAAAGGGAGAAAGAAGAAAGCAAGAAAAGACAGAAAGAAGAAGGAAAGAAAGACAGAAAGAAAGAAGAAGGAAAGAAAGACAGTAGGAAAGAAGAAAAGAAAGACAGAAGGAAAGAAGAAAAGAAAGCAAAGAAAGAGATATAGAGAAAGAAAGAAAGAAAGAAAGAAAGAAAGAAAGAAAGAAAGAAAGAAAGAAAGAAAGAAAGAAAGAAAGAAAGAAAGAAAGAAAGAAAGAAAGAAAGAAAGAAAGAAAGAAAGAAAGAAAGAAAGAAAGAAAGAAAGAAAGAAAGAAAGAAAGAAAGAAAGAAAGAAAGAAAGAAAGAAAGAAAGAAAGAAAGAAAGAAAGAAAGAAAGAAAGAAAGAAAGAAAGAAAGAAGGAGAAAGAAGGAAAGAAAGAAAGAAGGAAAGAAGGAAAGAAGGAAAGAAGGAAAGAAGGAAAGAAAGAAAGAAAGAAAGAAAGAAAGAAAGAAAGAAAGAAAGAAAGAAAGAAAGAAAGAAAGAAAGAAAGAAAGAAAGAAAGAAAGAAAGAAAGAAAGAAAGAAAGAAAGAAAGAAAGAAAGAAAGAAAGAAAGAAAGAAAGAAAGAAAGAAAGAAAGAAAGAAAGAAAGAAAGAAAGAAAGAAAGAAAGAAAGAAAGAAAGAAAGAAAGAAAGAAAGAAAGAAAGAAAGAAAGAAAGAAAGAAAGAAAGAAAGAAAGAAAGAAAGAAAGAAAGAAAGAAAGAAAGAAAGAAAGAAAGAAAGAAAGAAAGAAAGAAAGAAAGAAAGAAAGAAAGAAAGAAAGAAAGAAAGAAAGAAAGAAAGAAAGAAAGAAAGAAAGAAAGAAAGAAAGAAAGAAAGAAAGAAAGAAAGAAAGAAAGAAAGAAAGAAAGAAAGAAAGAAAGAAAGAAAGAAAGAAAGAAAGAAAGAAAGAAGGAAGGAAAGAAAGAAAGTCAGGAAGGAAGAAATAAAGAAACAATGAAAGAAAGCGAGGGAAAGAATGAGAAAGAGAGAAAGAGAGAGAAAGGAGAGAATGGAAGAAACGAAGTAAAGGAAGAAAGAAATCTGAAGCGATAGAGGGTTTGTTTTTGTGTAATTTAAGTCCTCCAACTTTAAGTCATATCGGACGATGAATGGAATGGGTGAAATGCTACTCAAATGAGCCCAGGGTCCATGGAGGCTAGAGTTTCCCGACAGTCGTCTTTACGTACAAGGGAAACCTGGAAAAATGCTTATCCAAGTAAGTCACCCTGTCCGAGTTTGGAACTCGGGCGTCTTGAACGTGAGACAGACACGCTACCATCTACGCTACCGAGGCAGGGAGAAGTAGAGCTAGTATACTTTAATGATTATTAAAATATATACAAGAAACTACCGGTGAATCATTTTCTATTTTGGGACCACTTTCTTCCTATAAAAAGAGGGATTGCAGCTCAATCCGTAACAACAATATGTCAAAAGTTAGTTGTAAGATTTTTATTAATTTTAGGAATCTGTTCAGCATATGCTTATAACCTTTAACATTATCCTTTAAGACTGCGGTAGCTTATATGAAAAATTAACATTGAGACATATCTACAAATTTTTCAATATAATTTTTGACAGGATTACGGTAATATAATGTGAGTTTATACCAACAACCTGGCAAGTGTTGGCACTTAAATTTCCACGAGATATAATCTGACATAATGTTAATATGCATAATACGGATTAAGCCAGCTGCATATTGTTTTACGGAAAGTGGATTATTGGGTCCAGAAGTGATCGCTAGTGAAAGCTGTAGTAGGCCGAGATAATGTACTACTAAGCTAAACATTGTTTCTTTATAGCCATTGTCAATCAAAGTGTATTTCTAAATTATAGGTATACCAGCGTAAAAATAGGACAGCGGAAAAAAATTACGATAAGCTGAACATATGTTTTGTGTGTTAACCGATTCCGGAATATTTCTTGCTATTCTTTTAAATGTAGCTATACCTACTTATACTGCATTGTCTAAGGGTACGAAACCAAGTTAAGGAAATCTTCCACCCCAGTCTATTATATATCCTATATTATATTTTATAGCAAATGATATGTAAATCCTGAATATTCTGCGAATTCTTCAATCCGAATTTCTTTTGCGTAAGAGAAAAATGTACTACAACACAGGGCGTTGAGGCGTATTGACCTTCAGTGACCAGCGCTGCGATTGTTTCTTATCTGGTTGATTAGAACGGTGAAGTATCGGTAAGCTAGCGTAGAATAAGTTACGAAACACAAATAGAAAATCTGGAAGCTGCATGTTCTGATATGTAAGGTTAGCCAATTATTTTACGCAACAAGAGTGCATAATAATAAAAAAAACAACTTTAATAGCTACAAATACATTAAATATGTATCCACGTAATGATTTATTGTAATATTTTTCAAATAATGAAAATGAGGCGGAACAGCCCTATCTTCTGCAATTTCGATAAAGGAACAGCCAACTAAATTAGTTATTTTACTTTTGTTATTAAATGACTGTTGCAACTATGGGAAGTGCATGGTACTGTAACTAATTTTCTAGTGTAATCCATCTGTAAAACTACAATAAATTCTAAAAAAGGTGATTCACTGAACTGAGAATGTCAAATATATCATCAGTAATATTCTGTCACTGAAAGTCACTCTAATTGTTGCTGTTACCAACCTAGAGTTTCTTCTTTGAGTATTCCATTCCTTTTCCTAATAATTATCAATTCGTTTAGTCTTCTAGTTATAAAAAAGTCCCTCTGGCATTAACGGAAAGCCTTTTTATTAAAAAATTTCTGTAATTACAAGAAGCACATGGTAAAACAACTGTTTTTCTAAAGCGCGATCAATCTGCATAAATAGGCCGTTGCCGTAATACAAACACAAGATTTATATGCGTCAGAGTGTCAAGCTATACAAAGTTGTGTATATCAGTGAATATATGGAAATTAATTGTTCTTTCACACTGGCTGTGTGTAGGCTAAATTGTGGAAACGTAGAGCCAGACTGAAAAATTCAATGCCATAGCCGGGATTTGAACCACGGATCTTTTGGTTGCCGTCCAGCCGCACTGCCATTGTGCTACTATGGCCAACGTGCCGATATGACATTAAATTCTCCAACTGACTCGTATTTTCCATTAATTGACGTAATAGTGGTTAACTATAAAGCCCGGGCCTTAAAGTACTTACAATATAGTAAGTCGCCATTAAGGTAGTTGTCTCGTGTGTTTATGAGAACTCCTAAGTGGTTTACCGGGAAAATACGAGTCGGTTGGAGAATTTAATGTCATATAGGCACGTTGACCATAGTAGCACAGTGGTAGAGCAGCTGGACGGGAACCAGAAGATCCGTGGCTCAAATCCCGGCTATGGCATTGAATTTTTCAGTCTGACTCTAAGTTTCCATCAGTGAATATAATTTTAGATTCTAGTATTGCAAGTACTAATGAAAAATCACCTCATGTTAGTTTAATAATAATGAAATTGAATGAAAAATAGAATAAAAATAACGACATATTCATAGATTTGGTTTACAACACGTTGTATAAATCCCCTCCACCCCGACGGAGTTGCTGAATGCAAAACATGCCACGGAAATGAAAGCTAGCCAACTTTCTACTGACTTTTATTCAATATACCTGCAGTATTAATGTTACGGGTACAATCTCAGACAGTTCATCAGTAGTTCTACTGAGAAGTCCTAAAGGGATTTTCATCACAAACGCACACATAACCACTGGACTCGTGTAATGCAAGAAAATTAGCAATGAAGTTGGTTGATTTCAGCGAATATTTATTCCACTTAATATGAAGTAGATAGAGAAATGCCTCAGTCTTATAGGAATGGTTTCTGTAACTAGAGAAGGTCGTGTTTTCTTAGCCTGGTCTTGAAAACAGGAGTGAATTTCAAGACCTCACCTAGAGACCAGCTCTTAAAATACTTGATATCGTTTCAGTCTACTGTACTTCTATAATTTGCCAAAATATATAAATAAATTCTAAAGTATTATCCTGATTAACATGAAAGGATAGAAGAGTAAGCAGTTTTAATAATAATTTGTAGAAGAGAGTCATGTGTGTGCACCACAGCATAATAATTTGTTAGCACATATAAAATTATATGTAGAAAATTACAACAAAACATTTACAGCATTATGTATTCAGTTTGTACAGACAACGGCCTCAAAATGCCGTTTTAATTTACTTAGTGTCTGACTTAAATTTATTGTTTTGAAGTGTTTAAAAACAGTATGCAAATTAGAGTTTCTTAGTATTTTCTGCAAGAACCTATGGTTTTCGCCGAAGTTCGTAGACCAATGTTTTGCTAAGTCTGTAGCAGCTTAAAACATCTTAGCAAGCAAGATAAACAAAACTTGCTGGAATTACTTCTACACAAACCAAGAGGCCTTTCACAATTCCCTTTCACTCCCCATCCTCTCCTTATGGGAGTATGTCAGTGAACTTGTCAGCAGCGTAAACAAGGGTTGTTTGCAACCCCTCATTTAACTCTGTCCCGCATTAAGGCCAACGACTTCTGGGTAGACATCCCACTACTGCTATATGACCTACAAGAAGACGTTTGCGTGTTAAGCAGAATTAAATCTTTCACAGTATCAAAATTATTACCATTAACTCAATGCAAATCCAAGCGGAATGGCTCAGGCAGTTTGGTCTGCGGCCAGCATTCGGGAAGACCGGGTTCGACTTCCGTGGCCGACCTAACTTACAGGTGGATTTTTAGCGGGTTTTTCCCGGTTCACCAGGCGAATTCTGGGTACGTTAATTACAACCCCTGAAATTCATGTCTCTCCATTTCATCACCATTATCATTTCAGATCATCTCTTCCCTGGTGGTCTGTTTCAGTATAAGTGTTGGCGGGTATCTGGCGGTGTATGGCTTGGTGATATGGTCTGAGTAAACCCTCCTCCGTTAGCACGATGTCCAGTCTGATTGAGCCATTTCCGGACCGCAGTCGGGTGAGCTGCCAGTTGTGTTGGCCTGGCGGGAAGTCTTCAACGGGTAACGGAGGAAGGATGAGGGAGAGGAGACAGAGGGCGGCCGTCTCTAAGCACTGTCTTGGTTCCTTGGGAGAGCCACCGTATGTCTCCTTTCGCCTCATCCTTCCTCCCGGGGATGCCCCATTTGAGGCATAGCTATAATAGATCAAGACTGGCCTCAGTGCACAAACCCTTCCATGCCGTATTCCAGTCCAATCCAACTCAATGCAAAACTACTATTAAGGGTCTAAATATGTCCTATTTACTTCCATTGGCCAGCGTTCCTATTATTCAGTATTCTGAATAATAATTTCTTTTTCATTTCTAAGACTTTAAGAATATTATGTTATTAAAACGTCTTTATTTCACTTTGTTTACTAAGTAAAAACTGCAACAAAGCGAAACTTCACACGAACTCCCTTAAAACAGGCATTTTTAGCACTGGGAACTGTTTAATTCATTTATTTATAACCTCAGCTTCTAGGTTATCTGCGAATATGACACGACAAATTTATATAAACATATCCCAACAAGGTTTCCTTTTCCAAGTGAAAAAGTATACGCATTCTATTTTTTATTTTATAAAACTTGTTTTAATTATGTACATTAAAATGACATATGGTTAAGACATTGCATTCAAGATAAAACGTGGGTGTCTCGATTTCTTTGATGAATGTAGGTCTCCCTAAAGCACATAGATAAATTTATGTAAACTCATTTTTAATACTTTGATCATTTCTGAGATACGTTTGATTTCGACTTGAGATTTAAAACGTTACCTATACCTTTTTTTTTTTCTTTCCTGAAATTGTGAAGAATTTTTCACTTTCCTTTGTCATGTTCTGAATTCCAAATCCATTGCATATCATCTAATGTTTTGATCATTTACACTACTTAGTCCTTCTTTGGCTGTCGTATCTTTAGAAAATACTGCACCTAAACACAAAGTTTTGTATTACCTCATTTTATACATAATTATGCTGTAAATTAACTGCTCTTTCACACTGGCCGTGTGTAGGCTAAAGTATGGAAAGATTGAGTCAGACTAAAAAATTCAATGCCATAGCCGGGTTTTGAACCACGATTCTTCTGGTTGCCATCCAGCCGCTCTAACCCTTGAGCTACTATGGCCAACGTGCCGACATGACATTAAATTCTCCAACTGACTCGTGGTTTTCCCGATAAACTACTTAGGAGTTCTCATAAACACATGAGACAACTACATTAATGGCGATTTCCAACATTTAAGTACTTTAAGGCCCGAGCTTTATAGTTAACCATTGTTAGGCCAATTAATGTAAATTAATTGTTCTTTCACACCTGGCCGTGTGTAGGCTAAAGTGTGGGAAGATAGAGCAGACTGAAAAATTCAATGCTATAGCCTGCTATGGCATTGCATTTTTCAGTCTGACTCTATCTTTCCACATAATTACGCTGTTCATAAATACATGCCTTTATTTCCAAAATGCCTTCATTTTAATTGAGATATGATATCAAATTCTCGGTCAGAATTCAGTATCACGGCTATCTAGGTAAATGTAGATACATGTTAGAAAAAGTATTAAAAAGCAAACAGTTTGGCTTTATTTTCTTAAGCATGTAGGTAGGTAACCTAATCCCTATAGCAAATCTTAGTATAAAAATAAGCAGCTACCAAAAACAATTTTCCATGCGGAAAACATCGGAAGCATTCGATGACGCAGCGTTCACAATATACTCTTTGGAAGGGTAGAATCGGACTGAAAAATTCATTGCCATAGCCTCCACACGGCTAGTGAGAAGGAACAGTTAATTTTTCCAACATAAGTTTTGATACAACTCTGGCTTCATTTCAAAGCTATATGATAGATAGGGAGTTGCCTTGCGGCTTGGCCGTATGCATGGTAGCCGAGCGATGAAACGCTTGTGTCTCGTAAGTGTACCAAAATGAGTTCGAATCCTTGATGTGCATGTTTCGTTTTATTATTGTTGCTTTAATAGCAATGCCTTAAGTTTTTATTTGCAGAAGATAAATAATATTATTTTAAACACATGTATCTATAAGAACGTAAATAATTCTTGTGGTTTCCAAAATAAATGTAATATCATTACAAAATTATCTTAATATTGGTTGTGTTAACACTCGGGCTCATTCATCCTGGCCAAGTAACCTCTCGTGAAAATTTCACTAGGCATTTGGTCTCATCCATGCCCCGCAGAATGAGGACAGTAATAGAAACAGAGGGTTTAAGCACTCGATACTAAGTTTATATCCATTTCATTTGATTATACATATGGAAACAAAACATTTATTCACGTTAGCTTAAAAACAAAGTATATTCTTTTAGTTTTTATACGTGACCAAGAATGTCATAAAATCAAATAAACCTTAGCAATTACAAGTTATATTATAATGTGCGTATTACACTTTTCGTATTTCTACAACAGAAAATCAAAATTATGTTTGGGATTCGAATCTTTGTAGGTCTAGCTCCTACTTGTCTATAACCGCTCGAATAGCAGTGCAGGTTTAGTAACTGAGACTTAATTATTGGAGGATTCAATAGGATGAAGCTAGAGTCGCGTTTTCGTGACACTAAGTACTGTAACCCGGCCGTGTAAACGAGGTGGACTTCTAGAGTCTGCCAACTTTCTAGTGTGCTAGTCATTTTGCAGGAGCATATCTGTAGTGTGCCGGAGTTCTTTGGAATATCAGTAAATCTGACATGGGCTGACGTTTTTAAACATGTTTAAAAATGGATAGAGTCAACATGAAAAATTCAATGCCATGGCCGGGATTTGAACCACGGATCTACTGGTTTCCGTCCAGTCGCTCTTAACCTTTGAGCTACCATGGCCAACGTGCCTTCCTGACATTAAATTCTCCAGTTGACTCGTATATATTTCCCAGGGAGACCACTAGGGGCTCTCGCATCCGAGATACACCGTTCGTGGCGACTTACTATTGTAAGTACTTAAGTCCCAGGCTTCATCATTTAACTCTTATTATTTTAGTTAATTGATGTAAATTAATCATTTCTCCACACTAGCCGTATATAGGCTAAGATATTTGATGGATAGAGTCAACATGAAAAATTCAATGCCATGGCCGGGATTTGAACCACGGATCTACTGGTTTCCGTCCAGTCGCTCTTAACCTTTGAGCTACCATGGCCAACGTGCCTTCCTGACATTAAATTCTCCAGTTGACTCTAGGGGTCTACCTGGGAAATATATACGAGTCAACTGGAGAATTTAATGTCAGGAAGGCACGTTGGCCATGGTAGCTCAAAGGTTAAGAGCGACTGGACGGAAACCAGTAGATCCGTGGTTCAAATCCCGGCCATGGCATTGAATTTTTCATGTTGACTCTATCCATCAAATATCTTAGCCTATATACGGCTAGTGTGGAGAAATGATTAATTTACATCAATTAACTAAAATAATAAGAGTTAAATGATGAAGCCTGGGACTTAAGTACTTACAATAGTAAGTCGCCACGAACGGTGTATCTCGGATGCGAGAGCCCCTAGTGGTCTACCTGGGAAATATATACGAGTCAACTGGAGAATTTAATGTCAGGAAGGCACGTTGGCCATGGTAGCTCAAAGGTTAAGAGCGACTGGACGGAAACCAGTAGATCCGTGGTTCAAATCCCGGCCATGGCATTGAATTTTTCATGTTGACTCTATCCATCAAATATCTTAGCCTATATACGGCTAGTGTGGAGAAATGATTCATTTACATCAATTAACTAAAATAATAAGAGTTAAATGATGAAGCCTGGGACTTAAGTACTTACAATAGTAAGTCGCCACGAACGGTGTATCTCGGATGCGAGAGCCCCTAGTGGTCTACCTGGGAAATATATACGAGTCAACTGGAGAATTTAATGTCAGGAAGGCACGTTGGCCATGGTAGCTCAAAGGTTAAGAGCGACTGGACGGAAACCAGTAGATCCGTGGTTCAAATCCCGGCCATGGCATTGAATTTTTCATGTTGACTCTATCCATCAAATATCTTAGCCTATATACGGCTAGTGTGGAGAAATGATTAATTTACATCAATTAACTAAAATAATAAGAGTTAAATGATGAAGCCTGGGACTTAAGTACTTACAATAGTAAGTCGCCACGAACGGTGTATCTCGGATGCGAGAGCCCCTAGTGGTCTACCTGGGAAATATATACGAGTCAACTGGAGAATTTAATGTCAGGAAGGCACGTTGGCCATGGTAGCTCAAAGGTTAAGAGCGACTGGACGGAAACCAGTAGATCCGTGGTTCAAATCCCGGCCATGGCATTGAATTTTTCATGTTGACTCTATCCATCAAATATCTTAGCCTATATACGGCTAGTGTGGAGAAATGATTAATTTACATCAATTAACTAAAATGTTTAAAAATTATCATCTTGAACCTTCCGACTTTAGGATCAGTATGCCAGTGGTAACCATCTTAGCCACAAGGAATGACTGGGCTTTTCGTTGTTCTCCAGGTCGGGTGGTGTCTCTTATGCTTCGAATTCTCCATCCTTCGTTTACTGTAACCCATAATGTCTTTAATTCTCATATATTTCAAGATTGTATGACCAGGCAACGGTATTCGCCTGTTGTGCCTGCACGGTAGATACTTGCTTTGTGGAAGAATCCATCTTTGAGTGAATTGTATCAGATCAGGGTTTACCTACGGTGAGTGGGGTCAAATGCGTTTTAACTGGAAACGTTAGGGATCCAATGAATGTTCACAACACTATGGATCCTACCTCTCATCCCTCCCTCTCAAAGTACACTCTAGAAGCACAGGCCAGGAAGGCAGTGTTCTGCCCCTGCGTTCGTCCGTACCTTTAACATTAATGACAGAGTGGCTCGTGTCATGTGAGGCATTAGATGTTCCAAATGTGACATAATGAATGAGCACTGACATACGTTGCCCTACATGTTGATAGTGTTTCATTGCAGGAACATCCATTAGAAACTCGTCCTGCGTTGTTTTCTTCGTGCGTGTTTTGTTTGCACAGTCCCACCTATCTAGTCAATTGCCTTCTATCTCCAAAACGATTGCCAGCGAGGCAAAAAAGAAACACACTCCACTTTAACTGATAGCGATCAATAGATACAATGGGGAGGGGGGTTCATTCTAGTTGATTGACGCACATGGTTAGGCCATATTGACTTTGGCATTGCAACTGATAGATCGTGAAACATTGCTACATATACTGATATTCACATACTTTCTATTTCAAAGAAGTTGAATAGAAAATACAACAAGGTATGAAACATCATCTATGCATTAGTTTTATTGTGCATTTAGAAATGGTAACGCTAACATACTATTGGTTTAGAATTTAACGCGCAAATGAATCTTATTTACTTCCTCTTTCACGCAGATATTTTAAGGTACCGTCTTCCAACAAAAAGCTTGACACCGATTTGAGGTCCCCTAAATTAAAAGAAAGCATTCTTAGGAAAAGAATAGCCTAATCTTTAGACACATATTACCTTCTCCAGTACGTACACTATCTACCAAAAAGTAATTTGGCAACTATGTTTGTAGCTCATTTAGCATGTCATTTGATTGTTGTCGCCTCTATGTCTTGCAGTGTGCAGTGAGCAAAAGAAACAGTTGAGAACGAGATGGTGCGTGACAGCTATCATACTTTGATAAGGGCATAAATGTTTGGTGCCAACTAGTTGAGAAATCCAGCAGGGAAATAGCCGCTAATATAAACAGGCAAATCAACAATAGCATTCGTTCTAAGTGGGAAGGTCGATGGACATTGTGACAATGGTGAACATTCAGGGCGACCACAAATTCTGATCAACAGAGATTGCAGCACACTAAAACGTGAAATTATGAAGAATTTCGCAATCGATGGCTACCATCAGATAGGAGTTTCAAGCAGCGATAAAACGTGTCTGTTGCCATTTGGATTTTGCAAAGAGAGGCCTACCAACTCGGTTATTCCAGAAGAGCAAGCAGCTCATAAGCTGCAGATCACAAAGATGAATAAAGCTTAGAGACTCAAGTGGTGTTTGGATCATCGCAACTGGACAGTGGAGCAGTGGAAATGGGTTCTATCGAGTGACGAGTATAAATTCACATTATTTCGGTCTGATAGGCGTATATGGCCTATACGTTGGCGGCTACCCGGGAACGGCTTTTGACAGAGCATATAGTGCCTACCAGGAAATTGGGTTATGGTGGTGGAGTGATGGAGTCCTTGGTTCGGTATATTTACGGATGCTCACAGAAACTACTCCTAGGGAACAGATGGGCGTCTTGATATAATGTCTGGAGCAGTTTTGGATCCTAGCTATACCCAAACCTACTACCCGGGATGTGCTGGAGATTTTTTCATAAGTGCTGTTATCGAATTTCTCCTCCGCTTCCCGGTGACTTTTAGCAAATGTGATGCAGCGTGAAATGTTCATAACGGCTGATACTCTGGTTACACAACAATTACAAAACTCAATTACTTAAAATCACTTAATTTATATTTTATAAAAAGTATATCCAATTCTATTTACTTTTTTGGTATTTATTATACATAATTAAATAAGGATGATTTTATTTACTATATCCTGTGTATACTATATTTGTTTACTATATCATGGTTTCAGACGTTACTGGAATAAATTGATTGTTTCCTTCCAGAATGTGGACACTTTAACCAAAGGATTCTCCGATACTAATAAAAATATACTAAAAGTGTACTAAATGCGAAATGCATTGAAATTAATTCGCTCTTATCTCAAGTAAAAATATAAAAAGCAGATTGTAATTAGTCACACTGAAGAAAATGAGAAAAACATTTCTTCCTCTAATAGGCTGATGAACCTTTTAATCCTGTTGCCACTCCGCCAGCGACGTCAAGACTGTCAATAGGTGGATATAGTCAAAATATATTGTCAATGAATGTTTTCAATATAAGTGTGTTTTAAATTACATTAAATATATTCAATGCATATGCTTTTAATAAACTAGTTAATCTATTTCATGCGATGCATATATCATGATATTGATAAAAATAAAAATAGCACCTGATTGTTTAAATAGTAATGCATAAAAAGAGAAATTAGAAGGATTACACAGGAAGAAGGTAAGCTGTAAATGCACGAAGATGCTATAAGTACCTAAGTGTAGATGGATTTGGCACAACTTACGTCAGGGTTAGTGCTTATTGTAGTGCATGTTACTGCAGGTAACGCGGGAGTTTTTAAACGAAACATCCCCAAGTGCAAAAGACAACACCGGGGCACGCATACGGCGCTCTGCGGTCCGACAACCTAACGAACGCACTGTGTTCATTAAATGTAGAATTACGAGTAGATACAGTTTTATAGTTTACTTAAAACTGGGTACGTAGTTAATCTTGGCTTTCGACAGCAGCGAAATTGGATAAAGAAAATGAGAAACAAAAACAGGGAAGTTTATTTCCGACTGCTACAAGTTTCTTAGAAGCAAGAAGAGCAACAATAAGGAAAACTAAGGAGAACGTCATGCAATCCTTAATCCTTATCCTCTCTAGATGGGGAAAAGCCATGCATGCTGTAAGTTCCACTGCGGAATGGTGCCGCAAATTGAAAATTCTAATGTAGCTTGCGGGGAAGAAAGAGAGGCACGCACATTTGTTATCTGCAGCCAGCGGTTTCATTTGAAGGACTCGGTGCGCGAGATGTAAATAAAACCAATCCAATTCTAGCAGGGAACTTGGGTTTCACTAGCTCGGATTTATGGCGAATGTTGTTTGCCCCATTTAAAGCCGTAGCCAAAACGTTAGCGCAATAAACTGGTGCGCGGGATCAATTTCGTCAATCTGTGTTTTGCGGCTTGCTTTGTGAAGATTTGTTATGATGGCAATATTCTGCGAGATGGCACAAGAGAAAGTGGGGCTTTCTTCTTATTCAACCGACTTCTGCTGTGGTTAAACTTCAAGTTCTTTAAAGGAGAGAAAAACTTATTAAGGAGAGAAGTCGGTGGAAGTACGCACTTCACAAGAAATTAGTAACTTCGCAACTTCTGCAAGTTGTGAAAGTCGGCTCCAGGAAATCTCACTTTTTTGTTGAATCACGCACTTGGTTTAGAATGATTAAATTGATTCTTACCGCAAATTAGTTCAGGATTTTTATTATACACTTCCACGTTCCTAAAACCACTTGATAAATATACTTGTATATAAATACATCATAAATAATGACTGACGTAAACAAAATTTCTCGAGTCTATGCCCCCCGATTAGATATTTATAATCACACGTTCACAAATAAAAAGCATATAAATAATGCTTTTACCAGCGCTAAACATATCTGATAAAAGTAACCTTCTTCCTTTCTGCCTTTTAATACGGAATTGCTATCGCCTCGTATGAATCAAGAGTTACCTAAAAAAACAAACCTAAAGCATGATATACCTATCACATATTGTTCAACAAACGGACATCATCAGTTATTGTTTACGTAATAAAAGTAAAGGAATAACTGACATTTGAATCGACTGAGGTTAAACAACTTTAAAAGTTTTCAGAAGAAAATGGAACTTTCTAGGTACTGGAAAATGTAGAACTAGTATTTAGGTTTCTGCCTACCGAGAAATTTCAATGTCAACTTTATCATAAAACATATATATAGTTACAAAATGAGTTTTTATCCATCCTGAATGAACAACCATATATAAATATGAAACTTGGGTATAACGTAGGTGCAAGAGACATGAAACATGGACAGCAATTATAGTATAAAAAGATGGAGCAATTGGTAGAATGATGGTGGGTGAAACCAGAGGATCTGGAGGAAACTCATCCCAGTGGCATGCTGTCCAACACAAATCACACTTTGCGGTCGCTGGGGTGAAATCCGGGCCGCCTAGGTGAGAGTCAACTGGTCTAACCACTCAGCCATGGCGCGGCCATAACAATAACAGTAACAACAATAATAGTAATAATAATAACAATAATAATAACAATAATAATCTTACATTCATATGATCTATTTTTTCTACAAATTTTATTACTGCTTATATAAATTGTTATAATGAAAGCTTATTGTTCCCTCTATTTAATTTCAATCGAGGTAAGCTTTTGCAGAAACAGCCGTATTAATCATAGATACAAAGGGAAAGCGATAGTCAAATCTTTGGGAACTGTATGCTGGCCTTAAATGCACACAGATTTACATCCAATCATAAGAAGCAACTGAATATGGGGAAAAAAAACTTTAAAACGATGGCAGAGGTATTGAATATTTCCAACATTGGATATGAAATGGCCTCTACAGAAAAAAATATTTGAACTAATTTTCACGTTTTAAAAAGTAAGGCACATCTGTTGCATAACAGGTTTTCTATTATCGCTTTGAGTTTATCAGATGTGTTGGTAAAAAGTTATACAAAGTTTCTTGAGAGTAAGACAATGACATTTAGATAGGATAATTTCGCAATTCAAAGAATAAACCAACATCATAGGGATGAGTCTTCGATACTTGGGATAACTCGATATTCACGATAGCTGCATGGTATCGACATCAAGCGCACCACAGCAAATTCGTTTGGAACTTCTTCGATACTTCAGTGATGATTCGCTTTGTTTATTTACTTTTAAAATTACAAGTGTCAAATTCAGTTCTAGTTTCCAGTTTCCAAGAAGAAATTACAGCATATTCAAAGGCAATTTTCCATCCTCTCTTTCTAGTGCGCTGGATTTCTGGAAAACAAATTCAAAATTTCCAGAATTAAAAGAAAATTGGCCTCTAAACATTTGTGTATTCCACGTTCAAGGGTTTTCTCTGAAAGACTATTCAGTATTGCAGGGCTCGTATGTGACAGAAAAACAAGTAGACTTGAACCCGAAGGAGTGAAAATGCTAGTGTTTTTAAACACAAACTTATGAAAGTGGACTGGTTTGCTTTTAAATGTGTAATGTAGAGTTAAAACATAATAAAACTGATTTTAAGTCATGGCACATTAAATATGTGTACCTATTTAATTTCATTGGCACTACACAGTTCCATCAAATTTTTATAGTTTGTATTGAAACTAGAACTAGAAAGGACGGTATCGAGTATCGAAGTATCGTATATTATGGAAAATATCGAATATCGGTATTGAGTATCGAGAAAAACTGTTATGGATCCATCCCTAAACATCTTACGCTCAAACACAGGGGGAAAGACCATTCCAGCCTCATAATTTTGGAATCAGATAAGATGGTAATTCGCCAATTGGGCACACCGCCGCGTTTGGTTAGTTTTTTTTATGTTCGCCTTCCAGCGATGAATGAACTGGTTAAAATGATGCTTAAATAAGCCCAATATACACAGAGCTTAAAGTAGCTGAGATCCATCTTTCAGTTAAGGGAAAATCCCAAAGAGGAAACTTATCCAGATAACTCACTATTGCCGAGATTCGTACTCGGGACCTGTTGAACGGGAGGCAGACACGCTACCATATACGCTACCGAGGTTTTAATGAACTTGGTTCTAGTATCAAATGTGAGATGTGTGGGAAGAAGGAAATAAGGTTCATTGGGGCTATAAAGGAACAATGACCAGGATCTAACGCATATTGTGAGTGCAGCGCCTCGAAGCAAATAAGAGCTATCGTGAAAAACCTGCTGGCTTGAAAATGTACTACAGAAACTTGTTAATATACATCTTCAAAATCGTTTGGATTTTGGGGCGTGTAGTTCTAAACAATGATATATATGTAGCATGCGTATATATAATATGAGCCCTTGGAATAAATTCTTGTTTTCGTGGTGCTGTAGAGCGCTTTAATATTGATTTTCACTCGATGTGCAGATTGGAAATGTCAACAACCAACGTATTGGGCCCTCGCTTTGTCTCCTAAAGCCAAAGAATGCCATTATCTTGATATTTATTCAGGAGGTTTAGCTATAGTTCTTGCAGGATATTACACTGGCAGTACGCTGCCAAATGTTGTGCCAAAGTTCCCAAACTACATCTAAATAACAATTTCGCCAACAATCGTAGCGTACAATATGTTCTGCTCGATCTTGTGATGTTGGATTCCTGCCCTGGTTCGCAGGAGGTCTGTAGTTCATTCAGTACTTGCAAGTTATCAGATAACTTCAAAGTTGCCCTGGAACTTACTAGAAAA
The DNA here is from genome assembly GCA_030765055.1 of Mantis religiosa. Lineage (NCBI taxonomy): Eukaryota > Metazoa > Arthropoda > Insecta > Mantodea > Mantidae > Mantis > Mantis religiosa. The sequence goes on from CM060957.1 coordinate 87,702,129, forward strand.
CCTTATACAACTGGCAAAGCTCAACATAGTAACTCCTGTTGGGTGCCAGGGCGTAAAGTTATGTTAGGAAACAAAAAAGCAGATGCCTTAGTAAGGAAAGACTCTGCAATATCAGTCACCGGTCTTGAATTAGTGCTTTGCATCTCTTTAAGTACTGTACGAAAACCATTGGATGAAATTTAATGGCAAAAATGGGAACGAACAGAAGGATGCAGCCACAGTAAGAGAATACTTCTCACTTACTGAAGATGTACTCAAACACGACATATTCCATATAAACATGATAACAGGGCACTGTAGGTTGAGGAAACATTTGTACCGAATGGGTATTTTTAAAAAACTACCAGTATGCAGATTATATAATGCTGTCTAAAAGAGACAGGATTATTTAACTAAAACCAATAAACATAGGATACAGTATAAACTCACAAATTTTCTGTGTTTGGGGCAATTACACCCAACTCGTTCTTTACACAAGTCAAGTCAACAAAGAATAATCTTACCTAAAATATACATATATTTTAACGCAACGTTCTGAATTAATGGTACCGCCTTTTGGCATCACATCCATGGGAATTATACCCACAAAATACCAAAATACTATGATCATGGCTTTTCCAGCTGAAGCAGGTGTTTTGAATTGGCTCTGAAAGCTATCGGAGGCCTGCCCTTACACAGCAAACCTTGCAGCTCTGCAGTACCGCCATCTGATGCTTTCACGCTCTGTGCCCAGTGACCAACGGTACTCTTACGGACTGTAGAATATCCGCAGACGTTGTAATATTCATTAAATATTTGCAAACATATGTATGAATATTCCCCACGGTTTCTTTCTCTGCCACGGAAAATTCAATCTCAGCACGTTGTTTATGACGGATGTCACTTATATATGCCAATTTAAAACATTCCTACACTTAAGCTTTCTGTCGAAAGAAAACGAAACTTTGCAAACACACGCGGTAAACTTCAAGGAAGCTGCACACAAATTTGTACATTTCTCAACAATTTTTTTTTCACTGCAAAATAAATTGTGGGGCAATCTCCTATTTGACAACCTTCGTATATGGACAAGGTTTTCTCCTACGGGTTTTCCTTTATCCTAAAAGATGAATATCTGGTAATAAATTCTATGAACCCTGGGCTCATTTCAGTATCAGTTTTACCCATTTCATGTACGTACGATATGAACTAATTGGAGAACGTCAGGAGAAAGCTAAACACCAGCTTTACAGATATGGTTTAGCTATATATTATTCCATATATTTTATAGTTCACCCATTATATATGACGTTCGAGGTGGATTTTGCTGGCTGTTCCACAAAGTTTAAATTATGCATTTCATTTTCATGTATCAGCAGAATACAAGAGGATAAATTAACAGCAACGGAAATGGACTTCTGGAGAAGGTCTACCTGGAAGTCAAGAAGGGATAGGATAAGGAATGAAATAAGAGAGTTGTTGAATGTGGAAAGAGATCTTATAGAAGTATTAAATGAGAAACGACTACAATGGTATGGACACATATTAAGGATGGATGATGGCAGATTACCAGAGGAAGTGCCCAGATGGATGCCAGAAGGATGAAATAGGAAGGGAAGACCTAATGATCAGTGGATGGACAAAGTGAAAAAGTGTATGAGACAGAAAGGATTGCTTGATATAGATGCATTAGATAGGGAGAATTGGAGGACACGGACTACTCTGTAAATTTTATATTGTGACACAATTTTTTAGTTGGCTATTGGCCTGGTTGAGGTAACCTACAGCATTGTAGAAAGCCCTTAATTTAAAGAATTCATGTACCTTAATTGTATGTATTTAAATCAAAATAGTCCTACGCCATGGAGTTCTGGGCTAAGGCAGCATTCCTTGGATCGCTGGCACGGAAAGGAGCCCTGGATCGTTCCCATCTATGGGGTGCGGATTTTAAGACCCGGATATACGACCGATGCCCACTCAGCATCCTGAGGTAATTGAGGAGTTTACGCTAGGTAAGCGGCCCTGGTCATAGAAGCCAAGCATTCCGGGTGGGCGATGCCGAGATGCTGACCACATCTCCTCCCCGTATCGGTTGGATGATCGCCCACTTCTACCTTTCGTATGTGGGCGTGAGGACGGCAATTGGGTTGGCAGATCCTATAACAGCCTGGGTTGTTATTAAATCAATATTACTGTATATATTTTTTATTATAAAATAAAACATTCCGAAAAAGTTTGCAGTGCTTTCTTTTCCGTAATTACATGCAAGAAACAGAGCAAGCAAAGACATTTACTTATCCGAATACAACTAACAGTTATCTCTGGGTAAACAAGTGACTTCAGGTGTATTTTGGATTGTTGAAGACACATTCTTGCCCATCAAACCAACAAATAATGCTTTAATGTCTGCATCGCTATTATCTGCTTCAGTCAAGTGCACAAAGAGTACAATCCCAGTCCAGACATATTCACGCTAGTCTTCCATTAAGTTCTTAGAGATCCTCTGGTTCAGTACGTTATAGCTATCTTCCAAAAAGTTTTGATTCGATATGGGCCTTCATTTTCTCTCAGTGGAGTACTGAAACCTTGCGAGCAAATATTAATATCGGAGACCGTATTTCACTAAATTCGTTTTCTTCTCGTAACCCATATTTTCATAAGAGTAGAGTCATGGAAGTTGGAATCTTACTCTATTATAACAAAAATAGAAACTTAAAAAAAAGAAAAGAAAAAGAAATTAGGTTCTCCAACTGTAAGTCATATTGGACGATGAATGAAATGAGTGAAATGATGCTCAAATGAGTCCAGGGTCCTCAGAGCTTAAAGTTACCCGACATTCACCTTTAAGGACAAGGGAAAACAAAAACGTTATCCAGGTATCTCACCCTCACTGAGTTTCAAACTCGGGAAAATTTGAACGTGATCAGACAAGCTACCATCTACGCTACTACGGTAGGCAAATAGAGTAGTTGAAACCTTCATCACATAACTCTTACTGATATACCTGTAACGGGATTTTATTTTCGTTCATCTTCTTCCAATAAGAAGCAAGCCAACTTTTTGTAAGATCCAAGTCGAGTTTTAATCTACTGAGAGTCGTGAGATCTTTTCTCAGGTGTGGATGCGGATTTTTGGTGAAAATAAAATTTAGATGAGTCCAATTTTGTAATATATTATTTAATTATATAATATAAACTATGATTCACTCTTATCTATTATAAATATTGAATAACACTTTTTGAATCTTATTAATTTTCCTTTACAATTACAATCATCGTAACATATTAAGTCAACTTCCTCGTTCTCCAGCAAGACACAAGATTCTCACTTTTTATAGATTATTGATTTTCTTGTCCCCATAGTAATTCCCACTTTATTTTGTGATTGGCCGATTCACTAACACGTCATCACACCACGTGATACCACGTCACACCACTACTACTTCGGCCAATCACACAACTACATACATTTTTATATATTTATTATTCCTTCGAACATTACCAAACAAAAATACTATTACAAATGCCCCTCTTCGAAATATATGGAAAATAACCAAATAAAGGAATTAACAATCTGTTTCCATATATTTCGAAGAACAGCCCCAATTAACAATTTCGTTTACACCAATATTACACAACACCAATACAACATACATAAAATATAATAATATACATACATTGGATGAAATATAATAAATGAACATTTAACAACAATAAATTAACATTAATTAAAATACAACAATATATTGATGTTTAACAATGTTTTATTTTTATTATTATTTAACACACACATAGTATATATTCAATATTGTTTCAATTACTGTCAAGGCTTTTATGTGTATAGGGATCAGTAACATTCACTTTAAATGTGTGTGTATTTGTTACACAGTCCAGGTTTTGAACTAAAGGCTTTTCTATTCTTTAATATACACAATTTCAACTGTTGTTTTCTCGCTTGGTCTAAATTGTATGTGTTTTCTAACTTTACTTGTAATATTCTCTGGAATTCTATTTCTTCCTCCACTTGGCTTCCGCCGTTCTTATCTTGTATTGTATATAATTGGCAACAATGCTTTTCAAGGTCAGTTACATTATTTTGCAATCCATCAATAATTAAATTCTTCCCACAATTTTCATTTTCATCGTATTCAATATTACCGTTTTCTTGCAAAAGTATATCTTCCACAAAAAAAACTTTCATTATTTATATTATCCCTATTCTCTTCTTTTCTTCCATCTTCTTCCAATAATTTTATTACTAATAAATCATTTTCTGTCTTAACCTTCATTTCATGCATTTCGAAATTCAATACACTTTGCCATTCATATAATAAATCATTACCCACAATTACATCTCTTGCCAAATGTGGAATTACCAACGCAATGAAATTGAAATTCCATTCACCTATTCGCCCCTTAATTAATACTTGATATTTAATCCTATCCTTTTTCTTCCCAATTGCAGTACTGCTGTAAACGTTACACACATTTAAATATTCCACTTTATAGTTAGCTAACAGATTTTTAAACAATTCCTCACTTATCACAGTAGAACTGGCTCCAGTATCAATTAAGGCTGTATATTCTTTATCCCATAGGTAAATAATTATCTGAGGTGGGTTAACTAATTCCTTATTTTTCTGCAAGAGAGTGAGCTTATTTCCGTTATCTTCAACTTTCAATTCGCCCTGTGTCATCCTCACCGAACCACTTTCCAGAGCACAAAATGATTTGGTTTTTAGTTTTCCGTCTCCCTCTGATTATTACTTTCATTGTTGGTTAGGTTGGTGCTATCGTTTATATTCACATCATTCTCTGTGCTTTGTGTATTTTCGACTCTTTCATTTTGATTACTTCTTTCAAATCTCACACCCCTAAAATCTCTTTGATTTGCACTAAATAAACTAGTACCTCTACCCCTATTAAAGTTACTTATTCGCTGATTATTTCCTCGATAAAATCTTACATGGTTTATTTGATCATTTCTTCCAATTCTCGTCGACTGATTGTTATGATCATTGCTTTGCACATTATTTTGAACTCCACTTCCTGTTCCGGGAATTACAGATTCATAAGTTCGTCTAGGATCATAACCTCTTCCTTCAAATCTTTGATTTCTCACGGGTGCCCCGCCCCAATTTAAACTCGTCCTATTATTCCTATTATTTGTAGGTTGTGATTCCTGTCGATTTCTTCCTCGCTCAATATGGACGTTATTATAGTTACCATCACAGGATGTAGTATCATTAATGAGGTTATGTGCTTCAAATTCGGATAATAATTCAATCATATCAGAGAAATCGATAGGCTTAGCCACAATTAAATGATTTCTGATATGTGGGGGATAATGACGTATTAGCATGTTGACAATTTCTGTCTCAGAAATTTCGGGATTGATCAACTTACTTTTGTTTGCTAATTTTAAGAAATATTCAGTCATAGAAATCCCTTTTTTTAACTCAAACCTACCCGTTGCTAACTCAACTTTTATTCTTCTTTGTCTCTCAGGTCCCCAAAATCTATTTATAAACAGATTTCTGAAAGTACTGTATGTTTCATGTGAAGCCAAAGTTAACCTTAACCACTCAAGAGCATTTTTCTTCAAACAGCGTTTTACTATTACCATCCGAAATTCATTGGGAATTCTCTTAATACGGAAATATTCTTCCAATTCCCTAAGAAATACTTTTGGATTATCACCTGATTCCTCATCAAAACTTGGTGGACTAATATCATTTAGTGAATAATGTACACATTCATTTTGACCTAGACTGTGGAGTTGTGTGTGTGAGGACATGTTCTGTGTGTTTCTGTGATAATTAATATCATTATCTGGACTCACAAAATCACTACATTCACTTACTACATCACTAGACTTCTGATGATTGCTTAATTCACCTGGTAAGTCACAATCGTTTATATTTGTAATTCTAGACATTTCTTTCCCGTTATTTACTTTTCTAGCCTGTAATGCAATTACAACTTGTGTCAATTTTCCTAAGTTATCCTTTTCTTTTTCAAAATGTTCTTTTACCTCTTTAATTTGCAAAATTACTTCTTCTTTTACTTTACTTATCTCATCAATTTGTAACTTTATTTCCTCTTGGTGTATCTTACTTTCATCATGTTGTAATTGCATTTCAGAACAAATTACATTGATTCTTTGTTCTACTTTATCTCCTAATTCTTCTCTATGTTTTTGTGTTATTTCTGCCTGTTGTATCCTAAATGTTTCTAACTCTTTGTTTAATTCCATTCTTATTTCTTGTTTCACAATGTCCTGACCTAACCTAGTTTCCTGAATTATCTCTCTCAACTCATTGACTTCCTTTCTATTCTCATCCTTATTAATCTCTATGATCTGCATGAGCCTTTCCATACTATCCCTACACTCTTTTCTCCCTTCTCTAATCTCCTGTGAAATTTCAGATTTTAATTCCTGTTTTAACTTCTGTAATAAATTAATTTCTAAGTTACTCACATTTTGTGCTAGTTCCTGTCTTACTCCTACATCTAAATCATTCATTATCTTAGTTAAATCATTTACATTTTGTTCTATTTTAGAATCTAAATTACTCATTTCTGATTTTACATCTTTCATTCTAGAATCTAAATTACTCATTTCTGATTTTAAATCATTTGCATTTTGTTCTATTTTAGAATCTAAATTACTCATTTCTGATTTTAAATCATTTGCATTTTGTTCTATTTTAGAATCTAAATTACTCATTTCTGATTTTAAATCATTTGCATTTTGTTCTATTTTAGAATCTAAATTACTCATTTCTGATTTTAAATCATTTGCATTTTGTTCTATTTTAGAATCTAAATTACTTAACATTCTTGTTATTCTTTCCAACATTGACTCATTATCTATGCTTAATCTTGCATCCTCCCTATTCATTCCTACACTATCAGTAACTTCTCCTTCCACTATTATTTCTTTTCTACTCGCCATCTTTTTAACTATTTTCTGATTTCTTAACAACATAAATCTACTACTACTATTATTATTATTATTATTATTATTATTATTATTATTTTTTTTTTTTTAAATTTCACTCACTTAAACCAGTTCTCGTTTTCTTCTTTCTTCTCTCTTCTTTCTTCTTTCCTTTTAAATTCCCACGGAGCTGCACGATGCACGATCTCCTCTTCTTTATCCTATTCGAGCCCCACACGTTGCTGCGCCATTTGTAACGGGAATGTTTTCGTTCTCCATTATGGCGGTCGGTATAATACTTTCTTTCACTCCAGAATCATGATTTTCCATCGCTCTTTCTATGCTAGTCGCCATGTTTCTCCCATAAGACAGCACTAACGGCGCAGTTACTCGAATATAGTTAATTTAATCAATTTTTTTTTTCTATCAAAAGTAATACTGGCTAGCGCCAAATGATAGATTCACAGATTAAGACAAAATGATATATAATTTTCTTGGAGATTTTATAATCACCGTAACGTCTTTCCTCCTTCTCCAGCATTTTTATTCTTATTGTCTGTTAATTTTTTACCTTCCATTTTAGGTAATATTTTTCCCTTTCTTAATAACATAAAAAAAATGAAAATTATAATTTTGTCACTTTTTCTATTAATTATCTATTAAGATTTTCCGTACTCACTTTTCTTCTTTCTTCTTTCTTGATTCGAAGTTACCTGTCCATTACACTATTTATTCTCCTGTTGTGTAATCCTCCTTCTGCCTATTCGAGCCATACAGTTGGGCGCCATTTTGGAACTGGATTTAAGTCGAATCGTATAGAAGGATGGCGAATTATGCCCCACGTTGGGCGCCATTTGTAACGGGATTTTATTTTCGTTCATCTTCTTCCAATAAGAAGCAAGCCAACTTTTTGTAAGATCCAAGTCGAGTTTTAATCTACTGAGAGTCGTGAGATCTTTTCTCAGGTGTGGATGCGGATTTTTGGTGAAAATAAAATTTAGATGAGTCCAATTTTGTAATATATTATTTAATTATATAATATAAACTATGATTCACTCTTATCTATTATAAATATTGAATAACACTTTTTGAATCTTATTAATTTTCCTTTACAATTACAATCATCGTAACATCTTAAGTCAACTTCCTCGTTCTCCAGCAAGACACAAGATTCTCACTTTTTATAGATTATTGATTTTCTTGTCCCCATAGTAATTCCCACTTTATTTTGTGATTGGCCGATTCACTAACACGTCATCACACCACGTGATACCACGTGACACCACTACTACTTCGGCCAATCACACAACTACATACATTTTTATATATTTATTATTCCTTCGAACATTACTAAACAAAAATACTATTACATACCAAAGGTGTAAGAGGTCCCAAGTTCGAATCTCGGTCAGGGTGAGTTACCTGAATAAGGTTTTTCCGGGGTTTTCCCTTATCCTTCAAGACGAATGTCGAGTAACCCTAACCTCCATGGACCCTGGACTCATTTGAGAACCGTTTCACACAATTCATTCACCGTCAGATATAACTTAAATTTGGGGCGGACGTAAATTAAAAAAAAAAATACCAAAGGTATAACATGTTTTGAAAACAATTGAGTGAATGTAATTGATGCGATGCGTAAATAGTTTACACTGTAAAGAAATACCAAACCGTTTCTTACACTGCCACTCCTCTCCCCTTATCTGGTTCTAGCATGTGCCTTAATTTTTTTCTCATTCACCACTACTTTTGCATCCCTCCTCTGTCTAAAAGCAGAATTTATTGATTGGTTAATGATTGTCAGATTTTGATTTTCAAACAGTACAACATGAATTCATCCAGGGGCCATTCTGGACCTTAATTGAGAAGTATGCCTCAGACGATGTATTTTCGTATACCTAACCCCTTTCGTTACTCACGTTGAGAGGCAATGCGCTTGTGGTTGACTTGAATTTCAAGACTGGTTCAACCACAAGAAAATGTGGAAGTCAGCTGAGGAGGCTCTGCCAACATTAAGTAAAGAAATACATAATGGCAACCAGAACCATCAGCAATTTTCCCACTTTCGTCTGTATCTACAGACATCTTAATTTCCCAGGATTTTAAACAACGTGTACTCAATTAGGAAAGCTAGGAAATGAGGCATTGGTTTTCCTATGAAATGCAATTGTATCCAACCATTGCAGAATTTTGCAATAATCAGTGTTTAAAGAGCTACACAATTTCTAATTAGAGCATTCTACTTGACGCTGAAGAAAAAGCCGTGCAATAGTAGTTGTATCGCCGCATTTCAGCACAAAATCATCTATCTCTAAAACAAAACATTGTATCTTTGCATGGAGAAATCCTATATTTTATTCAACACCTTCCTTTTAAATTTTATCCAGTGTTATAGAGGATTATCCGTATAAAAACAATGAATAAAACTATAAATCCTTCCAAAATTATCAAAAACTCTTGTTCAAACTCACCGATAGCAGACCATGCTTAAAGCAAACACTTTCCTCAGCTCACCTGTAAAAGAAATAATACAATTTAGAATTACTATAAGTGGATCTTTGCTGTCTTAAACTTTTAATCATTTTATGTTATTCATATGTTTTACTCCTCGGTGTTACTATTAGTGACAAGAATACAACAGTTGCTTTGTCACTGTTGCGTTAGTAACGGTTACAAAAGCCACAATGAAAAATAAATTCTTCAACTTCAATTACTCTTGCTGGGAATTAATCCTGTTATATTAATTAATTCCATTCCATCACGCACTGAGACAAAAAGAAATAAATGACTGCTTTAACTTGTGTAACCAATATTACATGAACAAATTACATTTTCTATGACATAGAATATTATAACGGTCTACCAGTTTTTATTTCGGTGTCTTATCGAAGTAAGAGAGTTAACCGCTTTTAAAATATTAAAATGGAATTACACTTTTGAACTAAAGCTTCAAAAACAATTTATTTAATGTTAGTTCCATTATGTTCAGCTGACTAGAGAGTGTGATGCCGCTAGGGTGCGATAAAATTTCATTGGAGTTCCTTATACATTATACTGTAGACGGGATTTGGCTTTCAAATAAATAAATGCATAAAAGCTAGTTTTATGTGTGAGGTATTTAATACAGCACACAACAATTATAGAAAAAATTTTACCGGATGCTTCGTAAACCAATAATAAACTGCACATTCATAGTGTAATAAAAAGAAATAATTTACCAATGATCCACATATTCGTATACCTAATTTAATGCCTTACAGTTGTGTAGGCCATTTCAGATGGTGAATCTATGTAATAGGTAAGTTCTTCTCAAATGATCCATAGATCTTAGATTAGCCAACATGGTCCTCCGAGGAAGAAGAGAAATGCTGAAAGAGAAACTGTCCAGGTATCTCAAATAACCATAACTCCAAATGCTTTTTTCTGGGGCGGGTGGGCATTTGCCGTCTTAGCTTCGTCCTTATACTTGCTCTGCATTTACAGTTTAGTTTACCTGGTATTGAGAATAACTCAGAATTGTGTAAGAAGTTGTGTAAACAGTAAGATATGACGAAAGTGGTATAATTTCTCGCTTATTAATTCTATGAGAGTTTCGTGAATAAAAAAAAATTAAAATAAAACAAAAATTGAAATGCCTATAAAACTGGGTTACTTAACATTTTTCGGAACATTCCGATAATAAACGAGACTCTTACAAGTTGATGCCCTATACTATATTAGAAGTCCCTCATAGGAGAAGGTAATAAAAATTTAAACAGCTAAGTTTATTTGATATTTGGATTCTTATGTACCTACTAAGCTTTAACAACCGGTTTTGTCCATCTTAAAAATATAATATTTTGACATTAAGGTTTGAAATAAATAAATGATCAGGAAACAGTTACACTAATAAGTAAAATTGTTAGTTATAAAATATATATTCGAAGATTAGAAAGCAATTCAGTTCTGTAGGGTCAAATAATCGTCAGCTCGCTTCAAACAGCTGAGTTATTAGCCTCCATTAAATCTATTGCCAACCTAACTGGTTCAATTCCCACACTTGCGCATATCCAGAGAAAGAGAACCTATTGTTTGTTGTTTATCAGTATAGCAGAATTCATCGAAGACATGGATTCTGGATGTCATCAAAAGTACGATGATTTGCAGCTAAATTAATTCTCCTTTTTAAGTTCTTTATTATCAAGTAACCTCTTCAGTTGTCTACCCAAGTATTATTGTCCTCTTGGATTATATTTGCGATACCTCGATACTCACGACACTAGCATGGTATCGACATGAAAGATACTTCAGAAAATTGCTTCGATGCCTTTTCGGTACTTTGGTGGAGATTTTGCCACTTTCATTTTATTTTAAAGTAAAAAAACTTATTACCACAAGTAGAACACATTGCAAAGTCCGAATAATTGCTAGGATTGTGGTACCTGCACATTAACATTATGCAAGAAAATAATCGTGTGTCAAATTCAGTGTCAGTTACCAGTTCCCAAGAAGAAATCGCTGCATATCACGACGACGATGTTGCCATATCCTCTTTCTAGTAAACTGATTACTGGAAAATAGATTACAAATTCCAGAACTAACAAAATAGCCACTAAATATGTGTATTCTACCTGCAACGGTTTTCTGTAAAAGTGTATTTAGCACAGCAAGACTCACGTGTGACAGAAAGAGAAATAGACTTTGACCCCAAAAGAATTAAAATGCTATTATTCTTGTACAAAAACGTATAAACGTGGGCTGATTTTCTTTCAAATGTCTAATGAAGAGTTTAAAAATAATAACACTGATGCTTTTAAGTTTTGTCTCATTAAATATATGCACATGTTTAATTTTATTTGCATTACACTGTCCTTTAAACATAATATTTTGTATTTATGCTAGAAGTATAAAAGACGGTATCGAGTATCAAACTATCGGATATCGCAGAAAATATCGTGTATCGATATCGGGTATTGAGAAAAACTGGTATCGAGTGAGTGAGTGTGTGAGGTTTTAGGGCCCGTCGACATCAAGGTCATTTGGGCCCTAAGTCAACACTAAAACCTAAAAGCTATAAAAAATATTTGCTAAAAGGTAAAATATAATAAAAACACTCAACTGTTAAAAGGACATAAAAAACCATCTAAGGCCTAATAATTTAAAATCTCTAAAATAAATATAAAATGCAAGTTAGACTTGTTTATTAAAACCAATTTTAAAAACAAACCGCAGTGCCTTATCCACGGCCACTCGGTCGTCACCTAAAATACTGTGCAACTTGGTCCCCAAGCCCAAAGATTGGTGAACGCGGGCGTACTGCGGGCAATCCAGCAATACATGCCGCACAGTGAGGCGTACTGCACATGGAGCACACACAGGGGCCGGTTCCCCTCTTAACAAATGGCCATGAGTAGCTCGTGTGTGCCCAATTCTCAGCCGGGTGAGTATAACCTCGGCTCGCCGGTTATCCCTGCAGGAAGTTAGCCAGGGTTGTACGCTATCCTTTATTGCCCGGAGTTGTGTGCCTTTCAAAGCTGTCCAGGAGTGCTGCCAAGCAGTCGCGTTGGCGACGGAAAAACCGTTGCACGTCCTGGAATGGCACCGTAGTTGTTAAACTCCGGGGCAAACGGCAAGCAGACTTAGCAGCCGCATCCGCCTCCTCGTTCCCGGAAATCCCAACATGGCCTGGGGTCCAAGTGAAAACAAAATTGTATCTGCGACTGAGCATTTGCGAGATCTGGGTCTGTATTTTTAAAACGAGGGTGTGAGCGGCAGTGTGCTGTTGCAAGGCCTGAAGAGCACTTAGACAGTCAGTGCAAACAATAAAAGAGCCAGGAGCTAACTTGCAAATAAAAAGGAGCAAATAAAAGATGGCATACAGCTCTGCTGAGAAGACCGAAGTGGAGTCCAGAAGTCTAAATTTATGAGCCTCACCGTTAATGAAGAATGCGCAACCCGTAGCGTTAACTAACTGGGAACCGCCTGTAAAGACCGGAACATAGTTAGGGTAACGGCCCAGTAATTCGGCAAAAAGTTGTTGGAACACCGAATGTGGAGTAGCGAGTCTAGAGTTGTTTGAAAGAGCGAGATCGAACCGCGCACGATTGAGCTGCCATACAGGATAGGGGTAGATGGACGACCTCTCCACGCGAGGCATTCGGAGGCCATGCGAATGTAGTAGATCCCGAAATCTTATTCCCACGGGGCGAGTCCGAGAACCAGGGCGCATATAACGGTGGACTAAATCTGGACTCGGAACTGGTTTAAAACAAGGATGATTGGGATACCTTGCCAACTTCGAAACGTATGAGCAGAGTAACAGCGAGCGACGAATATGGAGTGGAGGTTCGCCTGAGTCTGCATACAGGCAGTCGACTCGACTGGTGCGGAAAGCTCCTGTGGCAAGGCGGATGCCAGTATGATGCACGGTGTCTAAAAGGCGAAGTTTAGAGGCGGTCGCTGCGCCATAAATAAAACTGCCATAGTCCAGCTTGGACCGAACCAGAGAGCGGTACAACCTCAACATTACCGTGCGATCGCCCCCCCAAGATGCTCCAGATAATACCTTCAGCACCCGAAGAGAACGATCGCGAGAGGCTCGAAGGTGACGAATGTGGTGCTCCCAATTGAGTTGTCGGTCCAAGTAGAGGCCCAAGAACTTCAGGTGCGAGACAAATGGCAGGGGTGTGCCGTTCAAATGAAGATCAGGAGGCGGGTGAATACCTCGTAGGCGGTGAAAGTGGATACACTGCGTCTTCGCAGCTGAAAAACGGAAGCCGGTTTGAAGCGCCCAAGCTGCTAGCTGGGTAATGGTCAGCTGCAGTTGGCGCTCAATGTGATCTATGTTGGCAGACCTATAATAGACTGCGAAGTCGTCAACATAGAGGGATGATGGAATTCCACTTCGAACGGCACTAGTGATGCCGTTAATCGCTACGGCAAAAAGGGTGACGCTCAAAATTGACCCTTGAGGTACGCCGTTCTCCTGTATCCGCTCCCGTGATATCGTGTCTCCTATGCGAACCCGAAAACGGCGAAGTTTTAAAAAGTTGCATAGGAATTCGGGTAGATGACCACGCATACCGTAACCATGTAGGTTACGGAGTATGCCGTACCGCCAGGTGGTGTCATAAGCCTTCTCCAGATCGAGGAACACGCCCATGGCGTGCTGTTTCAGTAGAAACGCATCGGAAATATACCCCTCAAGGCGTGTTAGATTATCGACACTTGAGCGATGGCGACGAAAACCGCATTGCAAGTTGGACAGATGGTTATGTTTTTCTAGCCACCAATTTAACCGAGCGTTTATCATTCGCTCCAACGTCTTACAGATGACACTCGTTAGGCAAATGGGGCGGTAGCTAGATGGTAGCGTGCTGTCCTTTCCGGGTCGAGGGATGGGGATGACGATACCCTCTCGCCAGGAGGAAGGGAAAACCCGCTCATGCCAAATGCGGTTATAGATGTTTAAAAGGAAACATAGCGCCTCAGATGGAAGATGTAGCAGCATCTGTCGGTGTACGTCATCGGGACCTGGAGAAGAATCCTTTGCTAACGCCAGAGAATGGGCGAGCTCGGGTGTGGTGAAAGGTTGATTGTACTGCTCGGTGCAGTCACTATTAAAATTCAGTCGTACCCGCTCCGCCTTTTCCTTAATAGGCAGGAAGAGAGCGTCATAGCGGGCAGTTTGGCTAGTAGCAGCAAATGAGGTAGCTAGGGCTTCAGCCATGTCCTGCTCGGTGGTGCACATGGAACCGTTGATGGCAAGGCCGGGAATTACCGTCCGGCGATACTTGCCATACATCCGCCGAACAGCTGACCATACTTGTTGGGTAGAGCTGCGCCGGGAAAGCAAAGACACATAGGCTTCCCAGGATTTACGCTTTGCGTTGCGCAGTATAAAGCGTGCCCTAGCGCGAGAACGTTTGAAGGCGACGAAGTTCCCTTCCGTCGGGTGCCGCTGAAAAACGCGCAAAGCAGTTTGCGTGCTTTGACAGCCAAACTGCATTCCTCTGACCACCACGGTACAGGGATACGACGTGGTGTGGGTGATCCTCGAGGAATGCTGGATTCTGCTGCGAGCAGGATCGAGCAAGTAAAATATTCGACCATTTCGTCGATGGTGTCGAAACCATCGTCGATGAGATGTATGAGGGATTGGAATTTTCCCCAGTTAGCTTTGGAAATAATCCAGCGAGGATGTCGAGAAGGTACACATTGGCGGCCAGAAAAATGAATGTTAATGGGGTAATGATCACTGCCAAAGAGGTCGGAAAGTACTGACCACTCTAGTAGTGGTACTAATGACGGACTGCAGAAAGAAAGGTCTAGTACGGAATGTGTACCATAAGCGGATGATAGGAATGTCGGGTCACCAGTATTTAGCAGAAGCAGGTCAGACTTATCGAAGACGTCTACGAGGAGGCATCCACGGGCGTCATCTGTGTCTGATCCCCAGAGCGTGTGCTTGGCATTCAAATCTCCCACAAGGAGTAGTGGTGAGGGGAGCTGAGCCAATAGCGCTAGAAGATCCCGCTCTGGAACTATACTGAGCGGCGGCAGGTACATGTTACAGATGGTAAAACTAATGCTCTCCAGCTGTAGTCGGACGGCCACAGCTTACAATGGTGTGGTGAGAGGAACGTGGGCGGCGGAAATGTTAGGCGCCACTAAGGTAGCAACGCCACCGCTTGCACGCAAACCTGCAAGTGAGTCGCTTCTAAATGCAGAAAAAGAGTGAAGGTGTAACGAGTGATTGGGATGTAAGTGGGTTTCCTGGAGGCAAATTATTGACGGTGACCGTTGAGAAACTAAATGTTGTAGGTCTTGAGCACGAGCTCGAAGACCATTGACATTACACTGGATTATTTTCATGAAGAGTTTTTAACGGGCCGTTTTAACTTTTTTCTTGACCTTGGCTGACTTGGGCCCTATATTTCGAAAATCGTTAGCGTCCTGTGACTCCGCTGATGTTCGGGAGTCAGGACGCCTACGGCTCGTAGAATGAGACCCGGATCTAATAGAGGGCGATCGACTTCGCGATCTATGCTGTGGTCGGGATCGGTTTTTCACAGTTACTACGGGATTGTTGTTACCCGCTGACGGCTTGGTGTCTGGAGTCTGTACGGTTGAAACGGAAGTAGTGCTGGTGGATATACTAACAGTCTGAGACGTAGGTTTAATGGCTAGAAAGTCAGTCTGCGTGGATGCGTGTGCGACAGGGACGTGTTGAACAGCAACAGTGGCATTAGGAGTACGGCGAGCTGCTACTGCATATCCAGTAGTAGTGGTAGCAGGCTTCAGTTGCTCGAAGCGCCGTCGTGCCTCTGGAAAAGTCAGGCGTTCCTTTACACGTAGCTCCTGAATACTTTTTTCGTCCATGAATCTAGGGCACTGTCGCGAGCTGGAGGGATGACTACCGCCACAGTTCACGCAACAAGGTGTTCGACTGCAGTTAGGATCGTCGTGCTTCGGTAGGCCACCTTGCTCACAAAGAGCAGGATTGGTACATGTGACCTTAGTATGTCCGAACCGCTGACATTGGAAACAGCGCATGGGGTTCGGGACATACTGGCGGACGCTAGCACGTTCATAGCCGCAATAGATGTACTCGGGTAGCTTAGTCCCGGCTAAAGTAAGAAAAACCGTACGTAGTGGGTACTCCTTGCCATCTTGTTTTCGAGTTAGCCGGTACGCCTGACAAACGAGTTGATCGGAGAGGCAACTTACTATTTCCTCATTCACAAGACCATCCAAGCTGGAGGTGGTGACTACTCCTCTGCAGATGTTAAGGGTTTTGTGTTGGGCTACCCGGATCGGGTAGGAGCCCAACAAAATCGCCTTTTGCAGTTTACTAGATTGGTCTGCACTGGTGCTCTCTAATAGTAAGCTACCGTCTCGGAGACGCATAGCGTTTTTGACAGGGCCACTGATCTTGTCTAATTCACGCTTGATATAGAACGGACTAATATCTTTAAACGTTTTGCCATTACATGCCAAGGTCGTCACTAAAAATGGGTCAGTGAAGGAGGTTTTGCGCGGATGCATTTTGAATAGGACCCCCATCCGGAACCGTCGGCGTCAGCCTGCCATCCGGGGGTTAAAGAAAGAAAGACACCGAATCTTCACGGTCTGTGCCGTCATGGGGACCCCACCCATGACCGATCTCATTTGTACCTCAGAAAAGCTACCCTTCAATATCCACTGCTTGTCCGTATGGGTAAACCGTTCACCACGCACACCCCGGCTTTATGCCCCTACCACAGGAATAACCGCCTGTGGCTCCCCACTTTAGGCCGCACTGCGCATAAAGGGCACACGCGGATTCAGGGGACTTGTGGTTGATTACTCCGGGGTTCCGTCAGCGGTAACACGTCCGGTCCGTGATACTAACCCAACGGCAAACACGGCCGTCGGGAGATTAACACAGACCGGGCCCTCAAGGAGCTACGTGGGTGTACTTGACGGTGTGGACGGGCTCCGCACCTAAGGCTACACATAGGGGCAGTTCGAAGGGTCCGCTCAACCTTCACTTTTGAGACCTCCGGAGAGCACACATGTCGGAAGCCGCGCTGAAAACCGTGGGACAGAACCACGGAGATAGGAGAGATCCCTGCTGGTGAGACAAGAGTTATAAACCTAAGACCTTAAGTGCTAATAATTATAATAAAAAACTAGAAGGGGAAGAAGGTGATGCATACTGATCAGCAGTAGCACAGCGTGGCACAGTTGATGGAGGTGAAGGGGATGAAATGAGGGTGAGTGGCTAGGGACCCCGGGTTCGCCAATCCCGTACCTACCGTAGTAGGTCCCTGGGGAAAAATACCAGAGCCTCTTCTGCCAGTTTTCGGGGTTACTGATGGGCCTTCTCGGCAGCCGTAGCGGTCGTGGGGTACACCAAGTCCCCACCGTACATCACCCCATCAGTCAGTCCCCTAGTTCCTGTTGCCCACCCCTCGGGACGAGGACCGCAGAGGTTGGATTTTGAGGGGCAAAAACTGGTATCGATTCATCAATAGATATAATAAAACTATTTAGCATTCATTTCCTTCGTTAAGTGACAACCTCAAACCTGCCAGTAACTCTTTATGTCCTATTTCATAATCTATATTTACCTGTCATTTATTTAATCTCGGCAGAGTAAAAATGTTTTTCTTTTTAAATCACTGTGTAAAACTTAATCTGAGTTTATTTTCCAGATTTTTGTCGTGAAGTTCTTCTCTAATTTTTACTAAAAGCCCTGGAATTTATTAATTTTGTCAAATATAAACTAATATCACATCGAATATGACACTTTTAACAAACAATGACAGAAAAGTATATTTTGGTCTGTTAATGTTTTTAAAATACAGTACGTTTCATAATTATTAATATTGTAATCATAAACCACATTTGAAATCGAATGTGTATAAAGATACCTTTACCCCATGTATATAACAATATATATTGTAATAATTATTTGTTACGTTTCTTGTAAGAACAGCAATGACTGCGGTTTGTCTCACCTCTACTGTAGCCTCTGAGGTTACAGGAGCAATACATATGGTATCTTTTTCCTGTTAAGGCGTGATCTATGGCCCCATACATATTGTACTGTCAGATGATCACCACACAAACCGCTCGGGTGCTAAACGTCAAGCATCCCAGTTGAACTATGGACTCTTCTTATCAAACGACCTCTGTGATAAGCCAAGGGAAATAGCGTCCCGAACATTTCTTCTAAAATTGCCTCCGTAACTCACGTAAATAAATACACACAAAGGACCGAAATGTCCTAACCTCATGCCACTTTTCTCATTTTTTTTCCAGAAGACAACTTCGGAGAGCTAAATGAAGCTTGATACAGGTTTGCCAAGTTAGCTGTCGCTATGCATCCGCTTAAGAATTGTTAATCCATCTTTGCCTATTAATATTTAGCTGCGTTGACACGGATGCGTATTCTCAGCATGAGAAACTATAACTATTGACCTATATTCAATCAACTTCAAACGAAATGGTTATACATTTAGAGACATTCAACTTGTGATAATGTAAGAAAATGATAACGCAAACTAATTACCAAAAATGTAAATGGTTAACCCTACTTTTTATTTATTAAAGCTATATAAATACCGTAAACATATGTGAATTTAGCATGATCCTTAGAGCCTTTTCTGAAAATAAAAGCTAACGAAACATTTACAAGAATAGGGTATAGAGATTCAGGGAATTTTCTGGAAACTTTTCCTGATATATCATTACAAAATTGTAAGCTAAATGTCTTTTAGAAGCATACTATGCACAAGGATAGTCTGTAATAATAATAATTAATTTCTATTAAATGACCTAGCAGTTGTCCAACTATGATGCCTGGGTCTTAAGTACTTACAGCATAGTAAATCACCACAAAAGGTAAAGCTACTGTATATGAGAAGTTCTAGTGGTTAACCGGGAAAATATTAGTCATTTATAGAATTTAATGTCTTGGTGGCATGTTGCCATGGTAGTTCAATATTTAAGAGGTGCCTGACGGAAACCGGGATATCTGTGGTTCAATTCCTGGCTATGATATAAAATTTTTCAGTCTGGCTCTTATTTCCGAAACCTTGTCTAACACACAGCTAGTGTAGAAGAACAATTAATTTTTCTAATATAAGCTTTGATACAACTCTGGCTTCTTTTCAAAGCTATAAAATAGATAGGGAGATGCCCTGCGGCTTGGCCGTATGCTTGGTAGCCGAGCGGTAAAACGCATGTCCGGTAAGTTATGAATGGTGCTGGCATAGAATGCGAAGTATCCTCTCGTGAAAATTTCACAAGGCATCCATGCCACGCTGAGTGAGAGCAGTAACAGAAGCAGAGGTTCTAAGCACCCAATACTAAGTTTATTTTCATTTTGACTTGATTTTACAACTAAGAATAAAACATGTATTCAAATTCGTTTAACAACAGAATTTCAGTTTTTATATGTGAGCATAAATGTCAAAAAATCAAATAAACCTTAGTAATTAAAAATTATATTAGAATGTGTATAATACATATTACGTACTTCTACAATTAAAAGAAAAGTCAAATTGATATGAGATTCGAACCTTTGTACGCCTAGCTCCTACATACTTGTCTATAACCACTAGACTATCGGTGCACGTTTAGTAATAGATTCACATATGAGTCAATTACGACATTCAATTTTTCGCACACAGTACAGTGTGTGTAAAAAGCAAGGTTTACCTAAGTGAATATGTACGAAACATGAAACAATACATACCTAACGTTTGAACATCATCATCATCATCATCGTCATCATCATCATCGCCATCATTATTATGAGATGATTCAGTAGAACGAAGCTCAAGAGAGCATTCCTTGACACCACTGTAAACCGACCGTGGAAACGATGTGGACTTAGAAAAATATACGCTTCCAGAGTCTGCTCATTTTCTTTCTTTTCTTTCATTCTTTTTCCATCAAAAGCTGTGCATTTTCGTTGAAATATGCTATTATACTTTTGACTGCATTTTTAATGTAATGACTTTTAGAGGAAAGAACAACATAAGAGCAAAAATACTTATAAACAATAAAATAATAGAACAGGTTAATCGTTTTAACTATCTAGGTTACACAGTGGCAGTAGCAAATAACAAGGATATGGAGGTGAAATTAAACAGATTCAATCAAATGTTTGGGACTATAATAAGAACGCTGAACAGGAACGCACGTAAGGTTACACAGATGAAATTTTATAAGATAATGGCAGTCCCAACGTTAATATACAGTTCCGAAATATGTACACTGGCAAAGAACCTACGCAAACAGAATCGGCAGAGATGAGATTTTTGAGAAGTTTGACAGGTTATAAAAGAACAGACCACATAAGAACCGAAATAAAAAGTAAGAGAAGAGCTTGGGATTTTTAATTTAGACAGTAAAATAATAAATAACAAAAATGAATGGAAAAATTATATTTTAAGAATGGACGCGGAACGAGTTCCAAGAAGAGTTTTAGATTATATGCCAAAGGGAAAGAGAGATGTAGGACGCCCAGCTCTACGCTGGATCAGTAGGCTCTTGAAGAGAACGGAACAGGTCACAGGGTCCAATCCTTGAAGATGATGATGATTTTTGACTGGAGTAATATATTCCTTCTAATTACTTTAAAGAATGTAGTAGAGAAATTTGAAGTGAATAAGAACATATGAAATATAAAATTATTGTTAGCTAATATATTACAAATTTCTTGAATATTAATTTGTTCGAATGTCTTAGAGTGAGGTGACGTAGGTTCACATTGATGAAAGTAATTTGCCTGAAGAGCCACTGATAATCAGAATTCTCTTATACACTTTACAAAGGAACACCCACTCATTAACTCGGCGCCTAAGGGTTTGAAATTTCAAACTCTGTGCCACTGCTGTAAAACATTAACGCTTATTATCGCCATCTACCGCTGTACTTCTGTCTTTCTCTCCCTGTTCCTATTTTACGCGCTTATTTTACCAAGCTTCTAAAACAATAAACAAATTAAAAGCAGAAATAAGGCTATTTTCGAACTCTAAAGAGCGCTGTGATATACACTTATTGCAGGAATGACCTCATCATTGTTGTATGAAGTTACAACAAAGGTAAAAATTTTGCATTCACTTGCTTTCCCTATCCAATATTCTTAGCATCCTTCCATTTACTTCTGAAGTTCTTTGGTGAAAAATTGAAAGAAAAGCCGTAAATGGTGTAGTTGTTTATTAAAAGTAGTAATTAAGAATCACATGATTTAAGAAAATAATGTTTCCACGTGTTTAATTTAAACTACTAATTAATGAAGTTATAAATGGATAGGAGCACGCTCATAAACAGGCACGTGCAATTTTAGACCTAGTTATCTGGAAATTCCTTTTTCACATTTCAGCATTCTCAAGGAGTTCCATCGAGTCAATTTGTATTATTTTATATAAGAATATTCGTGTTTCTCATAACTAGGGTACGGAAGGTTAGCCAAAAATTTTTGAAATTATTTATGGACGAGGTACAGGTCATTAACTGAGTTAAGTTATCAACCCGTGCTGTTGGTGAAAAGTCGCCCGCATTGGCTACGGCAGAGACGGAATATTTCTACAGGTGCAACTGAAACTAAATACGTTTTCCATAAAAGTATAGGATATTCCACTCTGTTTAAAATCCGGAATGAGCTATAAGATTCTAAAGAACATTGTAATGCACATAAAGGAAACTGTAGCACCTCCTTTCGGCTTAACTTTGCTGCAGTCACACCATGCGATGTAGAAAGAAGTTTGTCCCAATACAGAGTATTTCTGGAGAAGAACAGAAGATCGTTTTCGTTTGAAACCTTCAAATGAATATTGTTGTTCTCTGCAACACACTTGCACAGACATAATGTAGTATTGTCACAACGAATTAACTTTTCATTTACTGTGCAGTTTTTAAATGATGGTGATTTTTTGTTTATGTTCATATATCAGGAAAAGATAAGTGTGTTGTAAATAATTTATGAATAAATGTGCAATATACTCTTTGACACTGTTCCGTCGTGTGATTACGTTTGATATATTACCGTTGCCCGCGACTTTGGTTGCATGAGTACGTGCGGGACTGCATGGCACTCCACCGTTCCTGTATCTTTAAGAGATGCAGGTAGCGTATAACCCCGTTACTAATAACTGTATTGTTTTCTTGGCTAAACTTCCGTGGCCTACTCATAACTAGTTAAAGAAAATTTCCTATACTTTTTTAAAAATAATACTGCAAATTTAAGAAATAAATTAATAAGTTTCAAGAAACGACGAATTCCTGAGAATCTGAAAAGTAACATTTTTGTATAATAATGAGGAGTAAATAAAGAACTATGACAGTAAAAGAATTTACTTTGAAACCAACATTTTTATCTGTATATTTTAAACATGCAATTGTAGCAGCATTCTTCCGTCGTTGTGGGTTTCGATGTCCTAAAGTTGCGGCAACATATATAATAAAATTCGTGCTGGTATCTCGTTCCATCGTTGGTATTACTTCGTCGATCTTACCTTCGCCCAAAATATTATGACTTGATGAAGATGAGGTTCCCCGAAGTTATCAGGAAAAACCTTAATTATGCCTCGGCTAGCTTTTAACATTCTTCTGTTATATTCTTACTTACGAGCAATGCTTACTTATTCTAAGTTACAAAGGTGGTAACGAGTGAAGAAATCATTAAGATGTTTAATTTGAATTTCTAAATGAAATCAATCTTTTGTTTGTTTCTTTTAACACAAAATCCTTTTCAATTCTTATCACAAAACTGTATACTGTGATATGAATTAATCTAATAATTCAAATTGAAATAATACTTAAATATTTTCGAGCAATTTAAAGAACGTCCAATCCCTTCGGCGTTCCAGGAATAAAGACGAATTTTCGTTCGGTTTCTACACCAAGATTATTTAATCCTTCGTTACTATCGCTACCCATATATTACTTTTATGTGATTGGCCGATTTGCTACTACGTCACTACATTACGTAAAACAATTATTACTACGGCCAATCATAAAATTACATATATTCTTACACAATTTCGTTTGATTTTCTTTTATAGATTTATTAATTTTTCAAACCTTTTTTAAATATAAATCAAAACGATAGTTACACAATACGCACATATGAGCATACTAACTAGAATTTTGAAACACGGTTAAAAGTTTAGTTAAAATATTTTAACGTACGGTATTTTAAACAAAATCGCTAGTCGTATTTAAGAAAATCAATATTTGAAACATTTTCCATATTTGGGATGGAGGGACCTTTCCAGAAGGTCTTCATGTTACATCCTTAGAACTTGTGTTTAATTTTGGACGCATATATACACACAGAGTGATATATTTCTCTAAAAGTGTACCTTGTTGGATTCAGGGAGTCTGAAAACACGTATTTATTCTAAAAATTGGATTTTGGATGGAACACAATACAGTAAAACCTCGTTAATCCGAACCCCTTTCAACCGATTTTCGCTTAATGCGAACAAGCTTCCTTATAAAATCTGCGAACTGTGCGGCATACCCGCATGTCAGATTTCAATTGCTTGGTGTTTACTTTTGATTTGGGTTCTAATTGGAGCTATGAGATCTCTTATCCTCAGGTGAATGGTTGTAGGAAATGGATTTGTTGTTTGTTGGCTGCTCAGTTGTCTCAATAATACACTGGTTCGTTGCAAAAATGATTTAATTTAATTCTCACTAAGTTCGTTGATTCAGATTGATTTGTAGCGGTGACCACCTGTTACTAAACTTCCTAACAGAATTCTCTTACTTCTTTATACGGCGAATACTTTGCTATTATAAACTTCTTCTGCTGCTTCTCTTACGCTGGTTGCGTTATTCTTGACTTCCCTACATTTCGGACTTAGAAATCTTTACTACTTCTTCTTCACGCGCACTAACACATCTTTCCCCTCGTAGCATGACTGTTGAAGTGATTTTTCGTCTACTCTGCGATTCAGTTCGTACTTTATTCTGATCCCCACTCTAACTCTTATCACATGACCAAAATAACTCACCCTTCTCCCCGTTTCTCAAATCTTACATTATTATTGGTTTCTCATTTTATTTCGATTTTTCTTTATTGGTTAGCAAAACTCATCGAACTCATTGACGTTACATCCCACCGTGAGTTGGGTCACGCCTACCCTGGGCTCTTTGTAACGGTATACATCGTTATCACCTCAGCAAAGTAAATCCTTTTAGGTCTTATACTTGACCGCATCTTGAAAACCTTATTGTTCCTACACATTCCTGGTTATAGTTCTCAGACATTGAACCTTTCCTTAAACAAAGAGGCTAACGGTCACCTCTTCCTGTCTCCCCGACTTGTGTTCAGATTTTACAGAAATATTTTCTCTCCCTTACATGGATTCTAGCATGTTAGTTGTCTTAAATTATATTCTTCCCATCTTATTCCTAATTAAACCGCTATTTTAATCATTACTCTAATTTCATTCTAATTTAATATTAATATAACAATATTTTATATTAGTTTAGCAAAGCACTTTTATTAATGTATCTTCTTTTTTAATTCTCGTGATTTCGATTTATTCGCCACCTCCTAATCGCTGTCTGATACTGCGGTTACATAATGCCCGTTTGACAAAAATGAAATACCCATTATTTAAATTTTGTCAAACCCCCGTCATGACATTTCCTCCTTATATATCTTATAATTTCTCATTCCCTACTTGAAACATTTTTCGGTGGTCACTGTTCCCTCATCTTTATCAACATGGTACATTACATACATAGAAAAATACACTGTTATACATGGTTAATACTCTAGAAACAAAATCACATTCATGTTATTCCCAATATTTACAATTCACTAGCTCAAATGGGCTATGTGTACTTGACTGAATTACTTTTGTCTCACTTGAGATCAACCTGATTATATTCTATCACACTCCTTAAATACTAGTACATTACTACTTACAATGTTACGTTTACATTCAATGATTCATATATATTTACATTTCCTTATTGGGACGTTTCTTTTTTTGCATTTTTCACTGCAAGAACATACGTCCGGACGCTATTCATGTTTGTGTTATGAAGCATAAATACGGTTACCTCTCTTGTCTACCTGGAACGAGGTGTGTCGTTTACCTGCCTGTTGGTAAACATTTGCAGTCTATTGTCTTGTCTTTCCGCACTTAAAACTTCACTCAATTTTCCTCCACAAGGTCACGGCGAAAGTCTGTGACCTTTATAATAACAATGACTATAGGTATTTACCTTTCGACACATTAATACACCTGGAGTTTATGGGATATTTACATTTCACAAACTACTTTAAACTTATCTAAAACATTTTATTTAGCTGTAGTTATTAATAATATAATTTCGTTTGTGCACAGGATTTTGGAACTTGCAACTCCCACGCAGTGTTTGAATTTCAAACGAAAACGTTACCCGTACTAATTATATAACTTTTACTTGGTATTCTTTACATCTTCGTATATATAATTTCAATCACATTCACACAGGTGATTCTTGGGTCTGCTCTGTACTGTTTACAACGTTTTTTTGACGATATGGCCTTATTAGGGAGATGTTATATCTGCCTATCGGTTTACCATTTCTTGGGTGTATTAGAGCATAGGCTCTGTCACCAAATATTTTCTCAATCCGGTATGGGCCTTTCCATAGCATATATAGCTTTTTAGTCTTCTTTCCTAACAAATCTGACTTGTCGAACGATTTCACTAGAACTAAGTCGCCGACCTTTGGTTCCCAATTCTTCTTATACCGCAGTTTCTTTGCGTTTCTTTTCTCTAGTTTTTCCATTATTCTTTTAACAGCATTCTGTATCCGTTCTCGATCTGTCTCGGTCGTCACTTGTATACTTTCCGGAACACCCTCTATTAGTGGTTCCGGTGTTAAATTCCTATGCAATTGGGTAGGAGCATATCCTGTGGTTAAATTGACTGAATTATTGAATATAAACTCAATATAGTTGATGTGGTCTGGCCAGGTAGTCTGTTTCAGTGAACAAAGGACTCGGAGATGAACACCTAGGTCTTTCAGTACGCGCTCGCTTGGATTAGAGCATGGATGGTACGACGTTGTATTATAGATGCGAATTCCGGCATCCTGAATGGTGTGCACGAATCGTCTTCCATGGTGTATGGACACGTTATCTACTAATAGTGCTTTCATCTTCCCGTATTTGACTATATAGTCTTTCACTATTTTATTCGCGCATGCTGCACTTGTTAATTTCTTGAGAGGGTATATTTTCACAAATTTCGACATCACGTCAATAAGTACAAATAAATATGTTACTCCTCCTCTTCCTACAGGGAGTGGACCATATGCATCCGCTGCAACTAATTCTAATGATTCCTTCCTGGTGATGGATACAGGGGGTCGATCTATCTTATAATTTAATGATTTTGCCCTCTGGCAGATGTCACATATAGATATAAAGGTCCTAGTGTGTTCCGAAAATACATTTCTATGTTTACATAAAATGTTATAAAAAATCTCTTTTTGGTGGTCGTTGAGAAGGTTTGAGTTTGCTACTGTTTCTCTTATTTTGTAGCTCATGTTTATGTTATGTTCTTCTACCTGGAAATCATCTGTTTGGGTAATCACTTCTCTCCCACTTGCTTCTTCTTGCCCAAGTCCGTATGACGTCATCTCTAAAAGCCCTTCTTCTTCAGCTATATACTCATCCTTATCATAGTTTCTCATCTCTTCTGCTTCTATTGGATTCATCTTAACTAGCTCCATCCCTCCTATTCGTATAAATTCTACAAAAAATGTTTCTCCATCTATTTCTTTTTCTTCATCTGTCAATCTTATCTCATTTTCTGCTTCCCTTGAGCTAAACGGAACTTTAACTATGACGTCTTTAATTTTGATTTCCAAGGCTTCCATTTGATAATTCAACTTAGCTTGAAGCGCATACAACACGTCATTACCCATAATTATGTCTACAGATAGCCTATTAATAACAAAACATACAAATTCTATTGTATCCTCCCCAATGGTGACTTTCAAAAGCATTTGTGTATTAATCTTTTGTTTGGCGCGACCTACCGCCAGAGTACAATATGCACTTTTCACGGGCAATGTTTGCAATTTCATTCCATTGTTTTTTAAGTGATAAAAGAATGCTTGACTTATAGCTGAAACTGAGGATCCTGAATTTATGGTAATGTGCCATTTTTCTTTGTTTATTATTGCAGCAATACGTGGAGCATCTCTCACTTCTTGCAATTCTGTTAAGTGATTGTTTATTTGAGTACCGTTTTCTATTTCTGTTTCTGTTTTATTTTGTACCACCCTACTCAGAGCTGTGTCCCTGTTCAAATTAAGAACTAGCGTGTTCATCCGGGTCCGATGCGGGACGTCTTCTATCGCACCCTGGAGTCGTTTCCCGTCTGCTGTGTCGTATCTGGCCTTTCATCTACCTCGGGCGCCGCGTCCCTCGGTGTGGGTGGAGGAGAACGCACCCATTCTCTTGAGAGAAGTTGATTCCTCTGTCTTACTTCAGGTCTGTCTGTATTGTTCTCTCTACCAGCGTCACGTGGTTGATACTGTCTATTAGCTTCTGGTAGTCGGAACGTCGGTCTTGCATTCCCTCTTCGAAGAAATGGGGGGTGACCCCTATTTCCATTCCTAGTTACATGTACATATCTTATAGGGAAATTATATGAATTTGAATTTGGGGGTCCCTGTCTCCCTCTATTGTTGTTAGGGAATTCCCTCGGGACGTGGGCATCGTATCTTTGACGAGTAGCCATATGGTTTGTGTTAAAATTTCGGGGATTGTGTGCCCTTTCCCCGTCATGATTATTATTATTCCACGGTCTGTGTGGATTTCTCACTGGCATTCGATTCTCATGTCTATTTTGTGAATTTTGCCTCCCAACGCTTTGTAAAGCTGTTAATAATGTAATTGCCTCTCTCAATGTCTGAGGTCTTGCTACCACCATGTGATTTCTAATGTTCTCAGGAAGGTGGGGCGTGAGAAGAGAAATCAGTTCGGCTTCCTGTAATGGAGGTTGTAGATATTTACTTATTTGCGAATATCTCAGGAAATAATCAGTAATAGACTCTCCATTATTACCTTGGTATCGGCCATTTGTTATCTGATTCCTTACTTGGTATTGGACATTGGCGTTCCAATACTTTTCTAGGAAAGCTGTTTTGAACAACTCGTAGCTGCATCCTTCTCCCACAGTTACTCGTAGCCAATTAAGTTCGGCAGATTGTAACGCCCTTTGAACTATTATCATCTTATATTGCTCGGGTACACCTCTGATGGCAAAATACTTTTCTAAGTCGGCCAAAAATTGTACTGCGTTGTCATTGCGACAATTAAATTTCGGGAGGGGCAATTCGCTTAGAAAATTCATGTGCACTGGTGGATACATATTTACGTTTTGCATATTTACTTCGCTATTATTGCTGTTTTGAGGAGAGACAGAAGGGGCGCTAACCTGTTCGTTCTGCCTCTCTCCATTGTGTGTATGTATGGAACAATTGGAACTCTCAGGTACCTGCCCTTGCTGTCCCAGCTGTAAGCCAGTTACAGTATCTCTGATTTGAGATATCTCGCTTACTGTTTCCCTCAACATTTGTGTATTTTCTGATTGAATATTTGTTACACGTGCTACCTTTTCTTTTAACTTCTCCATGTCAGCTGCTATACTATTGTTTACAGTGTCAAACCGGTCATTTATCTCTTGTACAAAAGTTACCTGTGTCGTGGTCAGTTCATCTAATCTTATTCTCTCCTTATTAATTTCCTCCCCTATTCTATTTTCTGCTCCTGCAACGAGAGATTTGGTAGCTTCTAGGTCACTTCTTATAGTACCTACTTCTCGCTGCAGGGCCTCTTTTACAGCCTGGATTTCCCCTGTTATTCCTTGAATTTTGACAGTGATTCTAGCTTCTGTTTCTTTCCCTTGGCTTGTAATTTGACTTAATTTTTTGTCCATAGCTTTGCTCTGATCTAGTAATTTAGCCTCTAGTGATTGGTTCTGTTCTACTAATTTAGCCTCTAGTGATTGGTTCTGTTCTACTAATTTAGCCTCTAGTGTTTGGTTCTGTTCTACGAATTTAGCCTCTAGTGATTGGTTCTGTTCTACTAATTTAGCCTCTAGTGATTGGTTCTGTTCTACTAATTTAGTCTCTAGTGATTGACTCTGAATAGTAATTTGCGCCATGAGTTTCTGGAACATCTCTTGTAGATTTTCCATTACCCCAGGATTGTCACTTCTCCTATTTACATTTAAGCTACTTACACCATTTACACCCTCATCAACTGATCCTATAACACTGCTTTCCATTATCTCTTCATTAACAACTTCTAACTCTTTCTCTGTCTCCATAACTATTTGTTCCCCAGAATTTTCCATTTTAAATTTATTCTGTACGATCTTCTTATTTCTCAAAAGCATTGAACTTCCCCTTTAAATTTTCTAATTTCCCTTCCAAAATACTTATTACTAAGACATTACATAGATATTGATCTCACTGAATGATATTACATTTACAAGAAATATAAATTGAGTATGTGTAACTCACAGTTCTGTTGTATGGCTGTGGTGTTTATGTGATGTCTTTACCAATTTTTGTCGTGCTGCTCGTCGTCTTGTAGGCTCAGTTGATGTCGAAAGAACTTGAACTTCTCTCTTGGTTGGGGGAAAATTTTACTTGTTAGTTGTTTTTGCCGTCTTCTTCGTAGTCTCTGCTGTCCTCATCGTAGTTGTCGTCGTCGGTCTTCTCACTTCTCCTCGTAGTCGTCCTTCGTCGTCGTTCTTCTCACTTCTCCTCGTCGTTGTCGTCGTTTCATTTCACCCATTTCCTACAATTCGAAGCCCCAACGTGTCGGCGCCATTATGCGGCATACCCGCATGTCAGATTTCAATTGCTTGGTGTTTACTTTTGATTTGGGTTCTAATTGGAGCTATGAGATCTCTTATCCTCAGGTGAATAGTTGTAGGAAATGGATTTGTTGTTTGTTGGCTGCTCAGTTGTCTCAATAATACACTGGTTCGTTGCAAAAATGATTTAATTTAATTCTCACTAAGTTCGTTGATTCAGATTGATTTGTAGCGGTGACCACCTGTTACTAAACTTCCTAACAGAATTCTCTTACTTCTTTATACGGCGAATACTTTGCTATTATAAACTTCTTCTGCTGCTTCTCTTACGCTGGTTGCGTTATTCTTGACTTCCCTACATTTCGGACTTAGAAATCTTTACTACTTCTTCTTCACGCGCACTAACACATCTTTCCCCTCGTAGCATGACTGTTGAAGTGATTTTTCGTCTACTCTGCGATTCAGTTCGTACTTTATTCTGATCCCCACTCTAACTCTTATCACATGACCAAAATAACTCACCCTTCTCCCCGTTTCTCAAATCTTACATTATTATTGGTTTCTCATTTTATTTCGATTTTTCTTTATTGGTTAGCAAAACTCATCGAACTCATTGACGTTACATCCCACCGTGAGTTGGGTCACGCCTACCCTGGGCTCTTTGTAACGGTATACATCGTTATCACCTCAGCAAAGTAAACCCTTTTAGGTCTTATGCTTGACCGCATCTTGAAAACCTTATTGTTCCTAAACATTCCTGGTTATAGTTCTCAGACATTGAACCTTTCCTTAAACAAAGAGGCTAACGGTCACCTCTTCCTGTCTCCCCGACTTGTGTTCAGATTTTACAGAAATATTTTCTCTCCCTTACATGGATTCTAGCATGTTAGTTGTCTTAAATTATATTCTTCCCATCTTATTCTTAATTAAACCGCTATTTTAATCATTACTCTAATTTCATTCTAATTTCATATTAATATAACAATATTTTATATTAGTTTAGCAAAGCATTTTTATTAATTTATCTTCTTTTTTAATTCTCGTGATTTCGATTAATTCGCCACCTCCTAATCGCTGTCTGATACTGCGGTTACAGCTGCTAAATTAAATTATAATACTGCAGTAAAACAAACTTAAGGAAATGGTCCATTTTATTTTTGCACAGACTGCACAATAAGAATTTCTTATGAATAACAGGATATATTAGTGACAATGGTATATTAAATGTAATCCTTCCTTCACCCTTGCTGCACCTGCGATAGGGCTTGCTGCAGTTCTTGTCAGAAGGTTTAGTGCAGAGGAAGACAGCTACGAGAGCTGTGACGTATTTCAGCCTGGAGCGAGGCCTGCAGTGCGTGTTACGTCAGGCAAGAGCAATGTAGCACCAAGTTGCCTATATAAATGGCACTGTGAGTACAGAATCTGAGGGTTCAGTCAATGTGTAGTGTTTAACGCCCGCTTTTACTACATACGGCACCGCCGGCGATGATACTGATGATACATGAGATGAAGATGGAGCACTGGTGGAATGAGATGGCGGGGAAAACCGGAGGTCCCGGAGAAAACCCGCACCAGCGCCGTGTTTTCCATCACAAAGCTCACTTTGCGGTCGCCTGGGATCGAACCCCGGCCGCCTTGGTGAGAGCCAAGCGGTCTAACCACTGAGCGACGGCGCGGCCGAGGGTTTAGTCAGGTTTAGCACAGTCGATGACAACACTGTAGCTGCCACGTACCTAATGGAACTGTTAAATTTACAATAGGACGATTTATTGAAGGACAACTATACACACAAGAAAGACTTGGCTGATTTTTACAAGAATGTCCCCCAAACCAGATTGCCGCACTGACACTGGGTATGTTTGGCTCGACATATGTGTGCGATTTTTTTTTCCATTAATGAAATTAGCTAAGTCCAAACTCCGAAGTAACTTGTAGGATAACAATATAACATACAGCCTTCGATTACAAATTTCCCATAAATTGCGTCCTGACATTGATAAACTAGTTGAAGAAAAAAGAAACAGAATATGCTGGAAAATATCCACGTAATTCTGTTCTGAGTGGGTCACCTCTAATTTGCAGAAAAAATTACTTTGTTTTATTTTATTTATCTTATAACATGCCTGACCTTCAGATATATTGCGAGTTGAAGTTGTATATATTTCCTAATAGTAAGGAGCCAAAATTTAATTGTTTATAAACTGTGACCAATTGTGTATTAAAGCAGTCAGCATTAATATTACAACACCCAAGATGTAAGTTGCAAATATTATTAACACCCGATAAGTTTCCTATCTTTCCTACGCTGTCGGAACCCCAAGAAATCCAACTATTTCCTTGCCCTTCTGCAGAAGAAATCAGCGCGGTGCCGTCACACGCTAACCTGCCTTCCGTTCGGGAGCAAATTTAGCCGTAAGAGCTGACGGAACTGACGTCACAGCACTACTACCTGTCCTCCCCTGTGTTAGCGTAACACTTGCCTTTCCCAGTCATTGAGCTGAAGTGTATAATTTCGTTTAGTAAACTTACAATGCCATCGGGGAAACGCAAGCGTAAGTCGCTTTCGCTTACACGAAAAACTAAAAATTATCGAAAGGCTTGAAAATGGTGCCACTCTTGAGCGTGTATTTGTGGAATGTATGTCTGATTCGAGATCCACGATTTTAATTTTGCAAGTGCATTAAAGAGCATTTTGAACTCTACATTGGTTAATGCGTGGTTTGTATAATGACAGTGTTGAATTAATCAGCAATGCAATGCAGTTAAATGACTTTCACCAAACACTGTCTAGGGGTGGCGAGAAAGCTGCCACAGTAGGCGAGATCGAAGACTGACTCGACGAAGAAATTGTGGAAAGTGTAAACAATGCAAAGAACACTCCTAGCGATTCTGAGGCTGAGGATGCGCATTTTGGAAAGTTGAAAGTGAAATTAAGTGAGGTTAAACAACATCTGAATCGTGTAATCGACTTTGTCGAGAAAACTGACAAACAGATCTCTACATACTACCATCATATGAGGAGCCTTTCGTGATCTCATTTTAAAAGAGGTGTGTGATAAGGCACAAAACAAAATTGAAAGTTTCTTCAAAGCAAACAAAAGACGATTGCTTAATTAAAATCAGGTGGGCCTACTGTATCTTATATTCTAATAAAATTTATACAGTACATAATCTAGTTTCATTCAAAAATGTTTCTCTGTAGTGTTCATTTCACTTAATTTGGAATATAATAAGCCCCAATTGGTCCGGGTTAACGAGTTTCTACTGTATTTATTGCAAGTATACAGTAGTGAAACTAAATACTTTACATAAATATAAGCCTTCGGATAGTATTCAGTAGGCAATCAAGACGCTACTTTTCTATTAATCTTAATAGAATTTGAGCCTCTACTTCAGTAACTTCTCCCCTTGTGGCAGTCAGCGATCTTGCGCTTATTTGCAATAGGTTACTCAGATATCTAAGCCAAAACATTTTTGCAGCTTATCTCGCAATTTTATTTTACAAATAATTTGCATTAGCGCCTCCTATTTCATATTCCGTTTCTTTCTATTATTTAAGCTTGAATTTTCAGTAATGTATGTGATGCAAGAGAATATCGAAAAAAGAAATGACTGGCTACGATCCTGTTTGTCATTTATCCAATAAAGACATGTGGATACGCTATCTTTTGACGAAGGTTGCTAATTATCAGCTTGGAAGAAGTCAACAGCTTTGGAATTAAGCATTTAAATTAGCAGCCGTTATTTACAAAAAGTACTATGTGCCCACCAGCACCGGTCCGTCGAAGGCAAGAGAGAAAAAAATGACAGTAGAGCTTCTGACAGACTTAACGAGCGACAGCTTCATGTGTCTCCATGCAACGCTTTCGTAATTAATTGGGCTTTGGAACTAATGAACTGATGGTCCTGTGTCACTGAACGCTCCATGTCATTTGGATCGTAGCCCCAACATGTGAGATATAAGAATAATGATAATAATGATGAGCTGCTCATTTACCTGGAATACCTGGAGACGTAAAAGGACCCAGTGTGAAATGGTCAATAGGTATGTACTGCTACTTACATAAAAGTTATTTTCTTTTCATGACCAGCCAAGAGTTATCATCTACAGTTCCTGATATTTTCATATTTCTAAGTTATCTAGCATTTAAGTAAGCAGTGGAAGTATTTTACACAAACGTTCTGTATTACAAAAATCCAAAAATAAAGGTACATGAATGCTACCGAGAGATCCAAAAACCTCTGAACCGGCTGCACGGCGTTTGGCCTTTCCATGACATCGGGCGTTGCTTGTGGTTTGTCGTTATCATAGAAAGGCGTGGATTAAACACCGTGGAACATTTTCAAAACTAATTTTAAAGAATTTACACATCCATGTTCCCCACCAGATCGGGGGAAGGGGCCTTGTTAGTCTCTAGGTCTTGCCCTGTGTAAACCCCCGCGGAGGCGCCGGGCGCCCTTTCGGAACATTTTTTTTTTTTGTTATTTACGCCCTCCAACGCCTTTCGGGACAGCTTGTTAACTCCTTGGTCATCAGAGGGGAGGGGTCAGTATTCACTTAGTGAGGATCTGCCCTGGTAGATACCCTCGAGTGTATAGGTACTTATCCATGTTTCCCATGGGAGTTGTTCGGATTGGATTGGACTTGAGGAGGCAGTGGTTCTCGATACCCGTGGGAGATCGGGTACGTCTCCGCACGGAATTGAGGGAAGCCATATATTCCCGCGTACTAGCCTGCATAGCTAGTAGAAGGTGTGCTAGATCACCAGGCGCCCCCACCGAGGTTGTTCGGTAGACTTCCCCTTTTGGGGTTGGTGCGCGTAAGTGGCGCATCCACTTCCACCCGTCTTATGTTTTCGGACCAGATGGGGGTTTGTTAATCTTTAGGTCTTGCCCTACTGAAAAGTCCCAAGGAGGCAGCGGGTGTCCTTCGGGGACAGCTCGCTAACTCCCTGGTACAAGAGGAAGATCAGCGACGGCTGCCTGTGAAGATCCTACTCGTAATAGCCCTGTTTCCCGTAGGGGATCCGTCCCCTACAGCTGCTGTGGTGTGAGAGCTGCGGACCCTGAGTACCCGCGGTACCTCTGACGTTAGCAGAGGAACCTCGGGCCGAACAGCCGAGCCCCTTCCGAATGGGAGTTGTTCGGATTGGGTTGGACTCGAGGGGGCAGTGTGTTCCCGACACTTGCGGGAGATCGGGTACCTCCGGCGAGGCCTCGGCTGCCCGTAGGGGGCAGAGGGTTGCCTAAAATGTCCTGGGTACTAGCCTGCAGCGCTAGTCAAGATTACTTCTTAGCCAAACCAGCTGGTGAACACACTGGGTCAATATGACCACCGTCTCCACAGGAGACGGAGGAGCTACCGCCTGCCCAAGGATGCCCTTGAGTGGTAAAGTCTGCCGCTGCTCCTTCACCCCCAATCACCGCCAGGTCACGGCGCGCCTTGGTCGCGGCTGGAAGGGTGACACCTGCAGCTACGCCCGAGAGCGCGCGCACGGCCTGGTTAAATTCTAACCTAAAAACCAAATTCCATCTGGCCTCTCGCTAATGGTCTCCCCTCTGCTTGACGAATCGCTAGCGACCGCGCAAAGCGAAGTGGAACGTGCACTGTCTCCCCTCTTCGGAGGGACATACCGGCACCTGAAGCATCAGTAGAGGCCAACTGCGCCGCCTTACGCAAAAGCACGCAAGCTCGCGCAAATTACTATATCTTTTATACCTCACGGGTAAACCCGCACAGCGGATAGGTACCGTGGCGTGTTATCCCCCGCCCGGGAGAACCCAGGCGAACTGCACCTGCTCTTGGCTCTTGGCTGAGCTAGTAGAAGGTGTGCTAGATTACCAGTCGGCCCCACCGAAGTTGTCGGTAGTCTTACCTGCGGGATTGACGCGCGTAAGTGGCTTATCAACTTTCATCACGTCTTAATATTGTTGTCGAAGAGGGGGGGGGGTTCAGGCTCCAGGCATTGCCCTGTGGAAAGAACCCAGGAGTCTTCCATCTTCGGATCTTGCCATTACATATACATTTTATTAAAGAAGATGCTGAAACTAGCCACCGCATATCTGTTACCTCTTTAACAAACTATTCATCACTCGTCGTAGTACACGCTGAGAAATACTGGCCTTTTCCTGAAGGCTATTTTGTTTTAAAACATCCAGGGTGTGTGGTTTTGTCTTGTACACTTATGCTTTAAGTTACCCCGGAGATAAGAGTCGCAGAGGGTTAGGACGGGGGATCGACGGGGCCACAAATTTCTACTTAGTCGTAATTCTGTGCTTAAACACATTTTGAATTGTTCTCATTAAAAAACTGGCTGTATGAGCCGTTGCAGTCCTGTTGGAAAAGGGCTAAAAGGGGGGGGGGAAGCAAAATTGTATTCGCGTATGTACCGGCGTCAACTGTAGACTCGAAAAAATTGGGCCTATAGCTGTTTCTCCGCTAATGGAGGAATGCCAGTATTTCTCAACATGAACTATAGCGTTTGATGGATAGACTGCAAATGAACAACGGCGGTGACCAGTTGTAGCATCTATTTTAATAACAAGGAAAGTAAAGCCTTTAAGAGTAGTGTTAAAAATGCTGCATAGTTTTTAATGCCCGCCTTTATATGATAGCGGCATACGGCAACGAGTGCTGTGGGCGTGGAAAGCAAAACACCGCGCAGCCGGTTACGATGTTTTTGGGTCTCTCGGTATAAACAATATAAGCAAAATAAACCACCACTTTTATACAACGAATCTAGATATTCTTTATCTCAAATTTGTGTTAGTTTCACGTATATCCTTTCGTTTCACTTTTGTGTATTATTTTTCGGATCAGTTACATGGAGAAAGGATACCAGCTGGGTGTAGACAAAGTGTGGTAGCTTCCATCTTCACATAAGCAGTCTTATATAGGCAATCCAGTGGAATGTGCCACATTTGATGCCCATTAGTATACATATTTTACTATCCAATTTACATTATATAATGTTCACATACTTTTGCTGTCTTCTGTTTTCTTTCCTCCCCTCGATGAACGTTTAAAGAGTGCCAAATTCACAATAAACCAGTTAGGTGTAATTCGAAAGAATTAAAGACAGAGCTCTTCTTGTTCTAGTATTACAAGAATTTGTTAGTATATATGGTAAACCACATTAGGAGAATAATGGACAAAGTGCCAGCCAATAGAGAAAGGGGAGTAGAGAAATTTCAGGAAGCTTTATCTAGAAGCACTAAATTATTAGGGAAAGGGATGATAACATACCCTTTTTGGATTCATTTAGGTCTAGTAGAGGTACTTGAACGGTTTTTGTTTCCTAGCGAGACTATTCATGGCAGACGTTATTCAGGGCATCTGTTGCTATAACCTTGCGATATCCACTACCATTTCAAGATAAAAAGCCTTGCACAATATATGGCTTAGCCTGCTTCTATATGGTGACCCGGTTCATCTCTTTTGTATCTAGGAGCGAGCTTTGTTTCCCTTAGAATTGTTATCACGCTTTGCGCCTTTGGGTACCATTCTTGATATATGTGCATACATTTATCTCATTATTATTATTATTACACTCACTGCCAGTATCTGGAGCTATTGCATTGTTGCCTCAGCAGAAATACTGCATATGTTTTTATGCCTGTCTTACTTGAGAATCGATAAAAGATTATTACACAAACTTTCCAATTATTTTTAAGTAATTAAAATTACTTTTAATTAGGAGGCAGCAGATAAAATCATCAGTGTTCTTATGTTTAAACTTTACAACAAACATTTAAAAGCAAATCGGTCCCCTTTTATCAGTTTTTTGTTCAAAATACTAGCATTTTCACACTTTCGGGGTCAAATCTATTTCTTCATCTATCACATCTGATCCTGCTATGCTAAATAGTTTTTAAGGTAAGAGAAAATAGTTGCAGGTGGAATACAAACAAATTTAGCGGCACTAGAAGTGTAATTTCTACTGTACTAGAAAGATGAGGTGATAAATCATCGTTGAGATGTGCAGTGATTTCTTCTTGGGAATTTGTAACTGACACTGAATTTGGCACACAATTATTTTCTTGCACCATGTTGCTCTGCAGGTACCATAAACCTAGCAATTTCTCGGGCTTCGCAATGTGTCGCTTGCGGCAAAAGTATTCTTTTGATTTTAAGATAAAATGAAAGCTTCAGAATCACCACGTTAGAATCCAAAAAGAATCGAGAAAATTTTCTGAAATATCGTTCTATGTCGATACCATGCAAGTATCGAAAACCCATACTTTTAAGTTTAAGGGGAGGCATCAGTGAAATTTCATAAAAAAATGACAAAAAACGATATTTTCCGTATTTGTACCTTAAAAGTATGTTTAAACATCGTACTTTCAGAATCTGCCATCAGTTAGGCCCTAGCGCCTTTTAGAGAGCCACTACGTCATTATTTAAATGCCCATGTGTGGGTGGGCCTGACCATTTATATTGCCTTTGCTAATGTGTTGCAAAGAAATTGATGGAATTCTCAGGTTTAAACTACGCGGTTTGATTCTATAACTGTGGTAATGTGCTGAGATATCTTCTGGATGTTTGTAGAAGCTACTGAACCTGTCTGCTATCATTTTTATATATTATTTCCCACTTACTACTTTTGAAAGTAAACAAACATTTCCACTGACATGTAGTGTATGTGAAATATGATTCACATGCAAGTGAAAGCTGTGGATACCAGCTTATATTAAAATACTATTGTTTAGAATAGGAATAAAGCCTGATTTAACATTGTATTGCTTTCTTGTTGCAACTGTATATGTATAATTCATACCAGGTTAAGTTAGGAGTATAGTGGCAATTTCGAAGAAAATAATATAATGAAACTTTAAGATTTTCTAGCCATAATAGTAAGTAATGATACTAGAATGCTCTGCTTGAGGTAAAAGTTAAGTGGAATCATATTATAGTGCAAGAGTTAATAGTGATTCTAGTAGGTCAACTTCTGATATAAATAGAACAATGGTTGATGTATTTCTGGGCATTGGTAAGGGTCATATTTCTATGCAGCAGTTTTGTATGACCATGGGTATGAATTGCATGAATAATTCTACTTACAATTTCCATTTCATAGAAAAAAATAAAGAGATTAGTTGGTAGGTAATATTCTATTGGAGAGATGCATCAAAGGAGAAGCACAGAATGCTAATGAAAGTTTGCATGGAGTAAATGTCACAAAGAAGTTCCTATATTGAGAAAGAAATTGCAAATTGCAGTGATTGCAGCTGTTAGTGAATTTAATATGGGTTGTAAAGCTAGTCAAAATGTTAAGGCAAAAGTTGCAGCAAGCAAATTAAGTCCTATTAGAAAGAAAATTAGCAGTATTGGGGATAGGTGAAAGCTAAAACAGGTGCTCAAAGTTAATTGAGCAAATATAAATCTGCCAAGAAGCACTTAAAAGTGACTAAATTAAAGGAAGAGGATAATTAACTAGCTGAGTGAGTCGTTGGGTTAACTTTAAAATTATAGCATATTTTAAATTGATATGGTTTTTTTAAGTCAAAGTTGCTGAATTAGTTAGAATTTCCCCTGTTAATCCACCTACTGTAAAAAGGAAAATAAAACCTAAAGCCCACAAGGATGCTGGTCTATAAATTATTTTTAAGCCATATACTGTTGCATTGTTGCCATATATTGTCTTCATACAGTGCAGGAGGGTTTCTAAGCACAGAAAAATGTTGTTTATATTTAGAGCTTGTAACTAGATTTTTCTTCATGTCCAACTTTTAGCACTTTTAA
The DNA here is from genome assembly GCA_030765055.1 of Mantis religiosa. Lineage (NCBI taxonomy): Eukaryota > Metazoa > Arthropoda > Insecta > Mantodea > Mantidae > Mantis > Mantis religiosa. The sequence continues at coordinate 87,742,119 of CM060957.1, forward strand.
TGCTCCTTATAGTCCAGACACTAAAGTTTTCCATGAATTTATTTAAGTTTTGCATATATGTATATTCCTAGATAAGTTTTCAATAAAAATCGGTATCATTATGGCTGTATATCAAAAAGTTTATAATGAATGGTATTGAAAACATAAAATTGAAAAAAAAAAAATCATATAACTTAAAATTTTCTCCTCCTGAACCATTAGACAAATGAGTATATACACATATATAGTTTTGTAACTATTATCTAAAGGAACCAGAATCCAAAGATAGAAAAATTATAAAAATGAGCCAAAATTACCCAAATTAAAGAGAAAGAAGGTAATAAGATAGCTGTGGGGGCTGCATATGATGCATGGAGTTTTCAAAGTAGAGAAAGTGGTGTAATTTCTATCTAAATCTTTAAATTCATTTTTCTCCACTTTCAATTTTTGAACATTTGTGTATCTTCAAAATGCTCCAACTTCTTAAATTCTCAAAGAATTTGTATTAAACTTTGCATACATATTCCTAAATAAATTTCTAATAAAATTTGTTATTTTTGTTTATTTAAATTACATAGTTCATTTATTACTGAATTTTAAATCTCAAAATTGCAAAAAATAAGAAACATTTAATATATTCACACATATTTTTTTCTCCAAAAGTACTTGACACACACTTTAAAATATAGAAACTTCTGTAACTGAAGTACTTAGAAATCTGAAACTAAAATTTAAAGTTTCTAAAAGAAAAACTGTATGACCTGGGACTTTTTATATAACATAAAAAATCATACTATAAAAAGCACTAAATATTTTTTTGAAAAAAACTATTTAAGATAGAAAGATGAATTTTGAAAGCTTAACTATATTCCCTATATCCCATCTAATGACAAAATTTCAAGCATTTTTGATGTAAACTCTGGATTTTAGCATTTTTCACAGATGCCTCCCCTTGATTCTCTAGGAGGTCCTACGTTCAAATATTTGTTATATGGGAGTGAAAGTTACGACCATGCAATTTAATAAGTCGTTATTTAAATAACCCATAACTGTGATTTCCTTTTAATTTACGTCCTCCAACGTTAAGTCAAATAGAACAATGAATGAAATGGGCGAAATGATGCACAAATGAGCGCGTGGTTTGTATAACTTAGAGGTACCAGATCTTTCATGACAAGGAAAACCTTTTCTAGATAAATCACCATGACCAAGATTCGAACTCGCGGTCCTACGAATGTGAGACCGACGCGCTACCTGCACATCATAAAGGCGGGCTGGTAGGAAATAATGACTTTACATTTGAATAAATGTTTAAGTATTGGAAACTTGGGCCCAATAAGAAGAAATATTTCTGAAATGGTTCAGTCCACAGACAAAGTTGTTGTACTCGACATAAATTCGATGTTTTAAGTACCCCCAGGTATACATTCCATGTATCACAAACAGTGTTACATACATGGTAACTTAATAAAAATATTTCAAGTTATTCTCTGTGAATTAAAACGTTTATTTACCCGGCGGTTCTTAAATACGTTCTTTATAGATTAAAGAGATTTTAAATGTGTAATGTCGGTTAAATGTTTGTGCCTATCGAATTCTTGAGTAGAGTGGAGTAACTTGTAAGTGTCTGAGGGAATAATAATTGTAAAATTACATTAAAACTGAAATAGTAATTAATCAAATCTTTAATATCATACGCTATCTCCATGGGTTGAATCATTAATTGGGCAGCGGTAGATATCTGAAAAATGTGCACTATGTTTGTATGGCGGTGGCTGTTTTTAACGATATGGAAAGAAATATAGGTACACCGGTATTTGTTTTGCTAACAAATAAACACACATTTGTTTTTAAAAATATTAAAGTTGAAACACTGACTTGCCCTTATTAACGTTTCAGATACGGACATTGTGCTACACAGGGGTATCTTTCAGTAACGACTGCTGGATCATTCTGCAAGGGATACATTCATTTTATATTCATAGCTTTTTCAACGGGGAATCGGAATCTGTAGCGACTATAACCCTTGCTTTTATTGCCGGGATATATCGGTATTGGAAGACAGTAGTCCTTTTGAGATGAAGATGCATGCAGCTCCACTACGATTTGGTATTAAATATAAAGCAGGAAATCTGGGTAGCTATTTTCCCATGCATTCTTATGTAAGTGCCTTTGTTTTATTGTACACACATTTCCTTATTGCTTGGACACTTCGCAGCTTACGATACCACGTTTTTGTTCCACACATACCAATATTATGTACAACATGTACAACATGTACAACAAATTTTACCACCCCTCTGCCCTTCTGCCAAAAATTAAAAACGTTGGTGCCTGTATTCACAAGGGTTGGATAAAAAGTCATGAGACCTATTGTTTTTCCTTTTAAATTCCTTTATTAACAGATATTCTTGTAGTTGCACACGTTCAGTATAATTTCCCCCGTTATTTATGCCTTTTACCAAATTTTCAGGAGCCGTTGTATACCATCACTGCGTCTATTTCTGCTGATCTGTAGTGACCGCCTCTGGATAATTTCATCTCTGGTGTTGTACCGGATACCCTGCAGTAGTTGTTTCATTTTGGCAGACTCGATTCGGGTGAGTACGGTGGATGTTTTAGGATCTCCAATGCCAGCGGCGCAAATGGTCCTAGATAACAGCATCGATGTGGAATCTTGCGTTGTCATGAAGAATGATGGAGTGCTGTTCCATAAAATGTGGTCGCTTTTGCCTGAACGTTGGACAAAGGTGGTGTTGCAGGAACGTGCAGTAGTACACAGGTCTACCGTCACCCTTGGTGGCACAGGGTGATGCAGCATTACCCCATCATTGTTATAAGCCACAATGAACATCACTTTCAGAGCACTTAGTGTAGCGCGCACTTTTTTGAACGAGAACCGGGATGCATCCATTTATTGAATTGGCCTTTCAATAGCGGTTCATGCGAGTGAGCCCAGGTTTAGTCTATAGTGATGATTCATCGGCGTTAACCCACAATTTCATATTGTGAAGCAAATTTTTGTGGCATACTCTGAGTTCTGCTAACAATTCACGCGCAGTCCATCTGCGATTAACATCCAACAAGGAAGCAAGGAGTTGAACTGTATTGTGCTCCACGTAGGTTCGTCCTGTACGAAGATTGTCCTTCATAGCTTCTCTGCCTACTCTGAATGTTTTGAACCATCGTGTGGCTGTGCAGTTGGCAATTGACACATCACCACAAGCTTCACTGAAAACATTCCTTTGTACTCCAACCTCGTGCCACTTTAATTTTTAGTCAAGAACCTTATTCTACTTTTGTAAGTATGATGTTAAATTGGTTGCACCATTGCTATGAACTTCGACGATCTACATACTGCAGTAGAGTGACAAGAGTACTGCCGCTGCTCGCTGTACAAAACTCGTCTAACAGACCTTCGATTTGTCAACACAGATGGCAGCTCGTACACCCACCGGCTTAACGTTACAGCAGTTTTATCACTACTTTGTATCCAATTCTTCTATATATGTGTGTCTAGATTGTGTATGTGTGTGTCAACTCAAAAATGAAAAGTCCCTTAAATGCTAAGCTCGGTATTTCAGTTGAGCATTTTCCAAAGAAGAATATGAAATTTTCAAAAAATGAAATCCACCCAAAGTATCTAACTGCCCTTTACATGGACAATTTTTATTATTCTTCAATTCCTAAAAATGACCAACATTACTGATAACAATTCATCGAGGAAATTTGATGAATAAATGTAAACATTTTCAATTTTCTTCATTCTTATAAATCTTATTTTATAACTTAATGTTAAACATTCTTTAATATCAACGATTTGAACAGTAATTTTTCCCCTTCTTAATGTTACACTGCCTTCTTGATGTTATGTCGCTTCACGATACATTGACGATCTCTTACTTGATGTTGATTCCTGTTATCCGCTCAAGCTATGAGGAATCTATCTCAGATTATGTGTGGTGTATTATTCAATACAAGGATGACACCACTTATGACTTCTACACTTTTAATGAACAGTCTGAAGTTTAGTGGAGAAGCTGCCGACCAAAGGTAACTACTATATGAATGTCCAGTATTTGATTCCTCTACCGGGTGATTATACTGGTTCTGCTACTGAAGCAAACATTACGCCTAATATGTCTTTTCTCACCAGCGATCAGATCAGAAGTGTCTTAGATCATGCCCAGGATGTGCTATTAAACTTAAAATTTATCTATGTGTAATAACCTCCTAGGTTGTAATGCAATATTGCCATCTCTTTTCTATTTTTCTGATATTTGCTGCTTATAACACAGCGTCCGTCTCTAAATTTCTAATAAATCCTTCATCACATTCCACGATACCCAAGCTAGCCATACTAATCTGACAACTATGCATAGCAGTCTTCCATTTCACTCACTAAACCATCCGAACTACTTCGAATTTTCTTGAAAACCAGACGTCGCTAATCATCGTACTTAATATAATCTTACTCAGAGCCAGAATTCACTCAATCTATTGCCAAACCTATAATCCCTTAACATGTGCAGAACTTTAAGAAACACTCAAATTAAATTTTATTATAGGTTATAACTTATTTAACTGACGCTGTATCAAATTGGATTATTGTTTGCCCTGACTATATCTCTTAAATGAAGGACCACGTTAAACTTAGTATGTCTCAGTTTCCTTACTTTCTCTTTTTCAGCATTTTTTGCTTTTCAAAGTACTACTTGGACCACTTTGTAAACTTGATAATTCTATAAGAGTTTCAGAAAAGATAAATATTTATAAGTTGTGTAGAAATGTAAATATTAAATACCTTATCTGAAGTTTATTATTTTCTTTAACTCGCATAGAAAAGTTTTACATTTTCAGCAACGTAATTATAACTTTTTTTTCTAAAACAATTGAAATTGAGGTAACATGGATATTAACTTTACAATGTAACGAAATTTATACTACATTTAACATCATTTTCTTTACAGCCTGCCTGAATTTCTCATAGAAGTTGCATAATTTTCAAATGTTCTTTTGTAAGTGTCAATACCAAATTGAATATCTGGAGAAATTTCACTTATATATAAAGTGTTAGTAATGTGTCATCATTGAGAGTAGCGATGTCGCTTCAATGAAATGTAACGACAAACGCAAAGAGGAAGGTTCAATCTGTAAAACAGCTTTGCAATACATTAATTAGAAGTCTACATATTCAAATCCGCTTTTGTAAATAATCGCAGGCTAGCATCACCGGTAATGAAAAAGTCGAGATTGTGCTAATACGCAAAGCCTAAAGCTTTAAACAATGTACAATAGTATTACTTTTTCTGTGGGAGGTAGAGGAGGTAGATCTCGACACGGAAATTTCACCTAAAATATATGCTCTAAAGCCACCAAATCCCACCAAAAAGTGTTTATAGGAAAATGTGATTGTGTATAGTCTGTGAACAGTGTAATTCAAACACTAGCAATCCGTATCTTAAACCTAATAATTAAGTTTTGTATTTTACAAAGATGTAGCACCAGAAAATTTATCCCAAAAGCTGTCCTTCACGTCACTTCTTCTAAGGTTTTGATTTTTTAAAAATGACTCTGAAGAATTTGATTGATACCATATGTTCAAAATATTTTATATGACAATCTTTAACTTTCCGGAAATAGTCATTGAAATTCTTATTTATTTATTTTAATTAATGCCCTCCAAAGTTAGATCATATGGGATGATGAATAAAATGGGTGAAGTGATGCTCAAATCAGCCCAGAGTCCATAGACCTTAGAGTAACCTAACATTCGTCTTTCAGGATAACGGAAAACCTGGAATAAAACCTTATCCAGATAATTTACTCTGACCGAGATTTGAACTCGAGATTTCTTTAACATGAGGCGGATATGCTACCATCTACACTACCAAGCCGGGCAGTTCTATTAATTCCGAGTGACTAGCATATCCACTAAAGCGCAAGAGAGAGATGACATCTTAACTATTTCTGAAATATATCATGCTACTTAATTTAATTTTTGCAATACTTATACTTTCCTCAAATGAAAAATTCGGTGTTCCTTATTTTTACTTGTTTTCCAAGCTATGGATAGAGAACGGAATTTTGGGACAACCACATAGCTACTTAAGCTATTTCCTGGGCATAGGTCACTGGCATTTTTTTTTTCAATACTCGACTCTCGATACACAACCACGATATTTTCCACGATACTCGAAACTCGATATTTTCTACTTCTAGTTTCAGTACAAAATAGAATGCTGGGAGAATTGTGTAATAAAATTAAATATGTGCACGTATTTAATGAGACATAATTTAAATCCATCAGTGTTCTGATTTTTAAACTCTGCTCCAGATATTTAAAAGAAAACAGTCCAATTTTATAAGTTTTTGTTCAAAAATTCGCTCTGTCGAAGTCTAGTCTACTTATTTTTCTGTCAAATATAAGTCCTGCTGTGCTAAATAGTCTTTCAGATGAAACTGTTGCAGGTGGAACACAAAAATATTTATCGAACATTCCTTTTTTTAAGTTCTAGGAATTTTGCATCCGTTTTCCAGTAATCCTGTGCACTAGAAATAGCATGTGATGAGCCCTCGTTGAGATATGCAGTGATTTTTTCTCGGCAACTGGTAACTGGCACTGAATTTAACACAAGATTATTTTCTTGCATGATGTTACTGTATAGGTTCCACATATCTGGCAATTTCTCGGGCTTTGCAATGTTCTACTTGCGGCAATAATATTTTGTGCAGCATCACCACCGAGGTATAGAAAAATTACCGAACAAATATTTGAAGTACTGTTCGATATCGATACCATGCAAGTATCGTGAGTATCGAGATATTGCAAGCATCGATAATCGCAAGTATCGATATATCGCCAGTATGGAGGTTCCATCCCTACTATTTCCTCCTGTTTTCCTATTTCCTATCAAGAAATATGAAAAACTGGGAAACTATTTCTCTGTTAATCTGAATTAACATGAATTAGATGGAGGAATAACATTTTATAAGTATAGTTTGTGAATGAGGTGCAGAGAATGCCATGTGAGAACAACACATGACACAGACATACCAGTGTGACTGGTCTTACATCCACAACATCATGACTGAAGCTCTTGCTTGACCTAAACAGAATTGGATTTTCCATTAAAAAAGCAGACACTGATATGGGAAAGAATGTAAACGTACGGTAATGAAACCGCTTGCCATAAATCTCAGGAACTTAAAGCTATCTTCATCCGCTGGGAAAAGGCATTGTGAGTAATATGGCTCTATAATCCTCTACTGAGGAAGATATATTATCGATGTCTATTTTACAGTGTTCTTTCAAATCTTTCTCCCGGGCTTGTGTAACGGAAGGCATCGGTAGGTCATCACCATAAATTCAAACGAATACCTTCCTTGTTCTTATACATCTATTATATTTTGATCATTTAACCCACAATATAGAGGAGTCATCATTCTAACACCACCAATGGACACAAAAGTTACTGAAAATCATCTCACATTCCGTCGCTAACAGTAAATAGTGACAACCATTTTTGTTTTTGTTATGAATAGTGAATTATAGAGCAGAGGAAATTTTGCATTTGACCGAAATATACCATAGGAATACATTCTTTAGGTGCCTGAAGCTAAAATCTAAACAATGACAAGATGTAAACCTCGATAACCCAAAAATCTGCATCAAATGTGAGCGTGTAAGTGTGTGTGTGTGTGTGTGTGTGTGTGTGTGTGTGTGTGTGTGTGTGTGTGTGTGAGTGTGTGTGTGTGTCTGTAATTAATAGGGCCCGGAAAATTAGCCAAAAAATGTACAAGTTAGATGACATACACACATGTTTTGAATGTTTACCATCCAAAACCAGCCGACATTAGTATAACAGGTGGGAGGCCGCGCCATGGCCGAGCAGTTAGACTGCTTGGCTCTCACAAAGGCGGTCCAGGTTCGATCCCGGACGACCGTAAATTGAGATTTGTGGGGGGAAACACAGCGCTGGGGCGGATCTCCGGGTCCCCCGCCGTCTCATTCGATTGGTGCTCCATCTTCATCTCATGTATCATCAGTGTCACCGCCTGCGGTGCCACATGTAGTGAAACTGAACGTTAAAGACTACACATTCAGTCAACTAGTGGGAATTTCAGAGTCTTCTGCACATAGAGCAACTAATTTAGTAAACAATAAAACCATATAAGTGTACAAATCCTTGCTTTAAAACAGCGTGACCCAGTATTGCGAATGCATTATTGTGAAAGAATTCTTTCATCAGCGAATGACGGTTTAATTGATCCACAGTTTCTGCTGTTTTCCGATGAGGCGTGGTTCCACGTCAGTGGTCGTGTCAACACTCAGACAGGTCTGGGCCTCTGGAAATCCATATCGCGTTCAAGAAATCCCTCATTATGATCGGTAAGTTGGAATGTTGTATGGTGTAAGCGCAACAGGCATAATTGGCCTAATATCCTACGAGAGGACTAAATGCAGAGAGGTACCGAAATGACATTTTGGCCCCAATTTGTCATGAGCTGGCACAAGAAAATTCATATGGGTGGTTTGAACAAAACTCTGCTACTGTCCATACGACAGTGGAATCCATGTATAAAATTAGGAAAGTGTTTGAAAATAGTGCTAGTCCAGATGTATGGCTTTCTCACTCACCCGATCTAACAGTGTGTGATTCTTACTCGTGTGGTAACCTGAAAGACAAATCCTCATACATTGCAACAACTACAACAAAATATTAGAAATGAAATCGGTAACATTACTTGGCTCAGCTTAATAGTGTGAATCAGAATGTGTTTTATCTATATTATGCTTCCAGATCTTTTCGGAAAACAAGCCAGATGAAAAGACATCACTCCCATCATCAGGATATTTTAAGAATGCTATAACCACAAGTTGTATTACTGGATATAACAAAAATATCAACAGACAAAATACTACCAATATTCGCAATACTGAACAAAAGACTGTTTCAGTAAATTAAATGCCAGGTCAGGAGATGGCGTGAGTGTAGAAAATTAAGTCAAAGAAACGTAATTACTTAACTTGATGATCAAGCTGTGTAGATCTGTGCTTCATAAGCCTACGGATTTACATTTTTAAGGCCTGTTTCCAAGAGTTTCATCGCTACTAGAATAAACAGACTAGAACGGAGCATTCGCTTAATGCAACCGGAGAAGTCTGGACTGGCAGAGCATTGCTTTGATAACGATCATAGAGCCAACTTTCGGGAGACAACCATCTTGTCAAAACGCAACAGTTACTGGAAGCGGAGAGTTAAGGAGACTTTGGCTATTTCCTCCGAGAGGAGCACGCTTAAGCATGATGCTAAATTTCAGTTCTGCTCCTCTTGGAAACCGGCCTTAAAAATGGAAATCCGTTGGTTTATGAAGCACAGATCTACACAGCTTGATCATCAAGTTACGTTTCTTTGACTTAATTTTTTCCACTCACGCCATCTCCTGACCTGGCATTTAATTTACTGAAACAGTCTTTTGTTCAGTATTGCGAATATTGGTAGTGTTTTTTCTTTGTTGATATTTGTGTTATATTCAGTAATACATTTTGTGGTTATAGCATTCTTAAAATATCCTTATGATGGGACGCTACCAAAACGTCGATTTCAAATCGCCTTTCCACCTGAATTATTTCCCGAGAAGATCTGGAATTTATTCGCCGCCAGGAAAGATGTAGGTCTTATTTTGACATAATGCATTTTTAGTTGAGGGTGGCTGACATTTACAGCATCTTCTATGCTTCACGCCGGAGTTTATGTAGTAGCAAAGCCGGCTGTGGCATACCCAATCGCGCACTGGCGAAATGTCCTGCGTGTGTTATGTTTTAAGTGAAGAATCTTGTGACTACACTTTAAATGTTTCAGTATGTCCGCAGAGAAAAATAAGGGAAACAGCGTACAGCAAAGTGGAGGGAACGAATCATTAAACCTGTCGTCATACAATCAGGGAAGAGTGAGATTCAAACATTCAAGGTTGCCTCCCTTGTCCTGTACGAACGTTTGCTACCTGCTACCTTAAAAAACAAATGGGCAGTGATTCTGGAAAATTTATATAGACATAATATTGGTTTATTTTATTTCTAATGGACTGCTGACTACAATATAGTAATTACCAAAACGTGACCAGGATATGAGTTTATGAAAATAAGCATAAATGTTACCAAAGATTTGAAATACGAGAAATATGACTTTTAAGGCCCAATAAATGAATGTCACAGGAATCCTCCCCGTAATTAGGAGCTTTGTATGTTATAAGTACACCACTATGTTGAACACCTCCTAACTACATAGAAAACGAAGGATTATGGGATGTAGGTTCATATGAACTTTTTTATTTCTTGTGAAGAACGGAATCCATACCTGAAGTTTGTAAAAGTATTTTAAATCACTCTGTATAAATTCTATAAAGTAGTATATGCAACATTTCATAATTTTCTCCAAAAATAACTTCAATTAAAACCTGAAATTTAATCATACAATGCCACAGAATATAACCAATAGAAATGAAGCAGCTCTCAATGCAGGCACTACATACATGTTCCTGTTATCAAAGGGATGATGCTGAATACATCAACAACATTTTTGGGAAAAGGGAGACGAAATTAAAAAAAATACATTAAAGATGAATGTATAAGCTTTTAGTGTCCCTCAGATGTCACATTTTATGCTCTTTTTTATTTGCCGCATAAAATCTTGCGTTTAAATTCATTCGGTTCTGCTGTGTATTTACTAAAAACATAAAAATGCTCTTATACTTGAAACAAAACAAGCAGGGGAAGCAGTAAGAGGTCCCATGGGATTGAAAGGGACTGAAGCACTGAGCCAAACATAACCTCATGCTGTGCGCTGTAGTATGCTTCCGAATTAAATGCGATGCATTTTAGAAAAAATAAAAACGAAGCGCATGTTGACGAGGAGAGGATTTTTCCAAGCCTTTGCTGTAACTCTCTGTGCTACTTCAGTGCCACTTCACTTGCGAACCTTTTAGCAGAAACAGTAAATTACCTACATTATGATGATTGGTGCTGCTTCTGTCACTTTTCGTTCCCTGCAAAGGCATCGATGACGTCAAAATATTGGCGTCAAGAGAGGGCTTTTAGCGCAGCACCTTCTTTTTGACGCTCCATACACGACTGCCATTCAACGAATCGATATTATGTATAATTTTATTACAGGTAGAGGCATCTACTTCCTCTGGAGTGCGTTGTGAGTATGGTGCAAGTAAGTGGCTATGGGTCATTCTATATAAGTATTGCTCTTTTGAAACTATCGCTTGAATACTTTTTTATTTTAGCATTTAGAAATAATGTTGTTACAATTACAGGACTTTCTCTATTTCTCTTAACTTATTTCATAGTTATTCCTGAATCCATTATAAGAAATAACACACCAGTTGCTGCTAAGTACACCTTGTATATCACTCAGCGCTTAGTGCAGCACAAACTTTACACACGATATTCCCTTGTACGCACTCAGAAGAAAACAAAGCTGAATCGAAGTTATAACTGAACTACTGAGTCAACTTACGTTTGTGCGCTCAGTTCAACTGTCCTTCAACTGTTTTCTCTTCAGTCAACTCTACTATTACTTCAGCCCTTTATATAAACCGCTAAATAAACCTACTCGAAACTGCCAAAATTAGACGACGCCGTTAGCCACATTTAGGCCCAGGTATCCGAACTGCTTACACTGGCGACCGGTAGACGGCTTCGCACCGCAATGATCCTATTCACAGAAAACCTACCAGAAGGTACGCAGGAAGCTCTCATTGAGGAGTTTCCAGCTGCTCCAGAACATTGATCTTGCCTTTCCCGTGGATTCAGAAAGCAAATTAAGTGGTGGTTCCGTTTCCAAAACAAATTTTCTATCGTATTTCCTTCTTTCCATATGTTACATCTTTCAGCAGCAGTGTAAGGTGACGACAATTGGTGCGTTCGATAGGACAGAGAAGTTTGCTTTGTGTAAAAGACTTCTCTCGGATAATTGCTGGCTGATGCCCCCTTCTAATGAAACCTTTCCATGGTTGTGGCTGCGCCGCGGCTCAGTGGTTACACCGCTTGGCTCCCACTAAGGCGGCGGGGTTTGATTCCAGGCGACCGCAAAGTGAGATTTGTGGTGGACAACATGGCGCTGGGGCCTGTTTTCTCCGGGATCTCCGATTTCCCCCACCATCTCATTCCACCGGTGCTCCATCTTCATCTGTGTAAACTTCTGGCGTCAGCAGAGTCGACTACCTCCAAGGCTCCGGCTAGGCGCTGATCTACTACCTTTTGCAGATGAGACGAGGTTCCTTGGATTGATATTTGATAGAAAACTTAGTTGGTCGTCGCATATAGCACAACTGAAGGCACGATGTGACCGATCTTTGAATATCTTGCGGGTACTAAGTGGAAAATCGTGGGGAGCGGATCGTGCAGTGTTATTGCGACTTTATCGGGCACTCATCCGTTCCAAATTAGACTATGGTAGTATCGTTTATGGCTCAGCACGACCATCTGTGCTGAAGAGATTAGACACAGTCCATAACTGTGGCATACGTATAGCTGTTGGGGCATTTCCAACGAGCCGAGTTATAAGCCTGTATGCTGAGTCTGCAGAACCTCCTCTGCAGTACAGGCGCAACATGTTATTAGCCAATTATGGCTGTGGACTTAATTGCATGCCCACACATCCATCGTTTACGCCGTTCTTTAATACCTTCATGGACGTGCGTTATAGGAACACTACTATTAAACCAAAGCCACCTGGTTTTCGTTTCCGGGAGCTCCTTAGACATCTTGATACTGACATGGCCAAGATGTATCCTAGGGGGGAGAGGACATACCCTCCTTGGTTGTGCAGAGCGTCCCCGGTTGATCTGGGCATGACTAAATATGATAAATCTACCATGTCTATGTCTAGTATCCGCACATGTTTTTTAGAATTTTTATCGCGATATGAGGACCATTTTGTAATTTATACTGATGGCTCCAAGAACTCAAATGGCGTTGGTTGTGCTTTCGTGTGTGGAACCGAACCCTATACATTCGGATTCCACACTAGCACTTCCATTTTTACTGCAGAGCTTTATGCAATATACCGGGCCATTTTACACGTACGCCGACGAAAGTTGGGGGACTGCTTAATCCTGAGTGATTCCCTCAGTGCACTTCAAAGCCTACGGCAGCTGTACAGCTACCACCCTATTGTGCAGCGTATACAGGATGCCCTCCACGTTTTACACGCTTCTGGTGTTAACGTGGTGTGTGCATGGATTCCTGGTCACGTAGGCTTGCGGGGGAATGAAATGGCGGATTCAGCAGCCAAGACAGCTATCATGAAGCCCAGGGTTCGAATACCATCTGTGACATCGGAAGACTTTAGGGCCGAATTGCGGAGAGCTGTGCAAACCTGCTGGCAGGAAGAGTGGTCTGCTCTCCGCAATAATAAACTTAGATCTGTCAAAGAACTTCCTATTCCCTGGGTTACCTCCTGTCGGTCATCTCGTCGCGAGGAGGTGAGTTTGGCTCGGTTACGAATTGGACACTGCATTTTTACTCATAGTTTTCTTTTTAAAAAGGAGCCTTCTCCACTATGTCCGTTTTGTAATGAAGCGTTGTCTGTACGACACGTGCTGCTAGAGTGTTTTCACCTAGCAGACCTTAGGACGTCTCTGCAGCTGCCGGTCAGCTTTGCAGAAATTCTAGCGGACGATCACGCAGTAGTGGAGAAGGTTTTTAGATTCTTTTCGAGATTAGATTTTAGGATTTAGCAAATAGAATTTATGGTTTTTGGATGACACTTTTATTTATTTATTTATTTATTTATTTATTTATTATTATTTTTTTTTATTTTTTTTTATTTTTTTTTTCAAGGCGTATGTATTTTTTGTCTTTTTGAACATATACTGTTTTAGAATAATTTATATCTGGCTTTTGCCATGACCAGTTTCATTTAAAAAGGGCGCTAATGACCTCTGTAGTTGAGCGCCCTTATACTCATCATCACTCACTCACTCCATCTTCATCTCATGGCCTGCGGTGCCGTATGTAGCAAAACCGGGCGTTAAACACTACACATTTCATTTATTTTTTCCATGGTTACTGCTTAAAGTTGAAACAAATGCCGAGCGTTCATTATGGTTAGCTTATACAGGCGTAAAGTGGCGGTAATTTCCTGACTTCTTCACTTTGGCGTATGAATTTGTTACAAAGTTGTAATGATTTTTTATTTTAATTAGTTATAATAATCATCTGCTTGAGATTTCCCTTTTGCTCGCTTTCAGACAACGCACTCTGATTTAAAATATGTTTTTTTTAAATACTTGCATGCCGACAAGATACACTTCAAAAATATTCACTGATGATGGGATATTATAATAGCTCCAGAATAGGCTTGTGGATGCTTTAAGTTATAGTTCTTTTGTTTCTCGTGTGTTTATGTGCACGTAAAACCACGGGTAGCATATAGATAAAATCTGACTCCTGTCTTCATTTGTCCTCTACGATTGATTTTAAGATATATCTAGGTAATATCTTAATGTAGCTTAAGTTACAAAAATAGTTATTTTACAGAATATGCATGTTATGATAAGTATGCATTATTTGTGAGGTAAGGTGTGTATCTGTTAGATTTTCATAATTAATATATAATTTCAAAAACACTGAAGGGCATTACAGAAGCTTAAAATATATGCTTTATTTCTAATATCAGTATCTAAAACGTTAGAATGTGAAAATTTAGGCATAGGTTTTCTTAACATTAAAGGTAGGTCGAGACAATTAAAGATTAACTGTTACGACTGCAAGTAGGTATGTCGAGAGTAACAACAGAATAGAACATTCACCTCACATCTTTCTTTACACATACATACATTACCATTAACACAGTTCCTAACAAATAATAACAAACTTTCTTATTCCCACCCAATATATACCCTTCCTATCGGCTTGCCTTAAATTTCGGTCTTAATACACACTTCCTGGTTTTCCGTGTTTTGATGACCCTCTTTTCACTTATATCTCTTCTTCCAGTTTCCCCAATCTTACCTTTTCATTATTCTTAATCATTCTTAACGATTTCTCCCTATCGTTTATCAAAAAATCACCTATACTTCTTACATTATATGTTCCTGTTACAGGCAGCATTTTCTTGATCAATCCGTTCCCTAAAACTGTTCCACTTTTCTTGCCAAATTTGTTCTCTCCGTACTTTTGTTTGTTTGCAGTATAGTATACTATGCTAGTCTATCATCTTCTCTACACATTGGGCATTTCCCTTTATCCTTATTATGTCTAATGCCGTTGCAATTTCTAACTCTGTCCTCGTCCACACAAATCCTTCTCGTCCTAAGCTTATTACACACATCTGTGTATCCTCCCTCCCCCGTATTGCTTGTGTTTTCCTATATATCCTCAATGACCTGTACTAGGAAAGCAATTTGAGAGTCAATAACCTCTAATCTTAATTCTACTTCTTTCCGAGAGCCTCTATAACAATACTCCTCATTCCTCCAAATATGTCCCGTACCTATCCGTCCCACCATTTTCTTTACTTAGAAAGTAACAAATCCCACATTTCTTGGACTTTGTGAACATCTCTCGCACCGAATTTTACCTGCATGTATTTTTGTATTTATCTAAAAAATTAGGAAGTTTTTTATTCTACTTATAAATGATAAATATGATGAAAATTAATTGTTCTTTCACACTAGCCATGTGTAGGACTGACTATGAAAGGGTAGAGCCAGACTGACATAATTCAAAGCCATAGCCGGGATTTGAAACACGGATCTCCTGGTTTCCGTCCAGATACTCTAAATCATTGAGCTACTATGGCCAACGTGCCGACATGACATTAAATTCTCTTCTTCATAAATAGGATGTTCATAAAAATAAAGTATTAACCAGAAAAATGAAATTTTTAGACGCTTTTATTGATCATATGATCAGAATTTCAGTTTGGATGAAAATTACATTGTAGAAGACTTAAAATAATAAAAAATCTGTAATACCGTTCCTAACATAAAGTTTTAGAGTATATAGAATCTGCATATTATGATATATGTTACAGAAAACCAGGTAATGATGTACATTTAGTATTGCTTTAACTGTGGTATAATTTCAAGATGTAAAGTCATAAAAATGAAGTTTTTGCATATTTAATTTGGGAGTAAAACATGGAGTTTTTGAGAACATTTGTCAATACTGTATGCGTGTACCTGTAACAAATGTGGAAATGAATGGTAAAAATAGGTATTTCTGAAGCTGCAATTGACCCATTAGAACAATGGGGCCTGAACATACAGCGTGACTGATGTGGTTTGTTGACCAAAAGTACGCTGGTATGTTATATGAATCTGTGCAGTAGGCAGGCATGTTGCACGAGGCCACAGAAATGTAATGGCAGTGAATTTCGCCAGGAATTAGCAGATGCTCATGCAATTGCGTGCGTTAGTTGTCCCAGAATTACGAACATTCGGTAATTAGGACGTCCGCCGCAAATGATTAACTCTGCACTCTTAAACACAATGTCATCCAGTGCAGCGATTTCCCAAATCCGCCCGAGTCAAAAAGACGAATGGGTAGGCCACATTCGTCGTTCCCCATGAGATGAATCGGTTGCATGAGATGCTACTCCACAGATATATTACCTTAGTGGGTAGGCAGAATGTTTCATTAAACTGAAATATATTATGGTAAATGCGACACGTTGGACTGCGCTACAGTGATTAAATCTTGCTTTAACGTCTGTGTTGCCATCCAGCTGGCACAGTAGTTGAGGAACAAAACCAGAATCCAGGCCTTCTGCTCACGCTGACAGTGGCTAGGCATAGCCAGATTAAGAAATTTCTTCAAAAAAAGGATTGTGAATGCTGTATGAAACTAATGCATGATCTATTAAATTAACCAGGGACTGTCTGTCAATTTTCTACACCTAATTATTACAAATGCTTATTCTTCCTTTCGATATTAATCGACATCAATACTTAGAGAAATTATTGTATTACATATTTCTGGGTAGATGATAGTTAATTATAATCTTTTAGCAGCGAGAAGTTAAATGATGGCTCTAAAACTTCCTTATTTTTGGATGGACAGGAGGGGGGGAAAACGAGTGGCCATTTCTGACTTGAGAAAAATCTAAGTATTTAAAAATTCAAACCAATGCCACAACGTGGCTTGCAAACCTCTCTGTGGTACCACTGGTCTAGAGAAACAATTGTGGAGACAGAAAATAACAAAACGCAAACAGAATGAAGTAAAATATGATGTAAAGGTATGAAGTTAAGTTAAAATAACCAATATCTAACTATGAAAGAGTAGAGCCAGACTGAAAAGTTCAATGCTATAACCGGGATTTGAACCACTGATCTTCTGATCTCCATCCAGCGTCTCTAAGCCATTGAGCTACTATGGCCAACGTACCAACATGACATTAAATTCTCCAACTGACTCATGTTTCTTCCGGTAAACCACTAGGAGTTCTCATAAACACATGAGACTTAATGGTGACTTACTGTGCTGTAAGTACTTTAAGGCTCAGACTTTTATAGTTCGGACCACTATTAGGCACAATTAAAGGAAATTAATTCTATTTTCATACTAGCCATGTGTAGGAAGCACTATGAAAGGGTAGAGCCAGAATGAAGAATTCAATCCCATAGCCGGGATTTGAACCACGGATCTTCTGATCTCTGTCCAGCCACTCTAAACCATTGAGCTACTATGGCCAACTTGCTAACATAACATTTTTAACTACTGACATATTTAACTACTTTCTTTTCTCCTCAACCTGTCTCTCTCTCGCTATCCCCCCCCCTCTCTCTCTCTCTCTCTCTCTCTCTCTCTCTCTCTCTCTCTCTCTCTCTCTCTCTCTCAATGCATTCTTTGTGATGGTAGCTTTGCCCGTTTCTCTTGCGTGCTTTTTACCTACACCTGAGGAAATAATTCCACCATGATTTGCTTTTCATTTCCAATAAACGACAATGCATTTTATAAAAGAGGAATAACACAAGAGCAACGCAATTCGTTTCAATTTTGTTAAATCCGTTGCTGGATATCGTTTATCGCTTCTGATGTAATTTATGTCCAATCGTTGACATCTGCAATTCAGCGTTGTTTATATGATTTCTATAGCCTTTAGGAAATTGGAGATTCAAATCGCTTTTAGCTAGCATTTAAAGTATACAATGTAACTTATCTATTTGTCTGTCAATAAAATCTATGATAGCAATTTTTTTGTTTAACCCCTGCATCGAAAAAATTGGTAATTTATTATTATCGTTATTTTGAGTATTACCATTTCAAGGAATTATTTTAGATATATACGCGGTTCGAAGGTTATATATCTAAGAGGTATAATTCTCGCACAACGCATTACATAGACTTTAGTTGTTTATCTGATTTAATGTACTGAACGTTTTATAGAAAATTAGTAAACGCGGACGGTAGTACATAATGATTTAATTTGTTTTATTTTATTGATTATATTTACACAATAAATTTAAACAGTCCTATTCTCAGTTATTTGGAAGAATTTCTTTATTTTTTCGTAAAGTGTAGAAATCTGTTTTGCAAAATTATGGCGTGTAAAAATAGGTTTTGTAAAATGAAAACAATAACCAGAGATGTAGGGTGGAGGGAGCTGTTTTGTGAAAAACATTGACTTTTCTTATTTAAGTACATTCCTTGAAAACTATTAGAACTTAAATATAAGGTAAATAAAATATGCCTAAGTAATGTCAATTTTTTATGCATAATAGTACATTTATGATGATCATTTTATTCTAAGTACTGTATATCCTTTCTGGAACAGCAAAATCAACTATGTGTCATATTTAAAGAATTTTTTTGTATTATCATTGCTTCTAAATGACCCTCCTTATTACATCCATAATCCACCATTGCCTTTCCTCAAAATATTTGTAATTTATTTTGCATATTCTGATTCCTTACACTAGCACTTACACTAAAGTCACAATATTCAATTTCCAACTGTAACAAAATCAACTACAAGATCGTACTCTACAAACACTACATCATTTGTTGCTATATTTGGCGTGATTACCTGATCATAGGCCATATTTTCAAAACAGTTTTAGTGTTTTGTTTCTACAGCATGCTGTAAAATAGCTATTGAAACTATTCGCCGATTTCAAAGTGTGTATGGAGTTGTCACATAGCCATCAGCAGTGCTAGGAGATGGAAGAACCATCTAGTGCATCTATAATGAACCTCATATCCTGTAGATACTCTCAGAGACTGTACAAAGAAGGAGATGTTGAAAATGCAGACATGTCGCTGTGGATAAAATCGTTGCAAAAATTTCAGTGGACAGTGTAGTGCAAGAAATGACTGCAAGCTCATAAGGAAAAGTGTGTGCCTCTTGTGTCCCATGTTTAGTGACCCAAGGCCACAAACTTCAGAGAAGAACTGTCACACGAAACCTTCCTCAGAGATTGAAAAATGAAGGTATTGGTTTTTGACGTGTATTGCGATAGGCAATGTAAGCTGGTTTAATTATTATAATGCTGAAAGAACGTCAGCTTAGGGAATAGCAGCTCTTGAATTCACCATCGAAGAGGAAAGCAAAGGCAGTGCAATCTGGGAAAGTACGGGCAGTGTTTCTTGGATTCTCCGATTTCATTTTGGTTGAATTTGTTCAACCTGGACAGTAAATACTGCCCGCTATTCCAGACACTTTCGCAGCTCTGTCATGCATTACTGTCTTGAAAAGTTATCCTGCAGCATTATGCTACTTTGGAAAAGATAGGGGCTATTTGAATGGCATTCCTTACATCCTCCTTACAGTCTCGACTTTGCACCATCCAACTACCATCTTTTCAGATCTATTGAAGAACAGACCGACGTCAACACTACAAGACGATCGAGAGTATTTAGTAATGCAGTGCATAGTGCTTTCGGGTAGCTGTAATGGATCTCAAGGCCATCTTCAAACATAGAAAATGACGTTGGAAAGGTATGCAAAGAATAGGAAAGTATATTGATAAGTGACAGAAAGTTCTTTAGCTTAATGTACTTTGTTTTAAAAATAAAATGTGGTGTAATTATCTTATACAAACATCAGCTATTTTCAATGCTCTTCGGAAATTCATTGCCTGGTTTCATCCTAACTTCTGTATATTCCCACCTCAGTAATATGAGCTATCACACCTTATACATTTAAAAGTTAAATTTGTATAAAAATTCTAAAATAATTCATGTTCTTTGAAACATTTTAAACAAAATTCAGCAATACATAAGAACAATAAACATTTTGAAATGTATCAAATATTCTGCAGAACTTGAAGCCAACAGTCATTTTCTGCTTTCTTTACTAAGTAATTAATAGTTTTTGAGATGCCAATTAAGGAGTTATTCGATTAATAGATCTCTAGTTGAGAGGACCACACACACCACGCGGGAGGGATCGGGGTATTGACCACGTCTCGCTCTTCAGAACATGACACTTGTGGAAGGCAGTTCTCTCCTTTTTTTTTTTTTTTTTTCTTTTTTGTAATTTTCGTCCTCCAACGTTAAGTCATTTCGGACAATGAATTAAATGTGTGAAGTGATGCTCAAATTAGTCCGGAGTCCATGGAGCTTAGAGTTACCTGACATTCATGTATCAGGATAAGGGAAAAACCCGGGAAAAACCTTATCCACGTAACCCACCCTAGCCGAGATTCGAACTCGGACCTCTTGAACGTGAGGCGGACACTCTACCATCCACGCTGCCTAGGAGGGTGTTCTCTCCTTTGAATAAGTCCGACTGCTCTCTGATGAGCTTCCCTTGTCCAAGCTTCCGTACGTCGTCTGTTGAGTCTGACTGCTTTTCCTGTCAGTCCTTCATTCCTTCCTGAAGGAGTCACTTTCGGTGAACAAGAGCTTCATTTTGCAACTGCTGCTCTCCATTCCAGTTTCGGGGGTACTTTCTTTGTTATCTTCTAATCTTCTACCAGAATATTACTGACAATTTATAGAAAATTCAGGATGTAGCTTACCATGTAAATAATTCAAATTATGTATCGAAATGTTTAGAACTAACTTTCAAAACAAACTTTCACAATTTTAGTTTGCGTTAGGAGGCATTAACTTTTTAAAGTTTCGTTTTGTATGTTTCGAAGATATTAATCAAAGTGTCAAGTATTGTATCAATGTAACATTAATTAATGCACACACGCGGTTGTTTTCCCCTAAAAATAACGTTTTAGATTTATATATGAGTGAAATACAATGCTCTGTCTCTCCTACCTTCTACAGGTAGGTGGCTGAGAAACTAATAAAGCGTTCGAATACGAAACAAGGCAATAATTAGAATTTTAAGTGTTTCTTTGCATATTTTACCTGAAATGTTAAAAGTATAACAGATTATCGGATATAGAAATCAGTGTAAGAAGTGAAGTATCGTGTAGCACAAAGGAAGGAAGAAGGAAACAAATAAAACGAATGAGGTGTTGAGGTGTCTCGGAGAAGCGGAGTCAGATTAGAAAGGTGTTATATCAGCATTTGAATCCGAGAAGGCTAACCCGTTAATCTATACAGAGGTAGCATGTCAGGAGTTGAGATTGTGACTGCCAATTTCCGTCAGGCAATACAACGTGTAGCCTGTTGTCACGCGATGATTAAACGTCCGTTAAGGGGGAGAGCTGTTAATTAATTTTTCATTATCACCATTATAGTGTGCCGACCAGTAACGAAGCAGTACCGCGCCTGATTTGCATTCTGGTATCCAGGCAACCTACAGTGAAAGTGAAGGCAAAGAGGTGGAACGTTATTTCATACGGTCTTTTGGAATTCTCTTTTAAGGGAACAAAGAATAATTTTCCCTTACAGAAGTTTGTCTAGACTGATCTTTCCTGTTGATCACTGATGGTTGATTTCAGCATTTAAATATATTATTATGCTTAATTCTAAGACAAAGAAGTCTTGGCATTTGTCAGAGAAATCTTAATGATTATCATAATCTTGAAATATTCTAAATAGCATTGCATATATGTTGATGACTTGGGATTAGGATTATACGGAGAGGAACTTGACACCACGACCAGTCTTGTGCTATTGTACCTACGGCCCTAAGTGGGGCATCGCTGGGAGAAAGGATGAGGCGAGAGGAGACAGAGAGCGGCCGTCCCAAGAAGTCACGACAATGCAGTGGAGAGGGTCTCAGGTGGTTTTACCCGGCGAACCTTGCTGAGTCTTCCCCTTTGCTCAGCTCCTAACAATTATTCTTGAAAAGTGTTGCACGTGTCCCCGTGTCCGCAGTGTGATACAATGTAGAATCAATTATCTGCATTGTACGTGAATAACCGGTGGTTTTATATACTATGAGATTTCTCCCACACTTTACTGTTCGAACGTTCACTACCTGAATGCTCGCGGATGGACTTCTTGTTCGTGAAGTTCCCTCGGCGTACGAAATACGGAGTGCCATATCGTCTAAAATCAAGGTTCCGACATCGCTTAATTTTTCCCCCTCTCCTGCTCTTTCTTGGAGTTTGAAAAAATCACGTGACAAGTTATTAATTTCTCATAGGCGGTTTCTTATCCTCACTTCCGATAAATTTTCTAATTTGTCAATTTGGAGCTAAGTCTGCAAAGCTTTCTCTTTTTCCACACTCCAAAATAAGTTATGCGTGCTCATGTTTCCACAACTTTTGGTAAAATCCTACAGTCTGTTGTATAAGTCACGATCCAGATTCTATGAAAGAAATCTGTAACACTATATCGGCGCCAGGATTCACCTCGAGGATTTTCTAACAATAGCTAAAGGTTTTCGGGGTTTGCAATTATGTGAGCTACCTTCCTGAGAATGTTAAGGAACATTGGCTTGAGAAAAACTTTTATGCATTGTTTATATATATATATATATATATATATATATATATATATATGATCATTAATTATAGCCTGACTGCCCCTGTGGGGTGTTACTATGACGATGATCATGATGATGGTGATCATTATCATTATTATTATTTGTTTCTGTCTTATAGGGACCGCTTCATATTCCTACATTTTATTTAGATGGAAACCTCCTCCGGCAGGCCAGGACAACGGACATTCCCCACTACTGTGGTAAGGCAGAGGTCCCAGCAGCCGGCTCGGAGACCGGCAGCCGACCTACCGGAGGAAGAAGTGATTCACTCAGAGCTTATAATCCTGCCATGCAGCGCCGAGAAACCCGCTGGCACTTCTGCCCTCAGAGACAACCAGATGAGAGATGATGTGGCGGACAGGAAATTTCGGGGACACAATTAGGCTGCCCAGCATTCGTATGTTCACCCGGAAAAACTCCCGAAAACAACCATGGGTTTGGTAGATCGGCACATGAATCAAACCCGGGCCTCCCGAATGCGGGACGCAGATCAAGCCGCTTAGCCATCCCGCTCGGCATGGCCACGAGTTACTTCCCTATTTTATTTGATATGGTTGAATTTATAAACATTGTTTAATCTAGAGGGAAAATAATAAAGAACTCTCAAGAAACTTTTTCCTCCGAAACTGTGTTCAATGGCATCAGACGTTAGTTCCTATAATGATCTGCGCTTTGAACTTTATTTATTTTTGTGTATCGCCTTTAATTTAAATAAAAACATACTATTTGTATAGTAAAAAGGCACAAAAATGGAAAATGCTCTACTAGTATATTAATATGTATTACAAATTTTACCATGTCCCGATATTTACTGTACTTTCTTGTAGTTTAGATTTATTTTATTGCATTTCTCGCTTCATGTATTTTGGACCATAACTTCTGTTCCATGTATTAGCATTAAAGCTATTTGTAATAGCGATGACACTGTCGAACTGAACAGCCGCCTCGTTTCTATGCGATTTATCGAACTACTTGTTCCCTTTCCCAATCTCCTGAAGCCTACTACAAATTGGCTAGCAGAATGTGTCTGTGACACAATGAAAAATAAGGAACAGATGTAAGACAAACTCATTAAAGCTGAACTTCTTATTGCTATAAATTTTGAAATAACTTGCATGGAGCTTTTTCGACGTCTTGACTAATTGTTGACACGAAATAAGTAGTTATTTTAAGTACATTTTTAATTAAAATTAGTAAAATAGTTATTATTTAAATGTTAAAATTACGCTAAGAAAAATTGATTTAAAAAGAATGACGATATATGTAGAAAAGTTGAAAGATGGTTAGGTGTCGTTATGGCAAGGCAGGACTATAAAAGCTGAGCAACTTGAAGCCATTTTGGGCCTTCTGCAAATGGATGAGATAGTGTGAAGGTGTGTTTTGCGGGTATATGCATTTTTGCAGAGTTTGTGCTTGTATTGGAAAGTGGAAGATTGTAAAGAATTGCGCATGATAGTATACTATCAACGATATAAAGCATTAAAAAGTATAACTAATAGTTGTAAAAGTTTTCTTTTAACTGAAATACAAATTTTATAGAAGAAAGGAGAAACTACTATTTTATTTTAATTTATAACTAAATTATCACTTCGCATCTGAGACCGCCCCTGAAAATAAGAGCTTATGTGAATACCAGAGCAGCCGTGGAACTATTCGAATCTAACAAGTAGATTTTTAACGAGGTTCATCATCATCTTTACCTCCACAACTCACTTTCAGCAACACCAAGTCGTTACAATGTGAATGGAATTCTATACACGCACAATGGTTCTATATTTGATATAGGTTTCTAAATGAGAAAATGGACAAATTGCCATATTAGAATGCACCTAAGTATATAAATATTATAATATACTGTAATATACAGTAATACATTTCAAAGGGAATCATTGCATAACCTTTCTTGGCAGGGAAGCAAAGTCGGTGATACCCTATCATACATTTATGTCACGTCAAATTTCGTTACAGATCTTTGACAACAGTTAAATGCTGCTTCACACTTAATATCGAGTACGACGTTGAGAACTTCAGTAATTAAAAGAGCGTAAATAAATAACTCTGGCACCATTTTGTAAGCATTCAACAACACACTATTTTAAAATACCTATTATTCTAATAAATACGTAAAATATGAAGCTATTGACGGCGAAGCAAACACATATATACAAATATAACAATTTGTAACTTAAAACTACACTTATCTTACAAGAAATGATGATAATTTCCTTATAAATTGTCCGGGATCGGACAAAATATATCAAAAAAGGTAAATTATATTTCTGTTAGAAATATCTATTGGATCTTAGAAAAATAAAAGACGATTACAATTTTAAAATATTTACTTACCATCCTCGGGTTAATAAACATTCTCAAACAATTTTAGAGTTAGCTATAACTTAAGTTACTCAAAATAAATATAGTATTAAAAATTTATTTCATTTCACTAAAAAGATGAAATCCCTAGTAATAAAAATTCTGGTATTTATCAGTTTAATTGTTTCTATTGTGATAAAGTTTGTATTGGAAAGACAAAACGTAATTTGGACACTAGAATTACAGAACATTTTTGTAACATTAGGTATAAACAGACAGATAAGTCGGCCGTAGCAGATCATTTCTGGTCATTTAACCATGAAATAAATCCAGAAATTAAATTATTAAAACAATTAAATGGTCCGATAGATTTAATGGCTTGGGAAAATATATTTATTTTAGGAAACAAACATTGCGTAATGAATTTTGAAATACCGGCAGTCTATTCTGTTTTTAAGTTTGTTCTATTTTCAGATTTTGGTAGTACTAACAAGAACAGAACAACATCTAGCGTTCGTAACGATGGCGACAGCTTTGCTGTTTCCGGCTGAGGATATGTAAAAGTTTTACATGAAATTATGATCACGGACAATTTATAAGAAAATTATCATCATTTCTTATAAGTGAAGTTTTAAGTTACAATGTTATAATTGTATATATATATATATATCTATTATTCTACTTATCTTTCGTTAATTGTGCGAAACATTGTACATAACCCCATGTGGGGCAAACCCGCATATCAGTGTTAAATTGATTGGGTTCTAATTGGAGCTATGAGTTATCTTATCCTCAGGTGAATGGCTGTAGGAAATGGATTTTGGTGGTTGTTGGCTACTCAGTCGTATTAATAACACTTTGTTTGTTGCAGAATTATTTGGTTTAATTCCTACTAAGATTGCTTATTGACTTGGATCGGCGACCTAACATAAATTCAACTTTACTTGAAACCCTGGATTACCTGTTCGAAGTTACCTCCGCGCGGTTTCTATTTCTTCTTGATATGGTGACTACTTTGTTCTATTAAACTTCTAATGCTGCTTCCACTTACGCTAGTTGCGCTAGTCTTAACTTCCCTACACTTCGGACTTATAAATCTTCGCTTCTCCTTCTTAATGAGCATTAACACCTCCTTCCTGCTGTAGTATAACCTTTTAAGTAAGTTTTTCTTACTTCACGATTCAGTTCGAACCTTATTCTGATCCCCTCTCTAACATTATCATAATAACCCATGGCGCGATAGCCCTTAGAGGGCCAATGCCTACCAAGCCAACTGCCGGCCTCACGCCCACTTACAAGGCGTGCTGCCTTAGCCCGCTACGCCACGGCGCAGGACCTCTAACTTTATCACATGACCAAAATAGCTCACCCTTCTCCCCATCTCTCAAACCTTGCATTATTATTGGTTTCTCATTTATTTAGAATTTTCGCATTAGTTTGCAAAACTCATTTAACTCATTAACGTTCAGCCCAAACTGAGTTGGGGAACGCCTACCCTGGGCTCTCTGTAACGGTACACATCGTTATCTAATCAGCGAAGTAAATCCCTTTAGCCTTAATGCTCCGCCACATTTTGAAAACCCTTTTGTCCTAACAAATTCCTGTCTGGTGAAAATTCTATAGTTCACAAATATTGAACCTTTCCTTGCACAAAGAGAGTAACGGTCCTCCCTTACTGTCTCTCCGAACTGTGCAGAGTTTTTCAAGAATAATTTCTCTTCCTTGCCTGGATGCTGGTATGTATGCTATGTTAAATTATATTCTTCCCTTCTTATTCTTTAAGTCAACCGCTATTTTAATCATTACTCTATCCATTCTTATTTTATATTAATATAACAACATTTTTATATTAGTTTAGCAAAGCATTTTCATTAATTTATCTTCCTTTTAATTATCTGATTTCAATTAATTCGCCACTTCCCAATCGCTGCTTGATACTACGGTTACACATCATATATATTTTCTTCTTTATAAAGTAGAAATAGCGTAATACAGTAGGCTTAGTACAGACAATAATCTTTAAGAACTCATCGCTACGTAATTACTTTGAAACCTCAGTGTCTGCTTAGTAAGGAAAGATAAGCAGATGGAATACGATTTCAGTTTTGAGAAAAGTACAAGTTTAAGAACATTTGCCGGACATAGCTAGCTGCTCTGAATATATATTTTGAACGTGTAGACTGTCACCGTGTTTCATTGTTGTGCTGCTGCCACAAGCGGAAGCCGGGCTCGCGGGCAGGAGAGAAAGAGACAGAGAGAAGCTGCAAAGCATTCGGTCTATACCTGTTGCCGAGAAATTGCTCGGAAGGACTGCAACTTTCTAGAAACAACTGCTGGGGAGTTATAAATACCTCGGAAGGTGATAGAAGCGGCATTTGTTTGTTGGTTATTGCGACAGTCGATGATTGAAGTGTACCGCAGTGATTTCTTTCATTTGCTTTCATGCAGCAAACAACGTTTCATACTTGAAGACAGCTGATTGTCAATTTCACGCTTTTTTGTTTCTCTCTTTTTTCTTTTAATTTCTGCAAACCGGAATTACAAATCTAACACGCAGTCATTCCTTTAGCATTCCTTTAGTTAAGGCTAAACTTCCTTTTATTCTGGATGAGCTTTAACAGTAAGAGATACCGAAAGATTTGCAACACAATCTGATTAATCCAAAGAGTCTATATAAAGTAAATATTCTGTAGACGTTTCCGAGATATTCTCTGTTATTGGTTTGAGTGTTCCAATACTTAGTGAATATTTATATCGTAATTTGTTTCCCTTCCTCTTTTGGTCCATCAGGCATAACTGAATTTCAGAGTCATCTCATAGTCACCTGCTTGTATATCTTTTAATATTGCCATTGTATCTACTAAAAGTATGTAAAGGGAATAAATACAGAAAGAACAGTTTGTAGAAGAGTGCACGAAAGCGCACTTGTTTGATCCTAAGTCAACTAAAATACTGAAATATTAGTTTTGTAGAAAAGGTAAAGTTCGTGTAAAATAATTTTTAATACTTACGCTACAATCTGTTTTTACGAAGGTTTATGCTTCAATCAACTACCTCTTAAATAGTATAAAACTGTGTAGTTTGTACAGTGGTTGAATTTCCATTACAAACTGGATGTTCAATTGTTTTACTCTACAAAACTCTGCATGTTTTGAAATTACCGAATTTGTTTCGTGATTCTGTTTAAAATAACAGTACTGTATTTAAACAGACAGAATATGACTGCTTTAGTTTAATTTATATACAGATACCCACTTAGTAAGTATTGTTCTTCATTAAATGCAGTAAACATTGACAAATTATATAATCTTAAACTTCGTCATTAGTCATTGTTGAATATGAACGCAGAATGGTTATAGCCGAGTCAACTTTCAGCTTAGTCACTAGATGGCAGAGCATGTAGATATTTGTTTTTAAATATGTAAAACTTGAGTAAGGATCAAACGGTACCTTTAACTTGGTTGTGTTGTGTATGCATACCTTCAGAAATATAATGGCTTAACTAATTTATGATTTGTAAACGCTGGAACGGAATTTTGTTAAATAAATAAGTAAAGTACCTCGTACGATTCGACTCTAAAATCTCTGGAATTGGATTTAAAAATGATTCGAATATTGCTACTTTAAACGAAACGCGCTAATATAGTGAAATTTTTGTAGCGGGAATTAGTCAACTCTAGGCTAATTTCCCGTAATTATTTGATACAAGTAAAAATCAGAGTTTAAATCTGTGGTTTAATTTATTTTCAAATGCATGCACTAAAATTTCTGTAAATATTTTCAAACACTTGTTTAATTTGGATGATGTTTTATAATGGAAAACGCGCTAGAAGTAAATTATAGCTGCAGTAAACAATGTCTTGATAACGGGCAATTTATGTCACATACATTTAATGTTGTAGTTTGCTTAATAATTGTAGGTTTTGCAATCGTATAATATTTCAATCTTGATGATACATGACCTTGAGATAGCTTAAAACCCAGTTTATGTGCCTTAAAGTACATCTGAATATTTATTTTTGGTATAAATTATATTTTTCCCTTCTTATTGTTTAAGTCAACCGCTATTTTAATAATTACTCTATTCTTTCTAATTTTATATTAATATAACAACATTTTTATACTAGTTTAGCAAAGCATTTTCATTAATTTATCTTCCTTTTAAGTATCTGATTTCAATTAATTCGCCACTTCCCAATCGCTGCTTGATTCTATGGTTACACATCATATATATTTTCTTCTTTATAAAGTAGAAATAGCGTAATACAGTAGGCTTAGTACAGACAATAATCTTTAAGAACTCATCGCTACGTAATTACTTTGAAACTTCAGTGTCTGCTTAGTAAGGAATGATAAGCAGATGGAATACGATTTCAGTTTTGAGAAATGTACAAGTTTAAGAACATTTGCCGGACATAGCTAGCTGCTCTGAATATATATTTTAAACGTGTAGACTGTCACCGTGTTTCATTGTTGTGCTGCTGCCACAAGCGGAAGCCGGGCTCGTGGGCAGGAGAGAAAGAGACAGAGAGAAGCTCCAAAGCATTCGGTCTATACCTGTTGCCGAGAATTTGCTCGGAAGGACTGCAACTTTCTAGAATCAACTGCTGGGGAGTGATAAATACCCCGGAAGGTGATAGAAGCGGCATTTGTTTGTTGGTTATTGCGACAGTCGATGATTGAAGTGTACCGCAGTGATTTCTTTCATTTGCTTTCATGCAGCAAACAACGTTTCAGTCTTGAAGACAGCTGATTGTCAATTTCACGCTTTTTTGTTTCTCTCTTCTTTTTTTTTTTTTAATTTCTGCAAACCGGAATTACAGATCTAACACGCAGTCATTCCTTTAGCATTCCTTTAGTTAAGGCTAAACTTCCTTTTATTCTGGATGAGCTTTAACAGTAAGAGATACCGAAAGATTTGCAACACAATCTGATTAATCCAAAGAGTCTATATAAAGTAAATATTCTGTAGACATTTCCGAGATATTCTCTGTTATTGGTTTGAGTGTTCCAATACTTAGTGAATATTTAAATCGTAATTTGTTTCCCTTCCTCTTTTGGTCCATGAGGCATAACTGAATTTCAGAGTCATCTCATAGTCACCTGCTTGTATATCTTTTAATATTGCCATTGTATCTACTAAAAGTATGTAAAGGGAATAAATACAGAAAGAACAGTTTGTAGAAGAGTGCACGAAAGCGCACTTGTTTGATCCTAAGTCAACTAAAATACTGAAATGTTAGTTTTGTAGAAAAGGTAAAGTTTGTGTAAAATAATTTTAATGCTTACGTTACAATCTGTTTTTACGAAGGTTTATGCTTCAATCAACTACCTCTTAACTAGTATAAAACTGTGTAATTTGTACAGTGGTTGAATTTCCATTGCAAACTGGATGTTCAATTGTTTTACTCTACAAAACTCTGAATGTTTTGAAATTACTGAATTTGTTTCGTGATTCTGTTTAAAATAACAGTACTGTATTTAAACAGACAGAATATGACTGCTTTAGTTTAATCTATATACAGATACCCACTTAGTAACTATTGTTCTTCATTAAATGCAGTAAACATTGACAAATTATATAATCTTAAACTTCGTCATTAGTCATTGTTGAATATGAACGCAGAATGGTTATAGCCGAGTCAACTTTCAGCTTAGCCACTAGATGGCAGAGCATGTAGATATTTGTTTTTAAATATGTAAAACTTAAGTAAGGATCAAACGGTACCTTTAACTTGGTTGTGTTGTGTATGCATACCTTCAGAAATATAATGGCTTAACTAATTTATGATTTGTAAACGCTGGAACGGAATTTTGTTAAATAAATAAGTAAATTACCTCGTACGATTCGACTCTAAAGTCTCTGGAATTGGATTTAAAAATGAATCGAATATTGCTACTTTAAACGAAACGTGCTAATATAGTGAAATTTTTGTAGCGGGAATTAGCCTACTCTGGGCTAATTTCCCGTAATTATTTGATACAAGTAAAAATCAGAGTTTAAATCTGTGGTTTAAATTTATTTTCAAATGCATGCACTAAAATGTCTGTAAATATTTTCAAACACTTGTTTAATTTGGATGAT
This sequence comes from Mantis religiosa, assembly GCA_030765055.1. NCBI lineage: Eukaryota > Metazoa > Arthropoda > Insecta > Mantodea > Mantidae > Mantis > Mantis religiosa. The sequence continues at coordinate 87,773,355 of CM060957.1, forward strand.
GTTTTATAATGGAAAACATTCTAGAAGTAAATTATAGCTGCAGTAAACAATGTCTTGATAACGGGCAATTTATATCACATACATTTAATGTTGTAGTTTGCTTAATAATTGTAGGTTTTGCAGTCGTATAATATTTCAATCTTGAGGATACATGACCTTGAGAATGCTTAAAACCCAGTTTATGTGCCTTAAAATACATCTGAATATTTATTTTTGGTATAAATTATATTTTTCCCTTCTTATTCTTTAAGTCAACCGCTATTTTAATAATTACTCTATCCATTCTAATTTGATATTAATATAACAACATTTTTATATTAGTTTAGCAAAGCATTTTCATTAATTTATCTTCCTTTTAATTATCTGATTTCAATTAATTCGCCACTTCCCAATCGCTGCTTGATACTACGGTTACACATCATATATATTTTCTTCTTTATAAAGTAGAAATAGCGTAATACAGAAGGCTTAGTACAGACAATAATCTTTAAGAACTCATCGCTACGTAATTACTTTGAAACTTCAGTGTCTGCTTAGTAAGGAAAGATAAGCAGATGGAATACGATTTCAGTTTTGAGAAAAGTACAAGTTTAAGAACATTTGCCGGACATAGCTAGCTGCTCTGAATATATATTTTAAACGTGTAGACTGTCACCGTGTTTCATTGTTGTGCTGCTGCCACAAGCGCAAGCCGGGCTCGTGGGCAGGAGAGAAAGAGACAGAGAGAAGCTCCAAAGCATTCGGTCTATACCTGTTGCCGAGAAATTGCTCGGAAGGACTGCAACTTTCTAGAATCAACTGCTGGGGAGTTATAAATACCCCGGAAGGTGATAGAAGCGGCATTTGTTTGTGGTCATTGCTACAGTCGATGATTGAAGTGTACCGCAGTGATTTCTTTCATTTGCTTTCATGCAGCAAACAACGTTTCAGTCTTGAAGACAGCTGATTGTCAATTTCACGCTTTTTTGTTTCTCTCTTTTTTTTTTTTTTTTTTTTTTTAATTTCTGCAAACCGGATTTACGAATCTAACACGCAGTCATTCCTGTAGCATTCCTTTAGTTGAGGCTAAACTTGCCTTTATTCTGGATGAGCTTTAACAGTAAAAGATACCGAAAGATTTGCAACACAATCTGATTAATCCAAAGAGTCTATTTAAAGTAAATATTCTGTAGACATTTCCGAGATATTCTCTGTTATTGGTTTGAGTGTTCCAATACTTAGTGAATATTTAAATCGTAATTTGTTTCCCTTCCTCTTTTGGTCCATCAGGCATAACTGAATTTCAGAGTCATCTCATAGTCACCTGCTTGTATATCTTTTAATATTGCCCTTGTATCTACTAAAAGTATGTAAAGGGAATAAATACAGAAAGAACAGTTTGTAGAAGAGTGCATGAAAGCGCACTTGTTTGATCCTAAGTCAACTAAAATACTGAAATATTAGTTTTGTAGAAAAGGTAAAGTTCGTGTAAAATAATTTTTAATACTTACGCTACAATCTGTTTTTACGAAGGTTTATGCTTCAATCAACTACCTCTTAAATAATATAAAACTGTGTAGTTTGTACAGTGGTTGAATTTCCATTACAAACTGGATGTTCAATTGTTTTACTCTACAAAACTCTGAATGTTTTGAAATTACCGAATTTGTTTCGTGATTCTGTTTAAAATAACAGTACTGTATTTAAACAGATAGAATATGACTGCTTTAGGTTAATTTATTTACAGATACCAACTTAGTAACTATTGTTCTTCATTAAATGCAGTAAACATTGACAAATTATATAATCTTAAACTTCGTCATTAGTCATTGTTGAATATGAATGCAGAATGGTTATAGCCGAGTCAACAATCAGCTTAGCCACTAGATGGCAGAGCATGTAGATATTTGTTTTTAAATATGTAAAACTTGAGTAAGGATCAAACGGTACCTTTAACTTGGTTGTGTTGTATATGCATACCTTCAGAAATATAATGGCTTAACTAATTTATGATTTGTAAAAGCTAGAACTGAATTTTGTTAAATAAATAAGTAAATTGCCTCGTACGATTCGACTCTAAAATCTCTGGAATTGGATTTAAAAATGAATCGAATATTGCTACTTTGAGCAAAATGCGCTGAAACATTGGAATTTTTGTAGCGGGAAGTAGCCTACTTTGGCTTAATTTCCCGTAATTATTTGATACAAGTAAAAATCAGAGTTTAAATCTGTGGTTTAAATTTATTTTCAAATGCATGCACTAAAATGTCTGTAAATATTTTCAAATGCTTGTTTAATTTGGATGATGTTTTATAATGGAAAACGCGCTAGAAGTAAATTATAGCTGCAGTAAACATAATGTCTTGATAACGGGCAATTTATATCACATACATTTAATGTTGTAGTTTGCTTAATAATTGTAGGTTTTGCAGTCGTATAATACTTCAATCTTGAGGATACATGACCTTGAGAATGCTTAAAACCCAGTTTATGTGCCTTAAAGTACATCTGAATATATATTTTTGGTATTTTCTTAAGCAAAAAACAACAGAAAATGTAATGAAAGTAATTCCAGATCATTTCAAAATGCTCATAATAGATTAAATCCAGTTTTCCGTCAATATTAAAATTACTAATTTCATGGCCCATTATCTCATAGATTAAAATATCAGAAAGAAATATACAGAATGTCCCAAAATTGGATTGAAAAACACTGGGGGCTGATAGACAACATTATTTTAAACAATATTTTGTTAAAGAAAGGTTTCAGTTACGGTGCTTCGTTTAGCGCTAGCCGAGTTAATGTCAAAGCAAATGTTGGAACGCTCACCCATTGCGATGAACACAAAGAGTGCATTGGCGTGCCATATTTTGTGGTACTCTCGCAAACACCAGCCATTTCTGTTTGGATAGACGAGCAAGAGATCAAGGATGGCCACGTTCCGTACGGATATCTCAGAACGAGGAAGATGTGTTGCGGTTCTTTGAGAACAATCCTGCAGCTAGTACTCGCGCCATCGTTCGGTAATTGCGACTAAGTCGAACCACTGTGGGAGTAATTCTGCAGGAAAATTTTCTGCACCCTCTTCACCTTGAAATGGTCCACGCAATGAGGCGTGAAAACTAACCTCTGCGACAGTATTTTTGTCAGTGGTATATATACAAAATTGAAAATGATATACTGTTTACATCTCATTTCGGATTCACAGATGAAGCAATTTTCACACTTAGCAGTTATTTATTTCTCTGAATTCACGCCTTCGAAAATACCCTGCTACATTTCAGAGGTCACATCGTTTGAGATTTTGTTTTAATGTGTGGGCCGGTATTGCGGAAAACTGTTTAATAGAGTCATACATTTTGCTGGTGACAATTAATGTTTACAATTACTTATTAGTTCTGCTACATGTTTTGCCTGATCTAATGGAAAAAGCTCCCCTTCAACATAAAAGAGCATCACCTCACTTTGGCGCTGAAGTACGTCGTCATATTACGGCTACATACAGCAGTCACTGGATAGGTAGAGGTGGAGGACTCATTGCCTGGTTGGCGTTCCAACATTGCTTTGGCATTAGCTGGTTTAGCACTTAAACAAAGCACCGCAGCTAAAAAACTTTCCTTAATCGAATTGCTAAGGTACCAGGACGAATAATATTTCTATAGTGCCTAAAATAACGGTGTCTCTCAGCTGCCAAGGTTTGGCGGTGTTATTTTGGGACAACCTATATACAGAGCATATGTGCGTGCTTTCTAAGTTAACGCATATAGTTTATACATACACATTCTGTGCGCAGGAAAAGATACCAGAAAAAAGACTCGTGTATAGAAAGGTACAGAATTAAGTGTAACTTACGTAGATTAATCAATTCTTTAAAATAAAAAACGCGCACATAGAATGCATTAATGTAATGTGGTAACTTCGCTAATATAATAAACAAACGACTGTTCAACTTTAGAAAACCCATTTCTTCCTCACGAATTATATTAATTCACTGGTCAAGCGATTGGAATGGTTTTGGGATGTGACAGTTTTGAGTAATTGAATAATAATAGTTTATAATCACAAAAGCATTCTACACACATCGCATAGCTACATGGGAACCTAAATGTGTACAAGCTAATAATTAGTAGAAGTTTTTCTCGCTAGATAATACGGAGGGTCAGTCCTATTTTTCCGGGATAAAATCCTTAGCATAGCTTCCTGTATAATGGAGGTAAAGCCAGTTGTCTCGTAGATTTACTATGCGTGGAGAATCCTCAAACCTGTTAAGCACACCTCTAAGCAAATTACACGACCTGCCAAGCGCACAAGTCCTGTATCATTTATTACGAGGGCTGTTCAATAAAGAATGATCTTAATTTTTTACGGTCAGAAATTTCGCACTAAACTTCAATCTTATTATATCCTGTTAGCTTAATGTGAAACAAACACGCCGTAGTAGTTTCATTGTTGGAGCTCCTGCTTCCCGCCTGTGAGAACCAGGCAAGTTCAGACATGTTCAGTATTGCCTACCGCTGCAATAGAGATAACATGCAGTTAAAGTTGATGTTAGTGGAAGATCCGGAGTTTCTATCAAGCGTAATCACTGCTGATGAAACTTGGCTACATCATTTTGATGCTGAGAGCAAACAGCAAAGCTTAGTTGCAAATCTCCATCACCAACCCCCAGAAAAGCAAAAGTGGTTCATTCCGCTGGGAAATTTATGTTCATCTCATTCTTTGATATTCATGGAATGGTTCATCAGTATGTTGTACCTGCACATACACACATCAGTAACTGGATAATACTACAGGGATGTCCTGAAAGCATTGCAAGCCCATATCAGGCGCAAAAAAAAACACATTTCCTGAAGCAGGCCAGATGTTGCACGACGATAATGCGCGGCTGCATATTGCCAATGTTGTTGCTGAATATCTTGCAAAAGTCAACGTGAAGTGCATTCCTCACCCTTCCTACAGTCCGGATTTAGCCCTTTGTGACTATTTTCTATTCCCTAACTTGAAGAAACACCTTTGTGGGAGGCATTATCCATCTTCAGAAGCAATGGTGAAGGCTGCGGAAGCGCTTTTGAAGGATCTCTCAAAAATGGTTTCCTGCATGTCTTTGAAGACTGGCAGAAACGCTGGTAAAATTGCATCGCATTCAGAGGAGACTATTTTGAGAAGGACCATCAAAATTTGAGGATGAATTAAGCTACGTTGTCAAAAACAAATTGAGATCATTCTTTATGAAAAGCCCTCGTATTTTACTCCGTGTCTGTGAACTAACATTCTGTTGCCATACTGTAGGTGTTGTTATGTAATGTTCTATTTAAGTATTATGGCGACTCGCATTAGTGGAAGATAAATTGAGCAATTATGTCAACGTTATGTAGAATCGATATCAAATGTTGCTATAAAAACACGTTGTACTGTATGGAACAAGTTTTCTTTGCTGAGAGTGTTTTTCTTTTCCTTTTCTTTTCTTTCTAATAAAACGTTAAGTCTTTGATTCGACCGCTTATTTAGACTGACGTACTGTAACAGAAGTTATTGAGCGATGTGATATGTTAATGAAGGACAATCCGGAATTGATAGCCCTGTTTGATATTTAGGCTCAATCAAGAGGACCAGCAATCATGACTCACCTTGTTAACTACAATAACCGACAGACATCGCATGTCACGGCCCACTTTAATATCAAATTGGCCATTATCAATCAAACATTCCGAACAGGGTTCTTTGAATACACGCAGTAGAGAAAGAAGGGCATAAATAACGGGCTATTGAGTACCTACCAATTTTATCCGCAGAAGCCTGTCGTAGCGATTAAGAAAGGTGAATACTATTGAAGTATACATCCAATACTTATTACATACAGAGTATAACGTACCATTACTTTTTCGGTTCACCAATTATTCTTAAATTATTCAGAATCAAATGAAGTATAAGAGAGATCTACTACAAATTATTACCATAATATTTACTTCGTTTGTAAAGAAAATATTATGCGCATATAATAGTTTTATAAAAATTGTTACAGCCCTTTTCACACAAACAAAAAGTAACTACACTTTACTTGTAAAGGTTAATTGAAGCAGGAAATTTCCCTGAAAATCTTAAATACAAATGTAGTGTTCAATTTAACTTCCGTTCTGAATTATTTTTCACGGACACATGCACACACTTTATAAAATGCTTTGAGAGGCTAGAGAACTTCGAAAAAAATTATTTTTTGTAAAATCTCGACACTGGTGTGGTCACAATACGGCTATACGTCCCTACTTATTATACATGATAAACAATGGAGAAATAATGAATATTCCAGAGTTATGTCAGTTATGTCAGTTATTTTTATGCAATACTTACCTGTAAAGTTGTGTTTTAATAATAGTAATTAACCTACTAAAGTAACAGTTTAATATCAAGGATGGATAAAATTTCACTTTAACCACTGCATGAATAAAGTACAATAACTAGTTACACATCTCAAGTATAATATATATCGTAGTTCAGGATTAATTTAAGATTCATGTTTACCCGTAGTTTTAAACATTGTCTGGCATAGATACTATATATACTCTTCTGTCAATATGTTATATTAAACATCATTTTTAATCAACCCCTAAGTTAATTACCGTAAGTTGTTACTCAAATTATATCAACTAAATTGAATGGCCATCATCGATTCTCTCATATAAGCTATTAGCCAACGATGTTTGGGATACACATCCAGCCGGCCTTGGTCTAAATAACTCTATTAGGGCTGCCAAAGTTTTATTCCCTCCAAAATAAGGGAGGCTAGTTAAATTCATAAATATTTAATTACCAATATATCTCTAAATTATTTTCAGATAGAATAAACAAAAGTAAACATTAATTATTACAAAGTGCACACGGATCCTACTTGGAAGTGTGTATTAGTACACTTTTGGTATCAGATTTAAGATTATGATTACATTTTGCATATGTACACATCCTTAACAATTGTAATCAAATTTGGCAATTATTTGTAAGTCAGCTTTTATTAGGTTTACGTTACAGCGGTTCCTATCATGAGATATTTTGTGATTAATCAACGAAAATAATCGTTCAGCATGAAAAAAAGAAATGTGCAGTGTTTAACGCCCGCTTTTACTACATACGGCACCGCAGGCGGTGACACTGGTGATACATGAGATGAAGCTGGAGCACTAGTGGAATGATATGGCGGAGAAACCGTAGATTCCGGAGAAAAGCCAGCCCAGCTCCACATTGTCATACACACATCTCAGTTTGCGATCACCTGGTAACGAACCCGGGCCACCTTAGTGAGAGCCAAGTGGTCTAACTACTGAGCCTCGGCACGGCCTCGTTCGCTATGAGCGTTACATGCTGGTGTACTGAGAACAGAACCAAGAATTGTATTTATGTCATGAATTTTAGTACCCTCGGATTTTATCTCGGTCATCAGAGTTATCCACCTTCTCACATAACTACCGTCAATAGAAATCACTGAATTTATTACATATTTTAAAGAACAGAATTCAGCATATAGGTTATTCAGACTTTAACAACTTCAAAGTGAACAAGATTATTCTAAAAATCTTTATAATTGGCATTACTCTTCAAGATAAATGACAGAGTGTTTTCTTTATAGTGTCATTTGCCGAAATATGGTAGATTCAATTTTCCGGGCTAAATGAAAACGGGAGACGGGAGAGAGGTTAAAATATTCACGAAATTCGGGAGTTTTGTATAATACGAGAGAGTTGGAAACCCTAGGCTGCCAGAAAATAAAATTACAAATAATTTTCCTATTTTACTATAGTTTATTAAAAAGTAGTACGCCCTTTTAATAATTGGGTTAAGGTTGGATAAAACATTTTAAGGTATAGTGAATCCAGACTTATTTAGACACTCGCGGAAATTAACACGTTACTCCACTTGTCAAATGTTCCACTCAATGAAAAAAGTTTTGATTCACTAGTTCCATAAATAACTATTTGAGCACATAATCTTTCAAAACTATCCAATAAGTTTCGCCTTGATTAGTGTATAATGTATCAATTAACCATCCATTGGCTAAAAGGCACTCAGTTTTTATTATCTTAACAGGAATAAACGAAATTAACCGTAGAATAAATGTCCAAATCTTAGCAGCAAACAAAAGCCTGTATTTAACATGTGAACAAAGATTCGCAGCGGGGCGCGATGTTTTTCATTTCATTCTCTGAGCTGGATAAACTTGCAGAGTAATGGAGTGTTGTCAGTGATAGGGGCAGGTTTATAGATCAAAATATTTTCTTGTTATTTTTGTCAGTTGCATGGCTTCCTTATCAGTTATTAACGTTCTGTCCCAACACGCTTTACACTTTTTACCCCACAGACCGATATTTATATCACGGCGCTGCTGTTCTCGTGATGATTTAGTACAATTCCCTAGATGGATTTTTTAGCAACGCTGCCATATCTCTCTTCGCACTGCGTAGATGAATGACACAGTGATGCTCATTTTGTATATTCTTTTTGCAGTGTTAAAGCTTTCCAAAGTCATATTTTCAACATTACTCAGCAACCTTATCATTTACGAGTATATAATTATCATCAGTATTTGCTGTGGGGTTTCTCTGTAATTACGTGGAGGCATAAATCTCTTCTGTATCATTTCAGGCATTCGCAGGGCAACATTCCGTGCCATCAAACTGAGAATAAGTTTCTCTATTAAAAAGCATCTTCTGTTTCATTATCAGTTATCCCTGAATATTTAGCATTTCTCTCAGATTTATTAATTTCTTCCCTATCACTTAAGAAATGTTACCCCCAGTTTCAATGTTATATTCACAATTTATAGTTGTAATGGAACTCAACTGTGAAGCTTCTAATCACTTACTTTTTAAGCACAATACTTAAACATTTCCTGATGTAACACCTATTGAAATTAAATTTTTATGTAAATTATAATGCCTGTCTCTGTAGCATATGTGGCAGCAGTGCTTAGAAGTAACCTCTATCAACATGAACTCGCTTCCACACATCTGGGAGCCAACAGATGCCATGCGCAGCATCTTGTTGTCCTAATACTCGAAAAGACTGCACTACTGCTGCTATAATTACCTATGTGGTTCCAAAGCAAACTGCTGCAAGTGGTAATTTAATTTTATCTTGGTAGTTGAATAGAAGTCCAACAACGATGTTGTTCCAGAAGTGCTCCAATAGCATTCAAATGCACATCATCACTTGCTGATTGCAGTCTGCCAGCTCCACGTTTTTTATGAAAGTCTTCCCTTCCTCTACTAATGGCATTCGCAAACCTAGCCACGGTACGACATGATAAAGTCTATCACAAGCTTCCAATAATTCTGTATGGCTTAGTCGAGCATTGATACCTCTTATAATCTGAATTTTAATGAAGTATCTTTGATCGTATTTACTGAACATATTCAGAGCACTAGATATAACAGCTTACAATTAAACTTACTAAAATTGTCTTATTAAATAAAAATATTGTCTTTAAACGCACAGCTAACAAACATTAGATGCTCTTGTTTTTTATTGTTATCAGTTTACAAGATATACCGCTGATAGCGCCAAATGCAGGCAGTGTTGCCACTAATTTTTGAATGACCCATGTAAAAAGGTGAGATGATAATTAAGGATATATCTGGCATAATATGCTAAAACCCATATAAATTAATAAAACATTAACATACTAGTTGTTACAACGTAATTTACAATTTTACGAGTAAATGTAGCAGATATATTTGGCCTGTGCAGAGCAATAATAAGATCAAACTTAAAATCTGATAAAGCTTATATATGTAGCACTTCAAACCCCTATTATGAGTCGTCCTCCATGGTCTAGGGGTAACATGATAGCCTCTGGTTCTCAAAGTCGCCCGTTCAAAACTCGGTAGAGGACGATGAAATTTTCGGGCTTAAGAGTCATTAGCATGGATTTTCTGCGAAGGAAAGTAAAGCCGCTGGACCTTTGTGGTGTATTTAAGGCATGTAAAAACTCTCAAGTCTGATAAAGAGGCCTTTCAGCAAACGCAAAATATAAAACGGGACTTTGAGAACCACGCCAGTTAAGTACAGAGGATCTACCCAAAAGTCGGAAGACCCTGGCGTCCTTCAACCCCGGAGAGATGGGTAACTCCAGGGGTCTTTTCATAGGGCAATACCTGATTTCTTAAAAGCACAACAATTTCAAGACGGGATGGAAGTAGATACGCCACTTACGCGCGTTAACCCCGCAGGGAAGACTACCGAAAACCTCGGTGGGGCCGCCTGGTGATCTAGCACACCTTCTACTAGCTCTGCAGGCTAGTACCCGTGACTTATAAGGCAACCCTCTACCCACTCCGGGCGGCCGTAGCATGGCTGGAGGTACCCAATTCTCTGTGGGTGTCGGGAACACACTGCCCCTCGAGTCCAACCCAATCCGAACAACTCCCCGACGGGAGGGGCTCGGCAGTTCGGCCTGAGGTACCTCTAGTAACCTCAGAGGTACCACGAGTGCTAAGGGTCCGCAGCGCTCGCCCTAAAGGAGCTGAAGGAGGTGAATCCCCTCCCCTACAGGAAACCACAACAATTAAAGAGCGTCCGTGAATAAACACTCAATTTGAATTTCAAACGCCTATTCATATACGGAGTGTATTTTAGATGGGACTATTGTATTGTTTTATAAATGTAATATTCTACAAAGTGTATAATCTTCATCTTGGTGTTCTATTAGTCTCAGGTATAAACATTTTCTTATAACACAATTCTTGAATTCGAACAAGTATAAGGAGTAAAAAACAAAATACAGTTTACCTCTATCTGTCATCTTTAGTTTTTTCCTACAAGAAGCACTCTTTTATTTATTCCTTTGTAGTACATAGAACGCCAATTTACGTAAAAGTTAAAATGTTTGTTTACGAAGCAGAAACACACTGCAACCCTATAGTTACATGTTTCCAATATATCGTGACTACTTTTGTGTCATTAAAGCACTGATACTTCGTGTTCTATAGGAGTTTGTGAGCATTTAGTCTTTATTACTATAATCTACTGCACGCGAAGGTTCTTTTGGAGTGGCTTACAACTTTAACACTTCAATAAGTAATGTTCAGTGACCATTCCACGCAATGATACGTGGTGCGATATCGTTCAAAATTTGTTACCTATCGACTAATCAGAGTGGCAATTTACTAAGAGTTTAGAAGTTTCTTTATCACCTTCTGAAAATATTTAAGCTACCTCTTTTCCTTAAACTCTAATCGTGGCAAGGAATCTCCTTGCATTTAGCTTCACATTGTTATGTGTGTATATATGTCTATTACAAAACATTATAACATAAAATTAAAATAATAACTGTAATTTACATTAATGCAAACAGTGTTACAGGTTTCATTGAGAAGGACAACGAAAGAGCAACAAAAGGTTCTCAGCGGGAAAGGTTAGTGGCTGAAGTTGTTTAGAAATTAAGTTGAAGAGAAGAAGAAGCAAAATAAGACCTGAAGCTTTCCCTTCAACGAATATGTTCAAGTTGTTCTAATCGTCTTTTCACCTGGCTTGCTTCCCGAGAACAATTTGAGCAAAAAGAAGCAAGTTAGCTCATTTCTTACTGTGTTAGAAAATAAACACATCTAAGGAGTCAATAAACATAAACTCTTGTGGGAACAGCTAACAAAATATAAATCTTTGTAGAGTACAATCTCGGTTAGAGAGAGTTACCTATATAGAGTTTTCTTTCTCTTGGGTGTTACCTTGTCCTGAAAGATGAACGTCAGATAACTCTAAACTGCATGGACCCTGGATTTATTTGAGTATCACTTCACCTATTTCATGCATCTGTAAAGACTAACCTTGGAGGACGTAAGCTAAAATAAATAAAACTGTAACTCCGTAGAGTACAGATAAATTAGAAAGACGCTTTGATAGCGTCCAATAAATATATGTGCATATGGATAGTTAAATTACACACTTGCACAATATTTTCATTATCTCCCACAAATACAATGCGGTTTAAAAATAATATTCTCAAAATAAATTACTGAGATGTGTTTGTGGAAAACAAGCCAAAGTATTGTGACTTTGTGTGTTCGTAGAATTAAAAGTCCGAGTTGCAGATATTCCAAATCTTTATTTCCGCAGAAATACACTGTTCAATTCTCACGTAATAACATTACGTCACATACACAACACAATCTACCAAGGTCGATGATAATAACAAACAGCGTTCTGGTTATACATCTGTTTAGAACATCAGCTCAGCTGTTTACTGCTTACGACTCCCTCTTGGCCAGTCGTCGTTCCCTTAAATACCTCACTGATAATTTCTAGACTGTTCTAAAACAAACCAGAAACCGAAATATCTCTATCAATCAAGAAGTCACTAAAAATATTCATTTACCTCACTTATCTGTGTCGGTAAGTCTTTTATCTCCGGCGCTATGTTTATCTGCTTATGCAAGCTCTTTATCTCCGTGAAACACTATACGTCTGTTGTGTATTTCCACCGAACCCTTTATGCTCGTCGCCACGACAATATTAATATAAAGGATAGTTATACAAGAAATTATATTTACTATAAATTAATGGGAAATCATTCTCCAAGAAAGAGAAAAGAATGGAAATTAATTGTTCGTATTTTAACCAAAGTATGTACAAATATGTACAAGTAATGTTTGAATCATTTGAAGAAGATTTACCCAAAATATGTACTTCATATTAGGAAAAATAAACCCGATTCCCAAGCATTTCAGATCTAATAAGTAACTTACAGTTCGCAGTTAGCCAATTACTTTTTGTAGTGCTTTAGAAAAACCATAAAAATCGTTAATAAATCAAAATTGCTTTTCCATATCTTATTGGACATTAAGAAAAAATAATGAATCACATCTAAATTATATTGGAAATCCTTTATATGTAGTCTTTTATTAATGAATTAATAGAAGTAAGACGTCTTGGTTGTTAGGTTATTTATGTAGCCGAATGAATCATTCTATTTTTGACGGTTATTATAAAACGGTAAACTTTCACAAAAAGAGCGACACTGCTATTCAAGGAGCTGCGGATCTAGCATGTACATTAGTTTTAGTAGCGAAGTCGAAGGAAATGGTGTATCTGATGAAGCATCTACTGATGTTTCTCAAATAAGCCTAATAGTGTGAATAATTAATGACACAAACTGAGTTTCAACTCAATATTTACTGAATAAATAAAAAGAATTGAATCCCTTTTATGTTAATATGTAAAATTGCTCATGTAATATTTCTATCAATAAATGATTAACACATTTTCATATATTTTGCAATACCTGATTTGTAATTTAATAATTGTGAACACGTATTTTGTTTTGTAACCTAAATTTACTATACATTAATCAATTGCCATGGCAACAAGGATGATAGAGGTCCCTAATACCTACGATAACATTAGGAAATGAGGAAATGCTCCACAAAATAGTGGAAATTTTAAGTTATTATTGCATTTCAAGAATTGAAAAAGTAATTGAATAACCACGAACTATAAGTTACTTATCAGGTCTCGACTGCTTGTATGCGAATGACTGATATGCATTCTTGACCTGATGAGTATCACTTACATATCTTAGTAGAAAGTAAATGAAGAAAAATGATGACTTTCTTTTTTTTTTAACGGTTCACCTATGAATAATGGAAATATAGCTTATAATTACACGCCTCCGAAAGAAGACCTGGATTTTACTTCCACATTTTAGAACAAATGCTGAAAAGTTTAACATAAACAAGAGACTATCGAATTGTGAACTGACTAAGCATGCTACCAGCTTTGCATATCTTGTGTAAATTTAAGCTCTCTGTATGATTGACGTAGTGCAAAGTGCAGTAATCAATGAGCTTTGCTTTTATTATTTATCTCCGAACAGGTACATAGTAAAAAACTCCATCACACTACGACATATTGCTGTCATTAGCTATCGTTCTGTTACAGTTTTAGAAGATTTTACATGACTCGGGTTTAGCAAGTCATTAGTTTTCTCTTGTTAATCTTACCTGGCTCTGCAGTCTCATCACGACCTGAATTGTTATTTTGTATGCATTGAAGTACAACGAAGAGTACTGGTATCAAGCGTGTTTAGCGCATATTTTCGTTGTACATTCAAACTGCATTGCTGTGGATTTAATCACCAAGCTTCCTCATTAGCAATACAATCCAACCTTCGTAGGCATACGTCCATATCGACAAACAGATTAACTACCCATCATTTATTTAATGCATACGTATACACTACACTTTGTGTATTTCATAAATGTATACAAAATATTTACGGTAGCTCTGTTTAATATTAAAGCTGCCCCATAGGGAAAAGTTCCATCCTCCAAAACATTTTCTACCATCTCTCGTGTTATTCTAGAGGAGACCAAATGCTAAATAAACTCTTAGCTGTTACACTATTTAATTTTCTTCAGATCCTACTTTTTTCTGTTTTGTTCTGCATTACTTTATGTATGTGGTCATATTTGTAGAAAACACTACGTGTGGATTGATGCAGAGTGGCAGTCTTCAAGGAATCTTCAGCACACCGTACCAGCATGTCTGGCTATGCGTCAACAGAGGCCTTAGTTTTGGGCAAATGTACTTCTGCTTCTGTACTAGGTAGCTGCTTAGACACACGTTCAGAGAGTCATCAGTGTTAAAGTCTGATTTTTAAAAGAAGATACGTGGAGTTCATCTGTTTCTCCACGTGAGGAAGTGTAATATTACCGAGAAATTGATAGGAAGTTATGCATATGTCAACACAAATATATAAACAAGCGTTCGAGTTTATCTTGCATGCACATTTAATCTACATTAGCCTAATTTACCTCAATACACATTCACTGCGTTGTAGCATCTTCAGAGGCGTGAGTACTTTTTAAATAACTTAGTAACGAGTCTGTTATTTAAGATGGTCATATCTGTGGCGCCGGTATGCGGCAGTTTTGATCTGAAAGAGATAATGATCATGATCCATGTTTGCGTGATAGTCGCAGGTTTTCTTTTTTCCGATCTGGAGAGCAGTACGGCGTCTTCAACAAAATCACGCCCGGCATGGCCATTAATAAAGACGCTACCTTTTAATATAGGTTCTTTTGTGGTGCTTTCAAGTGTTCCGTCAGTCCAGCCCTTTGGCACAGTTGGCCTGCGTTGTCCCAGGTTTCATTCAACCACATTATTTCAGGCAAGTTATTATTCAACATTTCTCTTAAAAACAAAGACCTTAGCGCTACAACATCTAATGTTTCGAGTATTCGTTTTCTGTTTTCTTTTAAACTCAAATCGCTGAACATGGAAGACTTTGTTCAAGGAGCTAAGGCTCCCTTCAAATAGCTCTGCTTCTTTAAGAGAAGAAAGAAGCTTATGTGCTGTACCATGTTCCTTTAAGGTATAATGAACATCGATGTGCCTTCTTATGGCATCTAATGGAAAACTATGGGGATGCTATTGGTCTTTGTTTCTCAGAAGTTACAATACCTAAAGAACCTGGCTGTAGCTGCTTCTCTTTGGAGATTCTGGAAGGTCGCCTTAGTTTTTTTAAGGATACACGCAGTCTTTCATCTCTTGGTTGAAAGGAATGAGCTGTCCATTGTGGAAAAGCAAATTATCCTCCTTCTGTTCAAAGAATCTCATGAGAAAACAAGATAAATTCTCTAATTGGACTGTGCAATGTATCAGATTTCTCTGCCGAACTCTGATCTTTGTCTTGGGCCACGAATCCTCGGTCTACCACTAGTGCCACTAAGAATCGATTCCATAACGACGTATTTTAACAAAGTAGGCTAGCAACACATAAGTAAACTCCGTTCACCGTACATAACTATCGAAAACTGACCTGAGGAGTAGGTGATTAACAAGTGTAACCAATGTGGCAAACTTTGTTTATGTTTCCTTAGCAACGACCTTCCTCTCCTAACCTGTACGTCCCTTGCTTGACAGTGGTCGTCATCTTCTTTCAAAAATCAAACTGTAGTAGGTAATGCTGTCCAATCTAGCTGCTTTCCTTATCTGTAATAACGGTAGAGCATTCGTCATTGCCACTCGTTTTCAGTTTTCATATTTTCTCATCATGTGGAACTTCAGCGTGTGGTATTAAATATCCAACCAGAAAAACAAAACAGTCGAATTAGTTGCCCTGCGGGGTTTAAACCCGGGATCTTCCTAATGATGGTCACAGATATTAAAGTTTGAATCACTTTACTCTATTCTTGAGACCTTGTTCTTAAGGCTTACATTTCCACTGAATATAGAGATTAATTTTAATACTGTACAATGAAATTTCTATATATACCTTGCTTGTTCTAGAGACAAATGTTACAATGTTGCAGTTTGCCTCCCGTGCCTCTAAATCGTCCCACACAGGCAAACGAGATTTAACAGTTTCTGGGAGTCAGATAGATACAGCTTGCATTGTGCCGGTGTTATTAATTATATTTTATAACCATGTGTTGAAAATGTTACACAGCGTAGCTACATGCCGCAGGGCAGAATTCAACCCTATCCATACGCACATGGATAACAAGAGCACTCTGGTACGAGTATTATTTCAATGTTAAATATTTCTTTTAGAGGACAAAATAACCGCAGAAGGAAAAATTACTAGAAGGGATTTGTAACAACATAACCAGGTTTTACAGAATGAACTCTTGCATAACGCTGACTAAATTTTAACATACTGCAGCTGGTTTTTAAACTAATTGCTTTTAGTGCATTTATTTTAAAAGGATGAATTAGTTTGTGTACAGATAACACTTTGTTTTACAGTCACTTAATAATGCATTTCAAGTTTTTCCGATAGTTTTCTTATCACTCAGTCTATCACTTCTATATTAACAACTACAACGGTGCCGTCCATAGTTCATGGGGAGATGTAAACAATGCCCACCTCGATAGCGTAGATGGTAGCATGTCTGCCTCACGTTCTAGAGGTCCCGAGTTCGAATCGCGGTCAGGGCGAGTTACCTGGATAAGGCTTTTCCGGGGTTTTGCCTTATTATTCGAGACAAATGCCGGGTAACTCTAAGCTCCATGGACCCTGGACTCATATGAGCATCAGTTTATCCAATTCACTCACCTTCCGATATGACTTAACGTTGGAGGACGTAAATTACAAAAAAGATGTAAACGAAACAGGAAAATGTATTACTCCGCCGTCGACTGTAATTGGAAGGAACATTCGCGCTATTTTATCCAATTCGTGGTAAACATATGTCTTGGAAATTAATTGTTTTTTCACACTGGCCGTGTGTAGGCTAAATTGTGGAAACGTACAGTCAGACTGAAAAATTCAATGCCATAGCCGGGATTTGAACCACGGATCTTCTGGTTTCCGTCCAGCCGCACTACCATTGTGCTACTATGGCCAACGTGCCGATGTGACATTAAATTCTCCAAATGACTCGTATTTTCCCGGTAAACCACTTAGGAGTTCTCATAAACACATTAAGGTAGTTGTCTCATGTAGTGTGTTTATGAGGAGTTCTCATAAACACATTAAGGTAGTTGTCTCATGTGTTTATGAGAACTCCTAAGTGGTTTACCGGGATAATACGAGTCAGTTGGAGAATTTAATTGCATGTTGGCACGTTGGCCATAGTAGCACAATGGTAGTGCGGCTGGAGGGAAACCAGAAGATCCGTGGTTCAAATCCCGGCTATGGCATTGAATTTTTCAGTCTGGCTCTACGTTTCCACAAACATATGTCTTGTCAACGAACTTCTATGCAAAGCTTTGCTTTGCCTTTTTCGATGTGTTTTGCACACTTTCTTGAAACACAACCATGCTGCTTTCTCGTTTTCAGAAAGTAGTTCTTCAAAATGCCTCTCTTCCACCAATTTGCATATATGTGGTCCAATAAAAATGCCTTCTTTTAAATTTGTTTTGCTTATTCTTGAAAATTTTTCTTTCAAATACTATAAAAATACTTTAAAACTTTTACATTATGATTAAATGTATACTATGAAATATATTTTTCCTTATGTACGTCGAAAAGTGATTGAATGCTTATAAAATTACGTAAATATTTTATTTATTAAGAAAACCCTCATATATATTAAAAATTAAGATTAAGGCCCTTTCTACGGAATAACTGCTTAATAGTTGCCTGTAGCCAGTTTGGCAATGACTTGAAAGTTATACTGGCATACAAAAGAAAACTGAAAATACTGGACGTGTATATATATTCTGTTTACAAATTCAAAGCCTATGTCAGGAATAGTGAGGAAGCTCATAAAATCGAGACTATTGTTTACTGCTTGGAGCACTTTTGCAATTGTTGGTCGCTCGTTTCTTTCAAAGAATCTATGCGTCTTGGGACGAATAGCACGTTTAAAAAATTCATCACAATCACCTCCCACAACTGGCTTCCTTTCTTTCAATGTTTTCCTGGGGTGGAAAGCCGGCCCGTTTTCACCACTTCACTTTTAGCGGGATTAAAAGTTGGTGCCCGTTTATTCGGCTGACAAAATAACGTTTTCCAATCCTAAAGTCGGGTATTTTTCACACAACTTGTAAAACAGGTCCAATATAATTTGTTTATTACCACTTTTTAACGGTTTCCCTCTGTGATATTTATATATTGCATGGAAGTAGTCATGTTGTAAACTGACTATTCCACTTCCTTCTGCTCTTAAACTTTGCAATCGAAATACGAATTAATTAATTAATGCTTTATTGTTGAATTTGTAATAATGTAAAGTTGATTATATATTTTGCATTAGATGTAAAGTCCCTAAACGTTATATGCGAACTATATTTTTCATCCCCAGAAAGATACAAGCCTAAACAGCCAACGATGTTGCTCATGTGCTGCTTTTGTTTACATCCTCTTATAAACTAAAGACGGTGTCGAAATGTGCATGCATAAGGAAATCACTCATTTGAGTATTTTCTTATTTTTCTATAACAATTAATCAATAAAATTATTCATTATTTTTAAAGCGCCAGTTTGTAGTCCAAAGATTGTGAAATAGGGAAATTGTAAAATCTACCATTGACTTCAGTATGACAATCTCATTTTTAAAATGGAAGCCTGAGTAATAATATTCGTAAATGTTTAAACAATGTAGGCATATTAGTATTTAGCATGGAAATCACAGTTGCAAACACTTACCTCTCACACAACTGAACTACTTAATAAATATAATTTGAGTTAATTACACAACATTTAAGCTAATTGTACAAAGGAAAGTAATTAAATGTCATTATGGCATAAATGGAGTGAAACAATTTGATTTTGCTCTGAAACTTCACACTCTGTAAGCGCAATATAATGCTTATAATTGTCACCTTTATTTATGTTAAACAAACATATATGAGTTGTATGTTGTACTCGTACGACTTCCTCTAATAACTATTGCAAGTGTCATAAACGCTTTTTCTTTTATCTACTTCAGTAAATCAGGATAGACATTGGTAGAAATGTATTTATTACATATATCTTTATAGTTCCAATGGTAATATAGTAGGCTTAACGGATAACACAGTTCTGTATGCATTTTTTAAAATAAATAAGCCTTTCTGAATCACATTTTCACACTAATTACAAAATTGAAATCCGTTTTCGCGAATCACAGCAAAATTGTTTGCAATTCCAGCGTTTATGTTTTGAATATATTTCATCACATATATCCTTTAGTAATTACTGTGCGTTATCATTTTTATTGTGATAAAACGTAAGACGTTCATCTTGCACATAAAAGTATGTCAATTTGATGGTATCTGGACACTTTTGAGAACATTACGTTCCGAGGGACTTGTCTGAATGCTGGATAGCGTTGCATAAACTCCTCTATTTAGCGTTTTAAATTAGGTGTCACACCAATTTTGATGCCGGTACGAAAGTGCATTCAACCGCGAAAATGCTGTGCTCTGAGTTCATATCCCGGGGAAGCTGGTTGTATTACTTAACAGCGCAACCACACTCAAAGCGCTGTAATTTTATTTACTGTTTCGCTAAGATTACCGCTTCGCACTATGATTTCAACATAAATTCAAGAGTCAACTATGATGTCATTCTTGTTCAATATGAGGGCACGAATCAACTAATGTAAATAAACACCGTGTATATTTTATATGTATTAATAACGTTAACTATATCCGTCCTAGGGGTTGTACAAAAATGTGTGTTCCTCTTAAAATTATAATGCCAAATTCTTCAAATATTCTTCTCAAAAGCCTTAAAGGTGGTTTTCTTCATAATGCAAACATTCATGCTTCCACTGTTATAGACCACTCTTTTGTTTTAAAGAAGATATATGAAAACATAAAACGTTTTGTTACAGAAATTACAGCATGAAAACCACCTATGGTTAATGTGTGGAGATTTCACGATTATTGCACTTTGCCAGCAAGCTGGTTTCAGAAAATATGCTTGTTTCTTATGTTAATGGGATAACAGACTAGGTAAGAACACTGGAAAAAGTAACAATGGCTACGTATGAATAATTTAAAAACAGGCGAAAAAAATATAAAAAGTGAAGCTTTTATTGATCCTTAGAAGTTGTTTTGCTACATTTCCATGTAAAACAATTTGTGAAACTCTAGATAAATCAGTGAATTCTTTAAATAGTTTTGTGTTATATTTTATTTATTATCCTATGAAACACATAAAGCTGGTATACTCGTTGGCCCACAATTACGAAACCTGACAATTGATACAGATACTAATATGTCAAGTGCGGGAACGGTGTTAAATTTATTTATTTACGATTAATATTGATATTTTTAAAATGACGAGAGTTTTGTTTTGAATTGGTATGAGTTATAGGGGGCCATGATCCAATAAAGTAGGTCACAAACAGGAGAAAATGAATGTTGCTATCCAATCTAGATACATGGTAAATATTATGAATTAAACAGAACGATAAAATTATAAAAGAAAATTGTTTTTAGGATTTTATATTTGGAAAATCAGATAATTATTCAATTCAAAATTAATATGTCGGCTACAATAAAAATGATGTAAACTATAATTAGTTACCATGGTGATCAGGTAAAAATCACAGAGTAAGGAGGACAAGATAGCGTCTTTTGTGTCCTGATAGAAGAGCGAGCAGATGCGTGTGCTAATCATTGCATGAACTGTACTAATTATTCATCGTCAATATAATGAAGTTTCGATATGGTGCAGTCTTATTTTCAGAAAACTAATGTTCGAAAAGCGAAAAAATCACTTGTGTGTAAAGACAACAGAAATATAACAAAATGATTGTATTAGGATTGTAATAATCAGAATTGTATGAGAATATGTTTGAACATCGTAGACGTTGTGAATTGCAGTGAGTTAAATTAAAGAAAAACTTGCAACCATTTTTATTTCCTTAACATTCAGTACCACAATTCAAGTATACGAGACCACGAGAAAGAGAAGATCTCATGCTAACCAGAGCTACAATGGACGCCACAACGAGAACATCATCACTAGGAGTACATCTTCATCCCTCCCCCCATCAACACATTTGTAGTAATACTGCTAGAAATAGAACTCCGAGAAGACCACCCCACCATCTTCCCATCGTCGGCCATAATTCCTGTTACATGAAGGATTACTAGTTCGAGAATACTATGAATCCAGGAGTGAAGGATGCTTGCAATGCTTTCAGAAGTTGTTTTCAATTTCCTTGAAAATAAAAAGGCTTGAATTATGTTAAGATGAAAGTAATTTTACAAAGTTTCAAGGACATTGTTTGCAACATGAGTGTCATAGTACATATTCTTCATTCCTATCTAAATTATTTGCCTGATAATTTAGGGGATTTTAGTTAGGAACAGGATGAAAGATTCATCAGGATATGGAAATGAGGTATCAATGAAGGTGAGGTGTTCACATGATGGTAGACTATTGTTGGACTTAAAAATGGACTGCTGTGAACAATATGCGAGGTCAAAGAGGAGAGTGTTTTGAATGCAATACTTGAGTAAGGTTATTAATGAACTTATTATCAGAGCTAGGAAGTTCGTACCGATTTCCTTGAGCAGTGTAAGAGCGGCCAGGTATGGCTATACAACGCAACGCTACTAACAAGGACAAGGTTTACCGTAGAATGCATCTAATTACTGCAAAACAGGTGTAACTGCATGACAAAGAGCACGTTCGTAGGAAAAAATACAAATAACATCTTTGTTGTACCTCAAAGATGAGCAACTAAATTTGCTGTATAGCCTTTGCATGTTTTCTAGAAGTGTAGTTATTCATGTCCTTATTTACTTCATTATTTATATTTACATTTCAGTGTTCAGCAAACATAAAAGAGGAACCAGATCCAGAAACTAAATCAGCTGAAATCATTAACTAATTTGTAACAGATTATCAATCAACTAAATCTTGTTTTACGGGACATAGAATGAGTTTTTCATTTGAAAGGCTTAAGAGGTACATTATTGTTTTAATAATACGGCCGCAGATGAGTAAATAACTAGTAAAATTCCTGCTTTGGCATTTTTTCTGGTAAGAGTTTTCAGATATTTAATATTAATTTTATTATTTGGATATTATTTTACATTCGATCAGGAAATGTTACAATCTGCGTTATCATTGCTTGGATGTTGCCACAATGTGCAGTAAATGAGATCAGCCAGATACAAACCGGTATGTACTATATAAGAACTTCTATGTTGTATATAACGTTCTAAATAGATGCGCATTTACGTAAGTATTTTCTTTCTCTCTGGGCAACCTATTTCAATGCCTCTCCGCTGTGAGTTTCTTCTCTATAGCTTGTTTGGATGCCGGGAGAAGGCCTGTCGCAGCCTGTATAGAGAACGGAGGGCGGTACGAACTTCCTAGCCCTGCTTATTACTAACTGATGATTAATTAGTATAAAATAACAAATTATAATTATGTTACTTTTTCATTCAAATTCCTTGTTGAAAGTAATGTTATTACATCTGACAAAGCTATTTCCATTATATTTATGAATAGTTGAAAACCTAACGTGATGGGAGAAAATAGAGCTTATTTTCGAATTCAGCACAAACAGTCCTTTTAGGATAGGCCAAATCAAAAAAGAAACATAAAACAATATTACAAATGCAGAACAGTATAATAAATATGTTAAGAGCGCGATTCTATGCAACGAATTTGAAGTTCCACTACAAGTAAGGAAAACAAACAGTATTCTACAAACGGAATTTTCATAACCTTACTATAATTAGTGTAAGCAGACGTGTTTTGGATCAATATTTTGAAAATCTTTCACAAAATTCCTATTTTTCAGGTAAATGTGAAAGCCTTTACCTTATATTGAAGCCCGAATATTGTAAATTATGTTAAATGTTAAGTTGTTACATGAAGAATTTTCTGAATACTTCCTTTTCATTTTTATTCAGATCGGAAACTAAACCTAAGCGAATAGAAAGGAAATAGGTGGAACATTCAATGTAATTACGTAATGTAATCATGAAAACAAAATAACACATTTTCACACTTGTATATTCATACCTTTATGCATCTCACATACCTAGATTTTCCACATATGAATTGCTTCTTTCCCACAGCAACAACACAGATTTCGTAGTAGTGATCTCCATTTTTCTGGGCCCAAATGAACATCATTTCTGCCATTTCATTCATCGTCCGATACGACTTATCGTTGGAGGACGTAAATTGGATCCCCCGCTTAAGAATCTGCTTGGCCCGCTATTGTACCTGTATTTATTTTTGCTTGTTTACAGCACTGATTAAGTAAATATCATAAAGACAAGGACGATTATGGATGTATGAAAGTCTGTATTTTCTTATTGTACAAGTTTCTGGGGCAATTTCATTGCACACTCGTTATAAATCTGTCTTATATGAACTTAAAAATAGCAAAATGCCAAAAACGGAGCAATTACACACCTCTTTTCTAGAAAAGAAGATGGATTTCTCCCTTACACTTAATTGTCTCATGTAGTTAACTTCTTCGCCCACAAAGCTCTTTCCAACACAACAATGCACTACCGTCCCGTAGGATGCAGATTTTGAAAATCTAATCCAGTGGCCCGCCAATCCCAGTCACCCGCCCTTACCTTATTTTATTTAAAAAAATTCAAACCATTAAGAAACAATATCTGAAAATTGCTTAATTTCATATAAATTCTTTGTTTTAATTAGATGTTTGCTCTCTACACAATAATATTTTAAGGTCTACTAGCTATAGGCACTACAGGCAGAAAAGACGTCAGAGGTTATCCATAAACTTGAGAAACTAACTAGAGTTAAAACAATTTTAAATGAAATAGGGTTAAGGAATGGCAAGAGAGATGAAACAATACTACAAAAGGTGCATTAACTAAGTCTTCTTTTTCTGTCAAAGACAGGCTCAAAATAAATCTCCTCATAATCCAAGAATTTACAGCAATAATCTCAGGACATGACTATACAAGATCATACATTCACCGATTTCCAGCATGCCCTGCACGGAGGACAGCAAACAGCGAAGCATATTGCCTACCAATGCCCAAACACGGAACAAAAGAGGACACAGCTAATAAACGAAACAAGAACGATGGGAGACTTTTGGTAAATTAATAACCAACAACTTACAACAAAACACTCACAAGCATTTCAGCAGTTTGTTCGAAGCATTAACATGTGAATCTATTGAAAACTACAAAAAAACATTAGTGCAGCCGCATGAAACTCAAGAATGAGTGGAATTGTTACTCATAATACTATAGGATGAACATGATGTTTCGACCCATGTTCAAGAAAATGTACTATTAGATTCAAACAGATACAGGTATTGTAAATCATATAACATGGTAACACATAATCGATGAACGTTTTCTCTTAGTCTCATTCGATATGACCACCTTGCACTTCCATACAGGTTTCCCAATGTTGCACTGCTGCCTCAAACACTTTTTTCAGAATTGCAGGTGTGATGTTGTGCATTGTCTGCCTGATACACTTCTTAAGAATGGCAATGGACATAGACATGTGATTTCACGTATCGCCATGCAAGAAAGTCAAGAGGTGTCAGATCTGAGGAACATGGTGCCCATATGCGGTGTGAAACCCTGCCATTCATCGACATCGTGGGGATATGGTATCGGTGCGAAATGAGGAGGGGATCCATCCTGTTAGAAAACCACAGTTTCCAAAATGCAATCCAGCTGTAATTGTGGTTGAAGGAACAGTTGTAGCATATCAAGGCACGAAATGCCTGTCACTATTTGTTCTCCGAAGAATAATGGCCCATACACCTTCGACTTTGTCAGCCCCAACCACTCATTAACTTTTGGGGTGTTTCGTTCCCACTCCTTGATCGCATTTGGTTGTTCATCCGCCCACACTCTGCCGTTATGTCAGTTGACCATGCCACATGTGTGGAAGGTGGCCTCATCGCGAAACAACACATTTTGCAACAAATTGGCTTCTTCAACTGCCCTCAACAGGTCGAAACACATTGGTTCGCGACAAGCGTAGTCTTTCCGTTTCAGCGGATGTGGAATTTGGAGGTGGTATGTCCATTTTTTAAAAAGTGAAATGCACAATCTTCCACACAGTTGATTGTGGTACACCCAACTCTTGACTTAACCTCCTGGTTATTGCTTTTAGACTTCTGGTCACAGCATCGCTTACCTGCCTTCACAGTTTCATTGGTCACCCGGGGTCTACCCGAACGTTTCATGTCTTGCACACTGCCTGTTCTTTGAAATTTCTGCATCAGGAGTCTGATAAGACTTGTAGGACCGGGTTTATGGAATTTTCTTTCAAAATCCGCTTGAACCTCCTGATATGTAAATCCTCTCAAACCCGCAGAAACAACAGAGATTCGTTTTTGAGTTGACAGCATCTTTCAGATCTTCTGTAACAAAAATTCAAAATCAACCGTTTTCTCAAAAATATATCGAGACTTTATGTTCACTCTTTATTCTAAATTATATATTCGCTATCATAATTTTAAATTATAGTTATGACAAAAGTAGAATATGTAAAACTGTAAAATTATATACGCATTTGGTTTTCAGGCTCAATCTTAAATCTATTATTATAATACGTCATATCATCAACAAATTACATTAAACGAAGCTAAAACCATAGTCACAGAAATAAAGCATTCGAAAAGACTAATACAGTAAAGCCAATTTGTTTCACAATGGTTTCACGTAGAGGTCTAATTAAGGATAAAAATGTTGACTGTTAGATCCATTCCCAGTGCTTTTTATACTCTGAAGTCAATTGAGCTCACTAGATTAAAATGGAACAATGCATTGGCTTTTAATTATAGAGTGCTTAAAACCCATTTAACGCAGACACACAAATGTTTCTGGTACAGTACCTCTGAGCATTCCAGCCATTTTAGTTGAGCATACCAACTGAAAAATAATGTACTCATACATGAGATATAATATAGTTTTTGTTTGACAAATACTTGAGCAAAACAAACGGCGCGATAATTCCGCGATAACAATCCCGTGCAGTTCATACGGAAAATAGGAACAAGCATGGATTTTAATATTGTGAATCCTTTTCCTTCTAAAGTTTAATGTCTCTACCTCAGTTTCTCGTTCTGCGCTTCCTCACATTTTCCTCAATATCACCCTCGCTCTTCTCACTATATTTCTGAAACGTAAATGCTATGCAATGTTTTAAAATCCAGTCATAAGGCAACATATACAAGGATGGTCTGAAAAGTTTCCGTCCTCAACATGAAGATCGTAGCGCACGTAAATAAAAACGCTTCAGTGAGTTGATGTGAGTGTTTCTATGAAAATGGACAAAATCAAGTAATAATAATGATGATGATGATAATGATAATAATAATAACAATAATAATAACAATAATAATAATAACAATAATAATAATAATAATAATAATAATAATAATAATAATAATAATAATAATAATAATAATAATAATAATAATAATAATAATAATAATAATAATAATAATAATAATAATAATAATAATAATAATAATAATAATAATAATAATAATAATAATAATAGTGATGATGATGATGGTGGTGGTGGTGGTGGTGATGATGATGATGATGATGATAATAATAACTTATATTTAAGGGTGCTCAACTCCATTTACATTAGCACCCTGTTTCTCACTTTACTATTCTTCCTTTGACTATACCTTGCTTTGCTGTGCCCTCGCTTTGCTCTGGCTTCCCATTGGCTTTGCTCTGACTTTGCTTTGGATTTACTCTGCCTTTGCCCTTTCTCTGCTCTAGCTCTGCTCTGGCTCCGCTTTAGCTCTGCTTTGACTTTGCTTCGGCCTTGCTATAAATTTGTGACGGCTTTGCTTTGGATTTACTCTGCCTTTGCCCTTTCTCTGCTCTAGCTCTGCTCTGGCTCCGCTTTAGCTCTGCTTTGACTTTGCTTCGGCCTTGCTATAAATTTGTGACGGCTTTGCTTTGGATTTACTCTGCCTTTGCCCTTTCTCCGCTCTAGCTCTGCTCTGGCTAAGCTTTAGCTCTGCTTTGGCTTTGCTTTGGCCTTGCCGTAACTTTGTAGTGGCTTTCCTTTGGCTTTGCTCTTGCTTAGCTCTTCGTTTGCTCTCGCTCCACCCTAGCTTCGCTTTTTTTGCTGTACTCTGGGTTTGTTCTAGCTCCGCTTTCGCTCTGCTCTAATTCGCCCTAGCTCCACTCTGACTTCTCTGCGGCCTCGATCCTATCTCACTCTAACTTCATCCTAAAGTCATTCTAACTTGGCTCTGGCTAGTCTCTGGCTATGTTTCGGTCCAGCTCTGGCTTCGCTCTGGCTTCACTGTAACTTCATTCTTTAATTTAACTCTGGCTTGGCTGGGGCTTCGCGCTGTCTTCGCTCTGGCTAGACTCCGGTCACCGCTCCGATCCCGCTCTGGCTTGGCGCTGGCTTTCCTGTATTTTGTTTTGCTCTGGTTTCGTTCTCGCTTTACTCTCGCATTACTCTGGTTCCTCTCTGGATTTCCTTTGGCTTTGCTGTGGCTCCGCTTTGGCTCCACTCAGGCTCTATTCTGGCCTTGCTTTGACTTCACTTTGAATGTACTTTAACTTAAAGTAGGGTCAAACATGGATGTGGACTTTGTTTGGGCGTTTCGCATTAGCACTCTGCCCACTCAGAGGCACCCAATCGAGAGATGTGGCTCGGGACCCCGGGATCGCCAATTCCCCTACCTACCGCAGTAGGCCCCTGGAGAAAAATAGATTATCGAGCTATCATGAAATATTTATTTTTGAAAGGCAATACGCCTACGCAAATCAAAAATGAGTTGCATTCTGTGTATGGAGACTCTGCACCTTCATTTACCTCAGTGAAATTTTGGACACTGAATTTAAACGTGGCCGTAAGAGACAATGAATGTTCGGGACGTTCAAAAGATGCAACTACCGATGAAAACATCGCCTACCTTCACCAAATGGTACTAGACAACCGACGAATTCAAGTGAGAGAGATAGAAGAGGCTATGAATATGTCAAAAGAACGTGTTTGTCACATCTTAAATCAACGTTAAGCATAAGAAGGCTGTCCGCGCGTTGGGTGTCGCGTTTGCTCACGTTAGACCAAACACGGGTTCAAATGAACATTTCCAATGCTCTGTTGGCGCAGTTTAAGCGCAATAAATCCGAGTTTGGGCACCGATTAATTACTGTATATGAAACTTGGAAACCCATTATACGCCCGAAATAAAAATTCAGTTCAAACAGTGGACTGCAAATGGGAAACCGGCTCCAAAAAGAGCAAAAACTGTTGTTTTCAGCTGGGAAAGTGATGGTGACTGTTTTTTGGGATAGTCATGGAGTCATTTTAATCGATTATCTTCAAACAGGAAAACCAATTACAGGAGCATACTACTCATTATAACTTGAAAATCTGAAGGCAGAACTTGCGGAAAAACGGCCACATTTGCTGAAAAATAAAACCCTGTTTCACCAAGACATAGCAGCGGTTGCAATGGCGAAAATCCACGAATTACTGTTTGAACTGCCGGACCATCCGGCATGAGGGGTTTTCCCTTATCCGGAAAGACGAATGTTGGGTAACTCTAAGCTCAAGGGACCCCAGGTTTGTTTGAGCATCATTTCACCCATTCCATTCATCGTCCGATATAGCTTAACGTTGGAAGACATAAATTACAAAAACAAAAAGAAACATCCACGTTACTCAACAGATCTAGCCCCAAGCGACTTCTTTTTGTTCCCTCATCTGAAAATTGCACTCGAAGGACTGTCACTTTCGTCAAATGAAAATGCAATCAACTTCATCAACAATTATTTTGCAGAGAAAAACGCCCGGTACTATTTGGGCGGGTTACAGAGATGGGAGCATAGCTGGGAGAAGTAGGTACAGTTACAAGGAGACTATGTTGACAAATAAAGATAAAAAATATTCTGAAAAAATGTTTTGTATCTTTATTAGGTCGACAACTTTTCAGACCACCTATGTATACGTAAAATTATAATATAATTTAAAACACGAGTAAAAGACCTGACAAAAGTAGGCTCTAACTGGTTTAAGTATCTTCCTGGGTAACAGCAAAGAAAATTGCTTTTCATTTGTGTGTACTTCTATTTTATTTCTTTTTCAAAAGGCAGGCTTTGGATATACAATTATGTTTCATGCTTACGCAAATTGATTTTATAGTATCTATAATTACCTATTTTTAAAGTTTGCTTATTTTGATTACTTAAGGAACTATAATGATTTATTTTCTATGGGATACCACCATACATCAGAACATTCTTTTTTGTTTTTAAATATTTTTTATTTTATTTTTGTCACCACCGCCAAACATATTAACACTGTAACGTATGGTTGAAAGAGGAAAACATTTTAAGATCTACTCACAGTATTATACAATTACTTATCACCAATGTACCTGAACACTGTGCTTAATCGACATACAAGATTAAAAAGCAAAGGAAATAACATTTAAATGAGTTATGCACAAACATGCCACATAATCCAAGCAAGTGTGACAACCATTTTTTGTGGAGATACCAATGCCTTACAGACCATTATAGCACAGGACACTTTAAAGATCATTCATGTAGTCCCGTACCCCCTAATAGGTCTTGCTGCATAGATCTCTTTTTTAAGAGCAGACCTATACTTATCCATTTTCTCTGAAAATAAATATGTTCATAAGATGGGGGGAACAGAATAAGTTGCACTCATTTGAGCCATACTGGCAAAGAAGGTAATGAAAGTGCTGTCCAACTTGCAAGACTAGCAGCAGCTTCCTAATTTATTGGCTGTAGAAACATCCCGATGTTTAGTACATTGCCAAATATGCCTTAAGACTTCAGAAAAATAACATCATAAATTCTCAATTGGAGAGTATAAAAGAAAACAGCAGAATTCTTACTTAAGTGTGACATATTTAAGTTGAAAACGGTGGGTACATTTCTTACAACATATGCCTTTGTGGAAAATCAGTAGGAGTGCTTCATATGGTGCAGAAAGATATTGAAACATCTGTTTCCCCATTGCCAAAACACTTTCGTGTGCAGATGCATTGTACTGATGGAAAAAAATTATTTTCCTTTTTTAACCAGTGTTTGTTTTCACAAATGCTTGCATTCAGTTTCGTTAGAAGTTGAGAGTAGTATTCTTCAATAATGGTTTTAACTTTTTCGAGATAGTCAATAGGAAAATTCCTTTGCCACTCAAAAACACTGAGGCCATGATCTTTTCCGCAGATGGCACCGGCCTCGCTTTCTTTGGAGCTGAAGAATCAGCTTCTATCCTTTGCCTCGACCGCTGCTTGCATTCGGGTGTGTAGTGGTGAATCCATGTTTCATCCATTGTGACATATTGGTGCAAGAAGTCACTTATGTTCTTCTGAAAATGCGCCAAGCAGTTTTCAGAAAGTGTCATGTGAATGCGTTTGATATACACTGTGACCATACGCGGCACCCATTTTGCGCAAAGCTACTTCATGTTTTATTCCTGATCCAAGATTTAACCAGTGCGTTCCTTTAAAATTCCAAGAGCATTAGCAATTTCATGCATTTTTGTTTGCTAATCTTCTTAAGTCCTATCATGCAACTTTTTCAATGATTTCCAATGTCGTTACCGTACGTTTCCAATGTCGTCACGGCCACGTATAAAATCGGTCGCCCATATCTTCACAATGGAAACTGAAGGTGAAGAGACACTATACAAAATAACAGTTCACAAATGAATTTCTGTAAGTGTTGAACCTTCTTTTAGGAAGAATTTTATCACCGCACGATACTCAAATTTCTGCATTTTCAAAGCAAAGCACACTTCTACTGCTTCAAACAACTGGCAGGCCGAGAACTTTTCAGACCAACCTCGTATATTGCTTTCAGGTAATTGTTTTAGAGCCAGCAGAACTTAATTCATATCTTTTATGCAACTGTATTCATTAGTAAAGGATGAGTAATGTAGAAATGAAGTAGCAACATCTTATTACAACCTAGTAGGTTCCCCTAGAATGGGAATTTTGGTAGCTGAGTAGGACATTCTAGGCAGAATCTTGGACATTTATGGACTGGTCGCCGAGGGGGCAAGACGGAGCCTAAATGAGGCGTCATTTCTTGCCTCAATGACAGAAGCACGTATTATCGCGTAGTGTAAGATACAAATAAATTAACTCCGGATATTTATACATTAGCTTCCATTGGGCGGCAGCTTCTCGATTTAAGGTGAGATGGTGCTGCCTATCTCCACAATTCTATTCCCATCATTATTGGGTGCACATTACTAAGACATTCTTATTGATATGTACATGAAAATTTTCAGGCATGTTCTTAAAACGTTTGTCTTAAATAATACATATTACTATTTGAAAATTTTGTACTGATAATTTGCTGTAATATTTTAGCTTTTTTCTGAAAAAGAGGCACTGAAACTTCAGCAAGTTTTATTTTTTAAAACAATTATTTTGAATATCAGAGATAAATCCATTCTTTTTATTAGTCATATAAGTCTGCTTAATACATACACAGAAATTCATATGTTTTGATTGAACAGTTCTTTTTAAAGTGTACCGGAACCTGAAAAAATGTGAAACTGAGAAAAACAGCTTTAAAGTTGATATATTGATTTCTGACTTCTCACATGAGCCAGAATATTCCTGCTGCATAGTCTTGACCCTCTGTATCCTCCCTTGTTCTTTTCAAGTTCCTCTTCATTTTTCTTGCCTTCCTGGCCAGTTCTTCAACCACTGCATCTGCTTTTAGGGTTCGCACTCATCAATTTCTCTTTATGACTACTATCATGATTAGCACATATATTAGGTTGTGATGGGTTAATTTTAGTATCTATAATATCACACATCGCCCGTCACTCTCGTGAACTGGGCCTACTAACCTCAATATTACATGTGGTTTCATTGTCTATTGTATTTATATTTTCTACATTTACTATTCTTTGTCTGTATACTTTCTCTTTCCAAATGTTTTTAGCCTACCCATGTCATGTATTCAACAATAACTAGTACAAAATATTATAAAAACAAATAACTGTTCACACAGTCTAAGACAAAAGAAACACTAGCCTCATTCGAGTTACAGTGGTATCAACGGGAAGTCTGAAAAATTCTTCACAAAACAAAGCTCAGTGAAGAAATATCTGTTCAGCATTACAGAAGTTATGATCGATTTTCTGAAAGTTTACAAAAAGGGACGTGGCAACAACTTAACATCCTTTAATATAATAAGCAAATTACGTATATAATATTACTCCAATTGAATTTTTAACTATATATTTGTGATCTAGAGGGATGATATTATAACAAAATGTAAAAATAAGAAAGTGAACTTTAGTCCCAAGTGAAGTACCTTCTCACCTTAAGTGAATACTTAAAATATATATTAAACGTTTCAAACTTAAATTTCGGTGCCTACCTGATTTTTATTACATACCCACGCATACCCTGAAATATAAGTCTCTTCGAGATTGAGGCAACACAACATACTACTTGAAAATGGAGCAACATCGTCAGGGCATACAAACAGCTTCAACCTTGACAGAGATTCAAACTCAATACCTCTCGAGTGTGAGGCAAACCACTATCCCAACACCACAGAGTAGGGAATATACTATCCTAGTGGCAAAAGCAATGTAAATGGTAATTTTATATCACACATAAAAGTCATGTCGTGCATGGCCTTCTCTTAGGTTTGGAAGTCCAAACCGAACGGTAATAAACATTCTGTGACCAAGCATTTTCCATCGAGGCGACGTTCACTGAAACATAAATCAAATCGTTAATGTGTCGCCCCGTTGCACAACAACTTGAATGTGCAGAAATATCGTCCATAATGCATCATTACGTTTTCAAA
The DNA here is from genome assembly GCA_030765055.1 of Mantis religiosa. Lineage (NCBI taxonomy): Eukaryota > Metazoa > Arthropoda > Insecta > Mantodea > Mantidae > Mantis > Mantis religiosa. The sequence continues at coordinate 87,806,536 of CM060957.1, forward strand.
TTACTTGCATAGCGTCCGTTATCTACAACATGTCGCTCATCACCTGCGCAGGTGCAATATACGGCCTCCGTAATGTCCCCATACAACACAGTAAGGGTTATGATGGCAGTTTTGGCCTCAATGTCGCATTCAACCCAAATTCAGTCATTACCCATTTTTACTTTCTGTACAACGTACCTAACATAAGTAGTTATAATACAGCATTCCCACCAAAATATCTGTATCAACAAAATACACATTTTGAGGTGCCCTGATTCCAAACCAAGCCACATATATCAGTGTATCTGTGTACTGTAAAGAATAGAAAGCCATATTTTATATCTTCATACAGCATCTTTCAAAAATGCGACAAGAAAATTCCCAACCACAAAGTACCTTCGCGTGTAAGGTTTTTCAAAACATTACCTACTTTACAAAATTTCCAGTTCGCATTAAAACCGATAATATTTTTTTCGTGATATTTGCCATTTCTCAGATATTGGCCATTAGTGATCAGTGATTTTTACTGTTCCACACTTATAGCTGACGCTATTCAGGTGCTTCTCGCGATGTCTTCGTTAGAGTATTGGAATTGCAGGTATAGATATTGTGACTTTGTGGGTTCGTGGAATCAAAAGTTCAACTCGCAGAAGTTAAAATCCTTTTTCCTTCCGTAGAAATACGCTTCGTACACCTCTGATAACACGTACGCAATCTTCCAGTCCGTCTGTACCTTTCACTAGCACTGCGCTCTTCACGGCTGTCTGCCCAGAACTAACTCCTCCAGCCCAATGCATCGCTTATATAGACATCAATTGCCGAATCCAGAAGCTTCCGGGCTTCATGAAACACCATGGTTTTTCCAGACGTCAGGGGGAGGGGAAAGGGACGGTCCAGTGATTTGTGGTGCTTTTCTCCCACCCCCCTCAGGAAGCGACAACCAGTCACAAGGGTAGGCTGAACGCTTTCCGTCTCCCACCCTACTTGCCAGCTGATATCATGCCTTCCGATAATTGGGTGACAATACAGTATCTCTGACTATAGATTCTATCACCACGTGCCTACAACGGAATATGTAACTAAACTATTCCTGCAGATATTAATGTTTTAATAATTTGAAGCAGTGAGGTAAATCAGCTTTCATATGGATAGTATATGTCTATATAAAAATAGATTATATTGAGAAGCGAAAGTCATATGGATGTCAAGGGTTACAGTAAGATTGTAAGATTGCTCGGCAGAAACAAACTGCAGAATAAATTTGCACTGCCACTAGGAATGATCAAAGGTAGAAGGCACCCATCACATTTAGAAGATAAATTTCCTCGAAAGCTTCAAAATTATTTTTTATTAGTTAAATAGAGTCAGTAGAGAAAGTATAAACACCACCCAAAAATTCTGAACTATAAAATTTCATTCTGTAGCTCCCAGAAACAAAAACGAAGATTACCTTTTTAGAGAAGGATATGCGTATTTTTGAGCAGAATAGCACACAATTTATATCCATCTTTAGGGATTTATCATCTCCATGATACTATTTGTTATAGTGTTGAATTATTAAACATCTTATACATTCTATCAAGAAAGTACCTGAAATTGATCATATAAACTTCTGGTATAAGAGGGGGTTCGAAAATATTGCTGTCGCTAAGTTGGTACATCTGTTCTCTACATTCAAGCGGAGTTTGCCATTTGTCATAGTTTGTTTAAGGGACGCCATTTTATTAGTGCATCTCAAAGCTGTGTTGCAATTTTAAAATGAATAAAAATATTCAACAAAGAATCGGTCTCAAATTTTGCAGTGCGAATGATATTTCGTGTGCTGAATCGCTAAAAACGTTACAGAGGGTTTAAGGTAAATCGACTTTATCAAAAACACGTGCGTATGAGTTGTACAGTAAATTCAAAAGTGGTCGAGATGTGGTTGGCCATCAACAGTTTCAACTTAAATGAACATTATTTAAGTGAAGGAAATGGTGTCTGAAAATCCTCATTTAGGTCTGAGAAATATTACTGCTGAACTTTCTGTGACCCATGAATCGATTTGTACCATTTTAAACGATTGTTTGGGCATGACACGTGTTGCCGCTAGATTAGTTCCGAAAAACTTGAACTTTTTGCAAAAACTCCATCGTGTAAGGGTTGCTGAAGGCATGCTAGAACGAGCCAATTCCAACCCCACATTCATGAAATGCATTGTAACTGTTGATGAAACGTAGGTTTACGAGTTTGACAATCAAGCCAGTCAACAAGCTTCCCAGTGGCGTCTTCCAACTGGAACGAACCCCCAAAGGGCACGTCAATCTCAATCAAAACTGAAAGTTAGCTTTTTTTATCGTGATGTCGTGCACTCGAAATTCTTGCTAGAAGGTCAAACGGTAAATAAAGAATATCTGAGCGTTATGCGGCGAACAAATACGGCGATAAAGACCAGATTGTGGAAAGATAACTAATGGATTTTGCCCCACGATGACGCTCCAGCTCACAAAGTTATCACTTTAAACGAATTTCTGGCAAAACAGCTCAACAAACCTCATCGAACATCCAGCTTAATCAACTGATCTGCTTCCGGCTGACTTCTTTCGCTTTCCAAAACTCAAGGTATACTTCAAGGCACCTTTTTCAGTTGACAGTAGATAATATAAAGTATATTTCATTGCAGGTGCGGCTCTGGACAAGCTGATTAGGTAACTCGGAAAATTGGCTAACTTAAATTCACAAAATCAGCATCGCAAAAACAGATTTGCTACTGGAATAGTGGTTTTGAATTTCATTGTGGCTTCCTTCTGTATAAGAATCCAAAAGTTTCTTAAAATTGCCTTTATTTAAAGAGTCTTCGTTTTTATTATGTCCATGAAATGCCATTTCTTGTCTACTTCCCTAATGGGATATTGCATGACAAGCCTGTTAAGCTTAACGTTGTCATTGTATTTTACAATATATTGACGTGAGCTTTTGCGAAGGATGTCTGCAATATTTTTGTATTTTTTTCTCAGCTCCTTCAATGTGACATAATTATGTTCCTCATACCAACGAGTCTTAAATTTACTGGTGTATTTTGAAGATGCTCCACCGCAAAGTTTTTCTAAACATAGCACCGACATTTGGCACGACGCGTTTTTCATCATTTTTCCATAACGAAAAGGTTGTTTGGAGACATCAAGTCGTGTGTTGGATTCAATGTAAATCCCTAAATATGAAAAATTAAACACTTCAATATCAGACAATAGTCACTGATCATATAAAAGTACGTTTTTACACAGGATGGAAATTGGTAATAAACAGTAGCAAATGACATGGAGGGCTCGCTTCAAACAACAACCAACAAATTTATTTTCAAATAAAGGAAAAAGTACGAAGAACGTTCTGTATTGTGTTGGCAACACCATTGGTGCGGAATATATGGCTTCTACGAATCGAATCCGTAACCATGGTAACCAGAAATGAATATTGCCCCTCCAACCTGTCCTCGCCCACCGCATGTGTTACGGTCACCTAGGCCTTTTAATAAGGAATCACAAGTCGGGAAGTAAGCTAACTGCATTATCGACACGCGGGCGCTAACAGAGCGGTTCCATTACAAAATATAACTTAGAGAAATTTTATAAGGGAAATGAAATCCTAGAAGATAAAACATAACCATGTAAGTTATTCAAAAGAAGTAGGTGACTCGGCGATTCAAACACATCAAGGAAGAACCGCCCCTGCTTCTTTGTAAAATTGTAACAGACCTTCGAGATGAACTAACAAAATGGCGCCATGTTAGAAAACTGGATGACATATGAGAAACTCCGCGTGTGTATAGAGAGAAGGTGTTCCAACTTAGCGACAACAATAATTTTGAATCCCACCTTATACGAGATTTTTATATGATCAATCCCAGTACTTTCTTGACACAGTAGTACATCTCTTTTCGCTTTTCTTTTCATTTTAAGGCAAACAGATTCAAATAAGAGACTGATTTTGAAACATTTGACTATCGCACTATATTTTTCATATACCTATAAAGAAAAGTGTAAATGAGAAATGAAGGTATATGTTTATTTACAAGAAGTGAGTCGAACAAAACGAGCCTTTTGAATACCAGTATGTAGAATAACAGGAGAACAGTGAGAGGTCTAAATTTTCATAGAAGTCAAAAGGATTCCAGAATGAAGGAAATCTGAATCAATTATCCTCTTCAAGCTAATAAAGTTTTTAACTGTTCATTTTTTAACTTGAACCTAATAATATCGCCACACTCAGTAATAATATAAGGTAACTGTACCGCATATGGCCTGTTATTTAATATGGCCTAGTAGCTATTTCTTGGTAACTATGATGGTAATCTGCTATATGGCTGCTCATTCACGTTTGGTAAACTATTTCAATTATTTCTGTGTTGCACCCAGTGCGCAGTGACTATCAGCCATTTCACAGTTGAGATTCATTTGTTTGCCGCCCAAGTGTTATTATTTTATGCAGGTAAGCTTGTTGTGTTACTGATACATTAGAATTTTTCTACAAACGTGTTACCATGTCAATTACTTCATGTAACTATGCTGATTTAAATTATAAATGCAACAACCCTTGTGTAGCTATATGTGTGAAATAAGGTGCTTGTAATGTGGATCCAACATGGCCTATTAGGTCATACTGAGTATACATTTTAGCCATAGCAGGCCGTATTGGGTATAGACTTTTACTGATAGCTTTTTAATTTATTTTCTGTAGTAATGATTTCAAATCACGATAAGATACGCGATCGATGGAGCCTAGATGACCTAACAAAAACTGTGAAAGCAATTATTAAGACAAAAATGTCGGACTATCAAGTAGAAAAAGAATTTGCTATTCTACGAAGAACTTTCCGTAAGTATTTCAAATCAGGATGTAAAATCAAAGCAAAATTGGGGCGAAAGTTTACTTTGTATGAAGCACAAACTGGTGAACTCTGTGCACGTATAATGAGGTTGGCAGAAGTGGGATATCCAAAAACAACTAACATTTTAAGATTATGTGTCTACAGATACTACAAGAAAAATAATATTACTCATAAATTTTCTGATGTTAGGCAAATTGAAAGCCGCAAGTGGGCAAGGTAGCTTATTTCAGAAAATTCCAAACTCTTAATCCAGCTAGGACACAGAAGTTAAAACAAGTAGCTGTTCAAGACCATTTTCAAAAGCTTAAAACTCTTCTTGAAGAAATTGGTATATTTGGAAACCCTGAAGGACTTTTTAACATTGGATGAGAAAGTTTGCAGACTGAATTTACACAAAGAACCACGAGTACTCGCCAAAAAGGATGCACGCAGAGTACACATAATTGGTAATGAATATAGAGAAAATGTAACTGTTTTCTCTTGTGCAATTGCAACAGGAGCAGCTATATAAACAAATCCTTAAATTCTTTCTCACATAGGGAATCTCAGTATATAATGAAGGAATACCTGTAGTTCCTAAGTGGAGCATAGGGCCTTCTGAACCGCTCAAACCCTACGCCTGTAGGCAATGAGTTGAGAATCAGAAGTGCCTCTATCAGAGAGTCCAGGATGGTGATCAGCCCATAGCCGGAGGTGAAAGTTCAGTATATATTATCTAGTGATAATAAACATAATGCATGCTCTAAATCACATTTCCTTAGTTTCATTAGTCTCCGTTTTTGTAAATGTGCTACTAACAGAAATTAAATAAGCATTCTGGGAATACAGTGCACTCAATATATCCAAAAATAATCTTTTTGTATATTTGTTATTGTGGCTTGTGTAATCATCTTTGTTGTTCCACATCATAATATTATATGTCCAGTTTGATTAACTTTATCTTGTAAGCTAACGCAATCATTTATTGCCACTCACAAAAATGTAAAAAAATAATTATCCTTAGGTAGGTCATATGGGGTACAGTTACCTTACGTAGCTCTATTATCACTGGAGGAGAGAATAACAAATAGCTTCTGTTCCAGATTCTATTCCAATTTAAACCATTATCATATCAGTACGTTACAATACAAAATAGGATAAAATTGCATGTTCCCGATTTGAGAGTAGCCAATACAAAGTAAGGGTTGCTGTCACAAACCTCATTTATGTTATGGTGTGGAAGATGAAAGGGCAATAACTTTCATTATTACCTAGCAATAACGAGCAGATATTAACGTAGCCAACCTTGATTAAAGCCATGTAATGGTAACCAATCGAGCAGCTATAAGTATGAAAATGGTACGCAATCAGTAGAGGAAATCATATAGGACCATTCTATTAACTGGTCATGCCAGTTGACATTTTAGTCTGTAAACTATGTCGAGTATATGTAATCATATCCTTACTGGTAATAAAGGGTAAAGGTGGGAGTTAACAAAATTGTTCGAGATGTAAATCTGTTATCTCATTTAGTGTGGTAATATGTCCCAAAAATGAAGGAGCCCCCCCTCTGTAGCGTGTCTGCCTCACGTTCAAGAAGTCCCTAGTTCGAATGTCGGTTAGGTGAGTTACCTGGAAAAGGTTTTTTCCTAATCTTTCCTTATCCTGAATGGTGAATGTTTGGTAACTCCAAGCTCTATGTATCCTGGGCTCATTTGACCATCAGTTCAACCATTTCATTCATCGTGGGTATGACTTAACGTTGGAGGACGTGTAGGTTTGTATAATATCATTTGCCAGAAATATATTGTTAGCTTCCTTAATTACTTCAAAAGTATTATTTTGGTACTAAACCCATTTAGAGTTTTAATCTACATTATGTAGGCATGCAATGGGCCATCAAAGATGATAAAATGTCTAACAGAAACAACATTTAAAAGTCAACACCTTTCTCTGCCGCGGTAGACATCGAAAATAGTGCAGCTAAAGTTACGGTCTTCAAATTTAAATATAAACTGTAATGCAATACTATATAATAGATTGGTATGCAAACTAATTGTATATAGTATAATATGAGGTACGTCCAGAAAGTCAGTTCTGTTTGGTAATAAAATTAATTTGTGTACAGATACAGAAAAATTATTTATTGCACAATTCTACAACCCTTAAACTACTTTTCCACATAATTGCCGAAATTTTACAGACATTTGTCATAGCGAGACACAAGACTTCTTCATAGAAGTTTGCCGCCTGTGTCTTCAACCAGTTGGAAACATTTTCTTTCAGCTCTTCGTCATTGTTGAAGTGTTGATCGCCAAGGAAGGATTTTAGATGCAAGAAAAAAAAAATGAAAGTCGCAAGGAGCGAGGTCAGGGCTGTACAGCGGGTGGTCAAACACGTCCCAGCCAAATCCCTGTAGGATGTTTTCGTGGCATTTGCAGTGTGTGATCGTGCGTTGTCGTGAATAAACACAACACCTTTTGACAACCGATAAATTTCAAATGGTTTCACTTTCTTAGCAGTCAGAAAACGAATGACAGATCTGATTTCATAAGCGGTGGGATTTTCAATCAACACCGACATTGTAAACAAGCACAACAAAGCGAACGTGGCTGACAGCGATCTCACAATGGGGCACCTTTCTTCTGCTTGATACAGAGCGTCTACCGCGCATGTGCGGAACTGTGATCACAGCGCTGCAACAGAGATAAATTGAAACAGAACTTACTTTCTGGACGCCCCTTGTATTATACTATGGTTCATAATAGTTTAATGCGTTATATACTGTCACTCCTTTTATCTTTCCAAATTTGGCAAAGCCAAGTTCTGCGAACTTGTTGACTTCTTTCAAAATTATAATAAAATGTTCCCGATTATATGTACTTTCTGTGGGTATGTAAAAGGTTAAACTAAAAAGTAAACTTTGAGATGGATAACAGACCCAAGTTTATCACCTTTCCAAAACACATGCGAAGCTTTTCATATGAAACCTGTATAGCAACTCTTTTAGTCTTTAAAAATGGCTAACCATTCTATTAAATTATTGCATACTTAATATCTGGACGAAAATTATGAAATATGTATTTCGATACAATTGTTTATATTATTGTGAATTTTCTATTAACTGCTTTTCATTGTAATTAAGGAAAACCTTGGTAAAGAAATAATGCACTGCTCATTAAAGTGCACAATCTATGCCAAATTTCCAGAGTGTTAGTACTTATGCTGTATGGGGATCCTTATTTTATTTCTCTTATCCACATTATTAGCTCGTTAACACAGCTAAATAAGTTGAAGGGCAGAATGCTCTTCAAGCAAATTATTGCTAGGAAAGCTTTTAACACGAATAAAATAACTGAGGGAAATTATTTTTTATATATATATATATTAAATAATGTCTTTATAATATTTGTTTTATATATTAAATAATTTCTTTTTAATATTAAAAATTATAATTTATGAGTACGTATGAGTCGATATCAGTTTTTCTCGATACTAGCTTCTCGACACATGATATTTTCCACGATACCCGATTCCGTCGTTTCTATATCTAGTTTCAATACAAAATAGAATAAAAGGGTAAAGCCAGACTGAACAGTTCAATGCCATAGCCGGATTTTGAGCCACAGATATACTGGTGTCCGTTCAGCCGCTCTAATCATTTGAGCTACTATGGCCAACGTGCCAACATGACATTAAATTCTCCAACTGACTCGTGTTTCTCCCGATAAACCACTAGGAGTTCTCATAAACACATAAGGCAACTACCTTAATGGCGACTACTATGCTGTAGGTACTTTAAGGCCCCGGCTTTACATTTCGGACCACTATTAGGTACAATTAATGGAAATTAATTGTTCTTTCAATTAATTTCCATTAATTGTACCTAATGATGGTCCGAACTATAAAGCCCGGGGCTTAAAGTACTTACAGCATAGTATGTCGCCATTAAGGTAGTTGTCTCAGGTGTTTATGTGAACTCCTAATGGTTTACCGGGAGAAACACGGGTCAATTGTAGAATTTAATGTCATGTTGGCACATCGGCCATAGTAGCTCAAATGATTAGAGCGGCTGGACGGAAACCAGAAGATCTGTGATTCAAATCCCAGCTATGGCATTGAACATTTGAGTCTGGCACTACCCTTTCATAGTGCGTCCTACACACGGCTAGTGTGAAATAGCAATTTTCACATAATGGAATGTTGGGAGAACTGTGTAATGGCAATAAAATTAATTAGGTGCACATTTTAATGAGAAAATAATTTAAAACCTTCGATGCTATTATTTTTAACTCTACATCACACATTCAAAACAAACCAGTACATGTTTATACATTTTCTTTCATAAGTATAGCATTCTTACTCTTTTGGGGTCGTCTGCTTGTTTTTCTTACATATGAGTGCAACAGTGTTTCAGAGAGAACCTGCAAGTGGAATATACAAATATTTAGGTATTTTTTCTAGTTCTGGAAATTTTTAATGTGTTCCAGTAAGCCAGTGCACTAGAAGGAGCATGTGATAAACCCTCGTTAAGGTATGCACTGATTTCTTCTTGGGATCCGGTAACTGGTACTGAATTTTGACACACGATTATTTTCTTGCATAAGCTTACTGTAGAGATTTCTAGGTCGTTACAAAGTGCTACTTACCGCAATAATATTTTGTGATTTTAAAATAAAATATAAATTGCAAAATCACCATCTAAGTATGGAAAAAGTATTTTTCGAAGTATCTGAAACTCTGAAGTATCTTTTGATGTCGAAATCATTAGTATCGTGAGTATCGAGGTATCGCAAGTACCAAAGACCCCTCCCAATTTATAAGGTCTATTTGTCACTTGGTGAAAGGCAGCAAAATTTGTAATAATATTAATCAACAAATTATGCACACGAATAGATTGCAGTTTTATAATTCAATTGTTTCGTACAATTTATATTCCAGCAATGATATTCCATAAGCACGAAAGGTATATTTTGAAATTAACGTTACAGAATTTTAGCTGAAAGAACTGGAATTTCTCAGTAAAACATTAATGACACGTATTGTACACTGTCCTTTATATATCGCCACAAGGTTAGTATCTGTAAGGTCAAACAATACTCGCAAGACGTATTTGGATTTAAGTATAATTCGTAACTAACTCAACCAAAGGAAATGTATTAAAGTATTAACGTCTAATACTTCCAACAATTTTTCTTTGTTTGCATTTCAATATAAGCCGATAGAATTATTTCCCAATGAGGTACTGACTGCACATTTAATATCGCTCTGACAAATTGCTAAACTTATGGACAACATTTCCGGTCTGAAGAAACGAATAAAAAATTAATTCTAAAAGTTCATAAGAACAGCATCTTCTGCAAAAACGCTTCAAAAACTCCTTTTTAGCCTTACTTTACGTTGATTAGGGTTTTAGTAAATTAGACTGCGAGAAAATTAGTCGTTCTCGTAATTTGCAATCAACGGCGCTGTGAAAAATAGAGGGAGAGCGTAAAAGAAAAGAGTCTTGAGGAGGGGCCTGGTAATGGGACAGAAGTTGCAAAAAACTAAGTTAGCACAGGAAACCGAAGAATTAGAATAAGAGGAAGGAAGTTCGGTAGAAAGAAATTAGGCAGCAAGGCGTGTTCGTAGTTTGAAGTACTGACTTATAATTCGCTTTCTGTTGTTCTGTATGAAAATTCCTATATCACAAATTGAACAAACAATGGTTTAAAATTTCCGCAACTTTTGAGTTAGAAAAATAAGTATTAAAAAGAACAACAAAAGAATTTAAAAATTCTGGAGGTAAGAAAATACCTGTTACAGAAAACAAAATTCGAATACTGCAGTCAAATCAGTTCCTGAATGGCCTTTTCAAGAAAATATTCGTAGAAAACCTGTTTGTTCTGCCTGTTTCTATTATTAAGGCTCAAATTGTTCAAATATTATTGCACATTCGATTTCAGGAACAAGACTTAAGGGGTACTCAAATCCATCGTTGTGTAATGTAATGATGATAAATAGATTGTACAAGGGTGGGTCCAAAAGTAATACCTCCTATTTTTTCTCTTTTAATTGCCAATAAAATTAAAACCAATTTACATAGCTAGAAAACTACAACATTGGCGATTAATTTTTCACTATTCAATAAAATCTCCGTCGTTTTCCACAGTTTTTTTAAATAAGGCATGTATTCCAGTGTGGTAAAACACACGGTCTTGTTTCCTAAGCCATTGACACAAGGACGTTTTCATAGCCTCCTCATCTTCAAAATGAATCCCACGATGAGCTTCCTTTAGTGGCCCGAACAGATGGAAGTCTGATGGTGCCCGGTCAGGGCTGTATCGGGGGTGAAGTAAGACTTGTCATCCCAATTTCAATTTCTGCAGTGGTGTAACGGCTGGTGTGTGGTCTTGTACTATCATGCAAAAGAAGAACATCCGCCATAGTTTTTGTTGGATGAACTTGGCGAAGACATGCTTTCAGCTTTTTTGAGAGTTCTGACTTATTGGACAAAACCTATTGTGCATCCCTAATCCAAAATATCGATCGTAAACACACCCTCTGTATCCCACAACACTGTCGGCATAACTTTCCCTGCCGACCGCTGAGTTTCGAATTTCTTTTTTCTTCGGTGACGTTGTGAAATGCCATTCCATTGACTGCCCCTTTGATTCAGATTCAATAAAGTGAACCCACGTTTCGTCTCCAGTAACAATTTTTTCCAGAACTCCTTTCCCTCCAAACTGAAGCGCTGCAAGTGTTCGGAGGCTATTGTTTTCCATGTTTCTTTGTTTTGGGCAGTTAACTCTCCTGGTACCCAAAGTGAACAAACTTTTGAGTAACCCAGTTGTTGAATAATCGTCATCAAACTACCTTTACTGAGGGAGGTAATGCGATACAATTCACCTGTTGTTACCCGGCGATCTCCAGGAATGTCCATCGACTAGCTGAATGTTGCATGGAGTCACAGCAGTCACCGGCCTGCCGCTTCGCTTTTCATCTATCAATGGTGTCTGCCCTTCAGCTTCGTTACACCGACGAACCCATCGTCTAAGAGTGCTGACATCCACCGTTATATCACCATACACATTTTTTAACCTTTCGTGAAGGCGAATTGGCGTTTCACCTTCCGCAGTCAAAAATTCAATCACAGAACTCTGTCTAATACGAATGTCCATGTCTGGCATTTTGCAAGAGGATGCAGTGCTGCCACCTGTTGACTTAGGAAGTTACTACTGCAGGTAATTGGAGAAGAACGTTTGAGGAATTGCATCAAATTCAAAGTTTTCACAAACTTATTTATTTAAAGGGAAAAATAGGAGGCCTTACTTTTTCCACCCTCGAACCAAAATTAGACCCACGCTAATACACTCTGTGTTAATCGTAATGGGCATGCATTCCAAACACTTTCTTTGTCATTAACTCGTCTATCACTTAAACGAAGCACCGTAACAAACAAACAAAACAGAAAAACATGTTTAAGGTAATGTTATATATCAGCTCCCAAAGTTTGTCGGGCTAATTTTGGGACTCCCTATGCATTCAAATTACATTCTCTACAATTATTCAAGAAACTATCCACACGAAATCTATATTTTATTTTCCTTACATTAATTCACATGATCGTTTATACAGATGCTCTATTAATATCCTCAACTCAGCGCTCCTTACCTAACCAGAAGAAAAAAAATAGCGAATTAGGTGTTGGAAAATTCAAGTAACTGGAAATACCTCAAAATTATTAAAATTATAATAATATCCTAAAAATTTATTCTATTTTGAAATTTAAGTAAAGTTCAATCCCATAAGAACGTTTTCGTATAAATATTTTTATTACCGCATTGCAAACTGAAGTGATTATACTAAAATGTAGGTAACTCTTTGAGGAGGCACGTTAACATATTGAGGCTTTTTATTTCCTTTGAAATGTCTCACATTTTTACAAAATTATGGACATTTACAATGTTTCATGAAGAATAAATCAACAGAATTTCTATCAGTTAGTGTTACGAATTTTCCTTTACTCTATTTCTGGGTTGTGATTTTTTAAGGTAGTTTCAGTAGTTATAAGCTTCTTACAAGTTTTGGAAAAATTATTTTCCTTTTAAATGCATCCTCCAAAGCTAAGTCATGTTCGACGATAAATGCAAACGGATGAATTGAACCTCAAATGAGTCCAGGATACATGGAGCAGAGGGTTACCTGATATTCATCTTGCAGAATAAGCGAAGACTTAGGGAAAAAAAACTTATTCAATTAATGCATTCTGAGCAGGATCTGATCTCGGAATCTCCTGCATATGAGGAAGACACGCCAGCATCTAGGCTACTGAGGCAGGCAAGAAGTCTTCCGAGTCTATGTTCCAACTTAAAATTGAATAGTAAGTACTAGAATGTGAATAAAACTTACCAAAATAGCTTAAAAATTGCTTTTAAAGTTTGGTGTTGTCACTTTCAGAGCTCACCCAAACTTTCCTTTTTAGGATAGCTACCTATGTGGTAATTTCAACAAAACACGCCATCTCACCATTATAGCGAGTTCAAAATAGATAATTGAGGTGTTAAAACCATTATATTGCTAACGATCATACTACATTTGGATTTAGAGGTACAGAGGCCGACAGAAGTATTCGAATAATATAACATGTAACATTGCACGTACTATAAAAAATGTAATATTTATTTGGCAGCGCTGAATTCTTAAACATGTAAACATTAACCTTTTGTGTCTCGGAAACAATATTTAAAATATCACTTTGCATGTATTCATTACAGAATCTGCACTGTATTTACTCTATTGTACCTCTTCTTGGAGGACATAAGTATTCGAACGTACCCAATTTAACAGAGAGAAAGGTGGTTAGACGTACCCAACGCGCCCCTACCAAATAGCAGTTGTGTTTATGCCATGCCTCGAGACATTGTACTCACAGTTATTCAGCCATTTGTAAACTCACAGGTAATATGGGACGTAAAGGTAAGGACACAACGGTGCCAGAGAGGAATATCGTGAAAAATATGTAGAAACAAAACAAATCTCTCTCTGAAATTGCCAAAACCATTAACAAAAGAAAACTACACTACTCTGCTTAATTCAACGCTTCAAACAGAAAAATACTGTTGTAGATCAACCTCAGAATGGCGCTCCTTCTAAACTCACCACCAGAGACAGGAGGCAAATAATAAAAATGGTGAAGCAGAATCCGACAGTTACTGCATCTGAGATTAGAGAATGCCTTGAGCAATATTCTGGCACTGTGCTTCACACCAGAACAGTTGAATGGGCTATAAATAGTACTGGGTACAATGCCCGCGTTCTAGGAAGAAACAATATGTTAATAAGATGAATAAGAAAAAGCGTATAGAATTTCTTAAACAGTATGTGGTGACACCAACAGAATTCTGGGATAAGTTTCTCTGGTCGGACGAGAGAAAATTCTGCTTATACAAGAGTAATGGACGTCTTAAGGCGTGGAGACTGCCAAATACAGAATGGGAACCTAAGAACATGGTAGCTACAGTGAAACATGTTGGCAGTAGTGTGATGGTATGGGGCTGTATAGCTTCATCTAGCTTTGGGGAACTGGTGTTCTTAGATGGGATCATGGACAAATTTGAATACAAGAGGATTCTTGAAAACAATCTTAAAAAGAGTGCAGAGAAGCTGGTATTAGGGCATGATTATTTCTTCCAGCAGGACAACGATCCGAAGCATACCGCTGAAATTGTGAGGCTTGGATCGTGTACAACACTCCTCACACTTTGAAGACACCGCCCCAATTTCCAGATTTAAATCCTATAGAGAACTTCTGGAAGGAACTCGAGGAGCGTGTGAGGAAGTATCACATCAGAAGCAAGGAGGACCATCTGAAAGAAATTCTTCAAACAGAGTGGAGAAATATGGACTCTGCAGTCACTAAACAACACATACAGACAATGCCCAAACAGTTATCAGCAGTAATTCAAAGAAAGGGGATGATAACTAAATACTAGCTGTTCTCTGTTCGAATACTTATGTCCAGATGTAAAGTAACCGTTTTATTTCTCCTTGTAGTGCAAATTAGTTTTAGTTGCTATTTATGAGTTTATATGTTTAATGGTAGTCTCAAGTTTATTTTGTACCAGTGTATTTACGCATGCTTACTCTGCGTAGTTTTAAAATAATATAAGTAATAAATATGTTTACGTTGGAATACTTATGTCGGCCTCTGTAGCTTCACAGATATATCGCGTCCCCTTACCGTTTATAGCCTTCAGTCTTAGCCTACACTACAGTGGTTTCGGTTATTCATATGTTTGCAACTCTGCATCAATACAAGATGGCATGTTTGCTAATACGCCATAATTTTCTTATTAAAAGAGCGCCATAAAAGGGTCGGTGGTTGGGTCACAGGTTCTAAAAGTACTCACATTAATTCTCAAAGCGTAACCTAATTATACATATGGAACTTTGCCGCACGTTTTGTTATCCTCAATACATAGTAACCAAAATTGCTTATGCAGTTTTATTTTAAATCGAAGGTGTTATAACAAGAAGGTCAACCCAGTTTAATGAGTACATACACCCTTTGACAAAAGAAAATGAGCAGTCTCTGGAAGCGTACATTTTCTAAGTTCATATCTTTTCGACGGCCGGTTTACAATGGTCATGGAACGCGTCTCTTTAGCTTCGCTCTACTGAATCCTCTCGTAATTGATCCCAAGTTACTAAGCGTACAGTGATAGATAGATAGTTTTATTCACCTTAGGAATATACAATATTCATAGCTTCGTCAAATTTGTACCCATAAGAATAATACATTTCTTATGAGTAATACAATTATGAATAATACAATAGTAATTAAATAATACAATAGCGATTAAAGTAATGCAGTAGTAATTAACAGAATAATAATACAAATAGTAATTAAGAATAAGGCACCTTAGGTCACATAATAGTTTAATGTATTACATTTTTAAGAACTAGGCTGTAAGAGACATAATTTTTACCAAAAAATCAATATTTACTTTATTTTATAGACAAGCGATTATAGACAAGTATAAAGGAGCTATTCCTACAGAGGTTCGATATCCGAACTTCCTTTTAACTTGTCTTACTGTAGAAATACGAAATGGGTATTACGCATATTGTAATATAACTTCCATTTGCTAAGCATTGCTTGATTTTATGACATTTATACTCACACATAAAAACTGAAACACACTACTCTGTTGTTAAACTAAATGAAAAAAATTGTATGCAAAATCAAATAAAAATGGAAATTATCGGCTATATAAACCCTCTACCTCTATTACTGCCCTCATTCTATGGAGCTTGGATGAGATCAAGTGCCTGGTGAGATTTTCACAAGAGGTTACTTCGCATTATATGCCAGCACCATTCATAACATGAATGAGCCCGAGTGTTTACACAGCCAATATTAAGGCTATTTTGTATTAACATTATATTTATTTTGAAAGCGACAAGACTATGTTACTGGCGTTTTTATAAATGAATGGATTTAAAATATTATTATTTATCTTCTCCAAGAAAACTCTAAGGCATTGCCAGTAAGTTACAAATAATAAAAAATGCACATCAAGAATTCCACTAAGGTTGGTCCATTTACGACCAATGTGTATCACCGCATTCGCCAAGCCACGAAGTATTTCCCTGCCTATCGCATAGCTTTGAAATGAAATCAGAGCCGTACCTAAACGTATATTGTAATAATTAGCTGTTCTTTCACACTAACCGTGTGTAGGCCAAAGTATGGAAAGGTAGAGAAAGACTGAAAACTTCATTGTCTCTGTAGGCTGTTTTTTTCATTCTTTTTTTTTTTTTTCAAGGAGTGCATATTGGATAAAATTCTGATACCTCTCTAATGAAGCAAAGGTGGAAGAAAAATGATTTAAAGAAGGAAAATCAGTATATTACAATAAGCAGAATTATGCAATCAATTCGAAAGCGTGAAGTTGCCCAAACTTTGTTACTACGAGACATTCCTATACGCTTAATGTCAGTAAAGCAGTTCATTTGATTAAAACTGCACATGTGTGGAAGAAGTGCCAACGTATAATGACAATTTTATTTAATTCCTCCCGTTTATATACAAATACTAACATAGGTGCCCTAACCTAGTTATATAGGACTGTATTTCACTAACTACATTTCCTCTATCCTGCCCTATTTTTCGTTTCAGTGTTGGCAGCTCTTTGTTATAAACAGCAACCCCGCAAAATGCCCTCTGCCACAAAGGGTATCAGAAATAGCGTTGTAAGGTATAAAACCTTGGTGGATCAAAACTTGCAAATGAAACAAAAGCATTTCTTAAATGATAATCAACTTAGCAGCATATTTCATATCAAAACTTATTTTCTGTGCAATAAGGTATGTAAATAACAAACGTTTAAAGCTTTTGAAGCATTAGGAGCACTTTCTATGAATATTGAAATATATTATACAGAAAATCCTTAATTTAATGCTTCAAACTTCACAACGCAACTTATTTAGACAGATATAAGATGTAAAATATCTAAAAAAATGCAGTAAAACACCAGGTGTTTGAAAAATGGACAGACTAGCATTCTTTTCTTAGAAAATATAAATAAAGCACTTTACCTGAAGCTACTGATGTTTCTGTCACTACACCATTCGTTGAAATGTTTCAGGAAGCATCTATAGTTATTGCAAATTCCCTGGACACGTTAATTTTCACAATTCTCTTGACAAGTTTAACTGGTGCTCTCGCTTGTCTCCTCAACTGCATAGAGTAGCAACAAACAGTACACTGTAGGTGGGGGGGGGGGGAGATTGGTACACATTTGTCCCATTGGACGGCACATTATACACAAGTTCCGCTTTGGCATAAAATGAATGCCTGTAAAATTCGGTTGGAATTTCAAAAGCTCTATATTCACTATTTGTGTCTGCACTTTGGCATTATTTCAGTAACCAGACTACACGAAATTTCCCTAACCTGACACAAACACGTATTTTACTTACATATCGTTAACTATAGCTATATTTACGATTTCACGAAATCTAAAATAATAATTAGTTTTACTACATCGACATTTTGGTTCACACTTAACACCGATTTTAAAGCACTGTTCCAAATTACTCAAATTATTAGGTTAAAAGAAGTACATGCTGCATATTGGCTTCAAATTCATTTATTTCCCTCTGGTATAATGTTTCCAGTAAATGTTCAAGAATAAAACGCACCTTGGCAACGAGGCATGTTCCAATTTGCACTTGAAATCACTACAAATCACCAAATAAGCAAAACCTCCGAGAGGCACCAAAGACAGAAAACAAAAGAGACTCAATTCCTTCCACGTTCTTTTGTCACTGTCAAGGTTGATATATCGAGGGCAGTGACATCTGAATCGGCATGCAAAGAGAACATTTCAAAACCGTCTCATAGTAACTGGTTCTCTAAAGATTGAACTATCTCGTAAGCATATTCCCTTATATTTACAAGGGTTTATGAAACAACACATTCCTTCAAATATTTATCTCCATTAAGACGTAAGCTTTTGTTTAGAAAGTCCTCTGAATGTTACATTTTAAATGTTCTTCTCCAACAAGGTTTAGGTCATTTAGCCTGTTCCGGCTCCAATTTAACAGTTTAATTATATTACTAATATTTTAAAAGTGTAAGTGAAACAATCCTATTATAAGTGAAAAAAATATTATTAAATATTTATCTGTTCTCATATTTAATTATTCTACTGCTCACAGCTATAAAACCTGGATTTTCTATTTACTTCCTGCTTATTATGAGAAGTTCCCAATACATTTTAAACTTTCTACAAAAGTATAGTTGTAGTTTACAAGCAACTGAGTTCATATTAGATACTCTTTTCATATCTCAGGATAAATAAAGGAACGGCTGTGGCTTCCAAAGAACAGCCAATTCGCACAAAACACCAATGCTACATAAAAATATTAGCGCAAATTTACATAGGAAAAAGAAAGACAGAGAGAAATAAAGAACGTAAGGGAGAACGAAAGAGAGAAAGAAAGAAAGAAAGAACGAAAGAAAGAAAGAAAGAAAGCGAGAAATAAAGAAAGTACAGTAGAACCTAGTTTATCCGAATCAGCTGGAACTAAGGCCCATCTGAATTAACGAAAATCCAGGTTATCCAGAGAATGATGGAAAAATAAATTCGTGTAGAGCATCACCGAAATATTTTTAACTGAATTCTGAAGTTATTATCGGCACAGTTTCACCTAAACATACACTGCCTGTACTACAATAACATGTATCTGCACTGTATACAATTTAGCTACAAACTATTCGGTAGTTAAAAAGGCAGTGAGCTTCTCAGTTAAGTCTCAGTATCTCAGCTTACTGCACCGCTTACGAGCAGCATGATCTCGCATCCGCTTTAACATTAGAACTTCATTTACCAATGTTTCAGCATCACTCTCGACATAGAGCATCGATTTCTCTATGTTTACTACTACTTGTGCCACAGCTGGTTCATCAACACTGCCTGGCTGTGAATACACTTCATTTTCATTTTCAGTAACACTGCATTATGCAATGCCTTCCTGAGTAGTCTTTTTATAACATCTGTTACTGTCGACTTACAACCAATTGCCAATGTCGTCTTCATCAACATCGTAGCAACCCTTGATATTTTTAAAGTAGTCTATAAAGTCTTCTTCCACACTTCTTTGTTTTTCCAATCTTGTTTTCTGGCAAGTCATACACACACCATACCACAACATTTTCCACGACTTTAACAAACAAAATGTTGTGTCAAAACTGGTTGGAGTTATCCGGACGTCTAGGTTAAAAAGGTCCGGGTTAACGAGGTTTTACTGCATATATCTAACACCCGGAAAGAGGGGAGAAGGAGGAGGGAGAGAAAAAACCGTTATTTTGACACCAGCGAGAACAGAGCTGCGGGTTCTTTTATTGGGTTCATAAAAGCGATAATAACGGAGATAGAGGAATGGCTGTTCAAATCATTAGGGCATTATACAAAATCGCTCTGGCGATAGTAACGAAGTAAGTTGCCACAGCGCTAATGGTATTGGTCCCCACGGAGTTGATGACATTTCCATTAGGACGGGATTGACATAGGACCAAAGAGGAAAGGGGAAGATATGGAACTAATAATCAACATTGGCTAAGTACCCCACAGGGAACCAATTATTCATTTCATCTTCTTAAGTACAAGAAAAATTGAGCATAGGTATGTAGGAAGCTACCAACAACATCACGTTTTTCAGAAAATAATAGAAAGATTGCCGAACTTAACAGATCATCTAGACGTCCAAGACCAATGCCTTAAATATCCAATTTCTATTACTTTCAGAAATATTTCGAAAATTCCTTAAATATTTCTGGTTACGGACATTTGATCACAAAATGTTAATGCACAGTTTTCTTTCTCAAACATTTTATTTAAGTATGTGCCCCCGCACATGCGTGTCTGTGTGAACCATGCACGCTAAAAATAAATGTTCATAAATAATAAATTACTTGTATCAGGATTCCAGCAAAGATTTCTCAGCCAAAATAATTTGTGAAAAGGAACGTGTTTTAATATTTTTTCTCAAAACTCTCAGTATTTTTATTAATATATTATATTTTTAAAGTGTTTTCATTCGAATTAAACGCAAACATTCAATTTTCTCTGAAAAGCCTGATTCCCCTTCAGGTTTTTAATTAACTAAAGACCATAAGAGCTATTCCAAAAGTGTTACTTTGTTTAATTTACGTCCTCCAGCATTTAGTCATATCGGACGATAAATGAAATGATGCTCAATGCGCATGGGGTCCATGGAGCTCAGAGTTACCCGACATGGTCTTTCACGATAAGGGAAAACCCCGGAAAAACCTTATCCGGGTAACTCACCCTGACCGAGATTCGAACTCGAGACCCCAAGGTGTTAAGCAATAGTCTACCAAATGCCGAAACAATTTCAAGGCAGCTTGTTATAAGCCACCATTAGTACAGAAAAGAAGTCCAAGTCCATTTTAAGTCCAAAGTTATATTTTACCAGAACATGTGATGATCCTAAATTAATATTAGTTCTCTCTCCCCTTCTTTAATTTAGTCCTCCACCGTTAAGTCATGTCGGACATGAATGAAATGCATGAAATGACGCTCAAATGAGTCCAGATACATAGAACCGACATTCATCTTTCAGGATAAGGGAACGCACGTAAAAACTTTATCCAGGTAACTCACCCTGACCAAGATTCGAACTTGGGACCTCTTGAACATGAGGCAGACATGCTATCATCTACGCTACCGGGGCAGGCGAATTTTCTCGGCGAATAGATTCTCGTCAAATTAACGAAAACTTGGTATCAGGTATTGAAGTTCATTAGTTTCCAAAAGTATGACGTTTTAATGTAGTATGAAGTTTTAATCAATACCCTCACACCAAATCACCTTGACATAGATCATGTTTCATTATATGCAGTTTCTAAAAAATAATCAAATATAAAATTGTATACCCTGCAATTTCTGGGCATATCATGAGAAGTCCTTTATATTTTGAATTGTGTGTGACGTTTGTTATAGGATTAGGATTAAGATTTCACTAAGGAGGGGATTCGGTTCGTAAGCCACTATGCTGCGCCCGTTGTTCCTATGTCCCCAAGTGCAGCACCCCCGAGAGGAAGGATGAGGTGAAGGAGACAGAGGGCAGCCGACCCAAGGAGCCACGACAGTACAGAGGAAAAGTTCCCTACAGTTTAATTAGACTTCCGCCGACAGGCCAAGACAACGGACAGCACGCTCCCCTACTGCGGGACAGCAACGAGTTCAGCAGCCGAGCCCCAAGGGTCCCTGGCCAGCGGTCCCGAAATGGTCCCAGCAAAGGCGCGGATACCGGCAACCGACCTCCCGGAGGAGGAAGTAGTTTTCCTCAGAGCATATTAGCTCACCATGCACCGCCGAGTTACCCGCCGACACTTCTACCCTGAAAAAGACCACCAGCTGAGAGATGATGTGAAATGATAATGGGGATGAAATGGAGGGACAGGTAATTCGGGGGTTGTAATTACGCTACCCAGCATTTGGCTAGCGACCCAGGAAAACCTCCCAAAATACCCATGTGTCAGGTGGATCGGTCACGGGAATCGAACCCCGGCCTTCCGAATGCGGGCCACAGACGAAATCGTCTGAGCCATCCCGCTCGGTGGAGTTTGGTATAAGTCTTAAATTGTAAGAAACAACAGTGCAAAAAATTATGTCGAGATCGAAACCCGAAACCCTCCTAAATCCGGCTTCGCCCATTACCGTGAAGCCCTCTGTCTGTTACTTTATTTAAAATAGTTCATTAAAACTGTGTTTAAGTTAGGCTTCCATATACTTTCATTTTATCTTTTGATCACACACACATACATACAACAAATAGCACATTCCAAAATGGTGGAAACCAGTATAAGGGCAGGGATGTATTTTGGAAAATTGGCATTTCCTGTTGGAATAGCTACTCAAAGTATATATGCAATAGTATGAGATCCAGTATACTGGCAAATGTCGTCAAATCCTATCGTATTTGATGTCAAGTAGTACGATATATAACAAGACATCAACGATTCAGGTAGTAGAGGGTGAAAGTCAGCTCTGTGTGGTGTTAGTATAATAAGCTGACGACGTACTTCTGCTCTGCAAAGACAAACATAATCTTAGAGTCTTCAACCCCTTAGAAAGAAATCTCCGTCTAACACAACAGTGGTGTCAGGGTTGGCGGATGTCCGTCAATCCGGACAAAAGCCACGCCATACTTTTCAAAAAGGGCCACACTCCCGCAGACGCCCCCAACTTCAGCTTCTGAGATCGAAGGATGGAGTTGACTAACTGCGTCCAGTACCAAGGAGTCAATTTGGACAGAGGTCTAACTTTTCTCCGGTACATCAGGGACCTATCGGCGAAGGGACAGGGAGAAATTGCTTCCCTGTATCCAATGCTGGGGTCGACTTCGATGCCAGTTGGCCTGAAGTTATACATCTTCCGAGCGCTGTAATCCCGGTAATGCTATATGCCTGCAAGATCTGGGACATGGCCGAAGATAGCTGGCTAGCATGCCTTCAACGTGCATAGACTAGAAGGCTGCGGTCTATATATTCTGTGGGTCGTTACTTTCCTACCAGGTTGCTTCATGAAGCCTTGGGTCTTCCATACGTGGAGAATGAAATTAGGCGCAGGGCATCCAAATTATACGCCAATTTACCAACACATAAAAGTGCCCTTGTTAGATCATTGGGAGATTATGACCCCGACAGACGCCGTTCTAGACTGTTCCGGTTACCCCGTATGGTTTGCGGGCACCGAAGATAACCCAGGAGTTAATCCTGTCAGCAGCTAAAGCTGAGCTGCAGATAATTCTCCTAAGCTGTTTGGCATCAAATTTTTTCCCAACAAATAACAGACTCAAAATAAAACCACCAGGGTGCATAGTACTGCATCCTGCCCTTTAACCCGAAGGTATATAAATTTTTAACCTCAAAATTAACATCCCAATTGTATAACTTTACCTGCGGTAAAACCCTTAACGGGTGGGCACGCAGCAAAAACCTCTGGCTTTATACAGCCAGCCAGCACTTCGGTCGGTCGGCGGGTGTTAGCACATGCATACTTGTCGTTGCTGCAGATAGGAAACTGACATTACTAGCGACAGTACTTATTGTGTACATAAACCACCACTGTAATAATGCTACGCGGAAAGCAGTTATGTGATGAAAAAGAAAAGTTCGGCGTGTACAAGGAAATAGGACTCCCTAATCGTCAAATTGCCAAGAAGTTGAATCCTTCAAGTTCAATGATTGTTATTTCAGTAGATTGTGCACATAGTATGGACAGAAGGGAAAATATGGGCAAACAAGAAAGTTATCGGTCGAAAGAAGCGCAGAACCGGTAGAAGCGTCGAAACGGTTACATTTGCGCCAACAATGGTCATAAAGTGTTATTTTTCTCAACGTTTTGCTCATTTATACCTTCCAGTAACTACCAAACGTGTACGACAAATGTCAAATGACAAACATCTTACATTCAGGAAACGATTGCAGAAACAAGCTCTAACACCCAAACATAAGGTTAAAGTTTGCTGAAAAACAATGTCGTGGACTTCAGAATGGGATAAAATTATCCTAAATGATGAGAAGAAGTGCTATTGAAATATTATTGGCATGACAGAGCAGCAGATAAGAATGAGCAGAAATTTTGGTTTCGGAAGAGTTATTGTTTGGGAAGCCTTTTGTGCCCAAAAATACATTACGCATTGCCATCCTGAACCCTAGAATGGACCCTAACATGGACACTGAGCTGCTAGGGACAAAACTGATTAGAATGAATGAGTACCCTGGGAAGTAAAGTCTATTTGTTCAACAACACAATGCATCTGTGCATGTTTCTGCTACAATTAAAAGGTTGTTTCAGCAGAAAGATATCGATATTTGCCCTGGCCTGCATCTAGCCCAGCTATGAACCCCATTGAAAACCTTTAGAGAATACTTGCAAGGCGTGTTTATCGCAAGGGAAGACAGTATGAGACCATATGTGAGCCGAAAGGAGTGACAAAAGAAGAGTGGGTGACAATTTCACTGCAAGAACTGCAAACCATAACGAAATCAATGCTAAGACACTTTTTGAGGTAACTGGGAAAACAAAGGTTCGACAAAGTACTAACACAACAGGACAGTAAGTTTCTAATGAATTTCCATCCAGGAAATGCAAAGGCCTTATCCTGTTACACGTACTATAAAGATACCAATTCTGTAATGATTTCTTATACCTTATATCATTGACTTTCATAATAAACTAGACACATTTATGCTTCAGACATTGTACCTATTACCATCAGTAGGAAACTCAGTGCCTCTTTACTGATTTCCACTGGTGTATTAGACCTTTGAGTTTCCCTTTTAATATGATTTTAAGGATACTCAGAATTCTGTCAGAAATGTAACAACGAGAATGGTTCCCTACCATTTCTGGGAACAGAATTTAATATCCCGACCTTTCTGCTTAAGCTCATTCAGTAGAACAGCAGAGAGCTTTCAGAAACCAGCGATTTCAACTTCATTACCACTCAGATAAGGTCCTCTTACTTTTTACATGTACAAATTCCAAAAACTGATGTGAGGACGTATACTGAAGGTTTTCTACCTCTGAAATATTTTATTGTGGCTCTTCGTCCACTTATTCTTCATGTACTTGCCTTTTGCTCAAAAATAAATCATAAAAGATAAAACCCACTCCACCATTTACCTACCGGCTAAGAAACAAAACAAAACAAAAACCCAGATGTCAAAGTGAGTATAAGTAGTGAATTGAATTCGCGAATTACCGAATTTGAGCCCCAAAGTTCACTTCGTATTACCTTAATGTTAGTTTATCGCACAAAATAAAGTAATAAATGAAAAATCTGGAAATTAATTGTTCGTCCACACTAGCCTTTTCTACGGCAAAGTTTGGATAGGTATAATCAGGTTAAGAGCAACCGGACGGTGACCGGCAGATCCGTGGTTCAAATCTCGACTACTATTTTCGGTATATTTATTCAAGACTGAAAATTTGTTTACAATTGTATCGTGTGACGCACTGCAAGATCCCTAGTTTTGAAGGCTTATTCTTAATTCTCAGAGAGGAGAGGAAATTAACAAATGAACCCGTTGAAAATATACATTAATAAATATTCCATTTATTTACGTCATGTTATTGAATTAAGCGTTGAAAATAACATCTTCAATATGGCCTTCAATATAGTTCAGACATCTCTGCAAGCGTATAATGAAACTGGAATACACGCAATTTAGCAGTTCTCCATCTATGGCCCCAATTTCTTCAATGATGACACCTTTCAGCACTTGTAGAGTTGTAAGACGTCTAATAAAAACCTTTTGTTTCAAAGAGTCCCCTAAGAGGAAATCAGGAACTGTAAGATCTAGAGAGCGGGTAGGCTGTACAATGATGTTGGCGGAACTTAGAGCTTGAAGGTCGACCGGAGAAGTTCTGGGTCACTTGAATTTTGTATCGGTGAAACTTGAGTTCACGTAATGTGCATCCTGAGAAATGTCCAATACCCTTTATTGTTCACCAACTGAACGACGTGAACTGTGTTCAACAGTTTATCTCATTCGAGCTGCATTTTCTGGTTTTAAGTGGAACATGTTGAAAGTCTATAGTATGGTCGCTGGATCACCAGCTCTGACGTTTCGCGGTTTCAGGAGGTGGAGAGGGTAGGTTAACAGTACCAATATACAGTAATGAGCAATTGAAAACATATCCACAAAATTACTTTTAGAATGAAAACATAGAACTATATATTAGCTTTAAAACATCGAAACCAAACTTATAATTTCACTATCTTGCAAGATATTCATTACAGAGCCAATCTATTCAATATTTCTTTAACACCTTTTTTACTCACTTACTGCTTGTGATGGTAGTACTGGGAGTCTGTATATATACATCTGGTGTAGTGATCAGGAAGTTAAAACTGTCTACTAGTGCCAGTCAGCATTGAGGCTGCAAGGCATGGCTTTCGAATACAACACCGTGTTGCCACTTTAATTTTTAGTCGGGACCACGTGGCTAGACTTGCTTTTGGTGTTTGCGCTTGTGAAGTTTGTTTGCTATTTTGTGCATGGGTGAATTCAGAATTTTAGTGTTTGTAAATCCTATTATTATCGCTATTATAATAATATGGCTAGTGGTTCGTGAAATATGCAAATTCGTGAAATATTTAAAATACGCATTGTTCCTCTGCTTGAGAAATTCCCGGTAAAGAACTGGCAATAGCCTGCTTCCCCATCTAGACAAATGTCAGAGCTGGAGAATGGCCGACCGAACTGTAGGGACACTACCACGTGCTACAAAATTATTCAACCATTGCTTAACTGTGTTTCTTGAATGAACTGTACCAAGCCTTGACACACTGAAATAAACACGAAATATTCTCTGCGTTGTCACAAGTCACTCTCGTGAAAGAAACACAACGCTGATACACGACGTGCCGCTGGCCAACCTTCAGCTACTAACGCTGAAGTAAACAAAAACAAAAATGCATCGTGCCCGTCGTTCATTGATGTGGCACTACCAACTGTATGGCTTCATATTTTTCTCAAGACATAGAATTGAAATTAGGAAACATTCTGTGCGCCACCCTGTATTACATGTACACATTACATATGCTTATAATTTTATCCATCTCTGCTATTACCAAATCTAAAATAATAATCCTGATAACCTTTCAGTAGACCTACAAAATACTCAGTACACTCAAATCTCAGGGTGAAAGCTGGTAATGGTCTTTGTTTATTTCTCCTGCATCTCATTCTAAATAAGTACCATGCGCCTGTTTGCTTTAACACACAAAGATTTTGAAGAGCCCTACGCGTACAACGTGTTAGAATTACATACATTGCGACTTGAAGTTCTACTCAAACGCGCGTTCTGGGAGCATTTCTAATTTCTTCCGCGCTCCTTACAATCTCTCCCTCCACCCGCACCCTGCCACGCCACTAACTGGGAAAACTTCTTCGTCCTTAAGTAAGCCCTTGCCCCACTTTCTATGCTGCTCTGGAAAATTACAACTTGGAGCGAACATCTACGATGATGTTTAGAGTTGTATTTCATAAAACATGAGCCAGGGAAATAACTGAAGCAAAATTCTCCACTAGCTGAATGTGTCCAGGGGAACAAAATGAAGCTAACGAATTCTATGAATATTCATGTTCGGAAATAAGAACACCAGAATCTTTCTGCTGATAATTAAAAACTCATCTTATTTTCAGCAAGTATAATCTCTCGTGTCTCCAGGAGATTTGGTTATGCCTTAAGGACTGCTGGGTAACATTCTAAACACTTCAATTACTTTATAAATGCTGCAGTTTGGTTTGAAACTTCAAATACTCTTTTAGAGGTAACAAACGTATGCCTTTTAGACATTTTACTTGATAATGTTGGAAAAATATACGTTTCACAAATATATCAAGAAACATTAGAAGTGAACTAGAGAAGCAAACGTACCTGTTGAAGGCACACTAAAATTCACTCATTCTTAAGCTGTAAGCTTAACACGTGAATGCATTCACATTATCTGTACGGCAGCGCCACATACCAGGAATATAGAAGTACTCCTTAAAGATGAAAAAGGAATGAATAAATTGGAAATTGAGGAAAGGCTTTAGAGTAAGCACCAGAGTTTTCTCTTGTCAAGGACAAATCACAAAGAAATAAAGTGCATACAAAGAAACTCTTATTTTTATTTGTTAACAGCCCCAGAAGTTCTTGTTCATTTATTACTGTTTCTAGTAAGAGTACAACTACCGAGCAAAGTTCGATTCCCAAGAATTTCCCACTCTAAGCTTGATTCTTCGTGATCTTCCCCGGTGGATACGTCAATGCTGCAGTGGTTTTTTATCACTAGGGCCCGGATGTTTAGCCAAAAATCAGTGAAGTTAGCTCTACATGAGGTATACATCGTCAACTGAGCTAGTAATCAACTCCTTCTGTTGGTAAACAGAAAAAGAAAGGAAAATGTGCCTTCAACGTCTAACTTTAAAGCAGATACAGTAGTTTTTGTCATGATTTGTGCAACATGATGTTGGGAGCAAACATTCGCTTTTGGAAGGTAGAAAGGAGTTCTTTGAAGCAATTTTTAGAAAAATATAAACCCCTTGCCACATGACTCCACAATATGCAAGGAATAGCTAAACCGCTATGTTTCCGAGGTGCAGATAGCGTATAACCCCGCCACTACTAACCTGTTGTACTGCTTTTTGATTAAACAGTAGCCACCATACATATTTTTCTTTCCATCATTTACCCTCCATTCTGTTTGCTTCTCATCACTTAGGAGTGCTTGTACATTTCGTGACGTAAGCTGGTGCCAAGCAGATGGCCTGTGTACTTAAAGAAAAGGGTATTCCCCAAAGAGCTGCTCTTCGATGGGTGTTCATCCTTGTCATCTCCATCAGCAGGTTGGGTCTTCGATTCAAGATTGCCTAGACTTACGGGTGACTGTGGCTGTGGTCTCTAGCCCTCTAGTGGATTCCTTACGTCATCCCGTCTTCCTAATGGTGACGGCTATAATGGATCTATATGGCTCTAAGTTAAATAATCCTAACTTTATATCTAATTTTAATAGTTCAGCTATCAAAGTAAATATATACAGAGAGAAAGGAGGGTCAAAGAAGTATTCGGGCTATATTATTATTACTTCTTTACCAAATTAGTTAAATATAGTTGAATGACATTTGTGTATATTTAAAATAAACCTTATATTTTGTTCTGCTGTAGTTTATGCGGCCTCACTGGGTCGATTTGTGTAATTATGTTTACCTTATTTATTTGTTCGTTAAATTCACGTTTTTGCATAAGTCACCACAGGAACAGGCATGGGATGAAACCTTCCACACCTATGTTTTGAGTACCCACGCAGTATTTGGCAATTGTGAAAGCTGAAAAAAAGTTAAAATAAACGTTCATCTGAGAAGACGGATCAGAGGGATTTGAATTCCAAACGTTCCATTCACACTTCTGGCCTTAATAATCGATATAACTAAATATGTTTTCTTTTCATATTAATATTAAGTATTCTTTACAAATATTTTCACAAAGATTTTCCTACACAACTTAACTGGAAGTTTTGCGAATTGTTATTGCTGTTTTGGCTATTTACGATGTGTAAATTAGCAATAATGAAACTGGCTTGGCGTCTTTTGCAAACAATTGACAGGGAAAATACAAATTACTAATGTGAAAAAGCATTAACATATATTATGGCTTAAATAATCACTGTACAACATTAGTACAGATTATGAAAATTTTTTTACAGATTTTCCTTGAAAATATTTGCTTAGTATTTTAGATATGTAAAGTCTATATCATTTCGTAGGTGTTTATATCAATTGGATTTTTAAGCAGGATTTTCAGAAATGTCTAAAAAGACAGTAAGACGCGACAGAAGTTTGGTAGTTGCAGAACTCCTGTCATCCTTATATGTCATATATGTAATATAACATAGATACACACAGAAGATCTGGAAAGGAGTATTTCTATTACAATTTTTGAATAGAACATAATAATCCCTCTGTAATCTTACGTGCGAAGTAGAGAATGCAAATAACCGCAAAGATAAAATGATGAATACTTATTACAAAGTAGAAGCTGGCAAAATTATCTCGTAACGAATTTGAGGATATAAAGGAAGCATTTCGAAAATGAAAGGGCGGTATTATATTTAAGTTCTTCTGCTCCTCTCAAGTCAAGTACCTCTAAATTCATTTCAAGTTTCTTGTAGTACTCTCCAGCGATTGCAGAAATCTTATCCTCACGTAAATATAATATCTGCGAAAGACAAAATTAAATTCACAGCGATAACAAGTTTTACGGTCACGCTATTGCATACCATTTTAAGGAAGTATTTCTAGTAATAGATAATCCTACAGTAACATTAATCATTACGTAAATCACATCATAAAATATCGAAATTAAAAATCAAGGTCTTGTTCGTTTCAATATTGTAGGTTTATCATTTTAAGGTAACAACATTTATAATTTTAACTGAGATTCGAATCTTAACTGCAACCCAATTAATTGATATTCTTCTGTAATTTAAAATTCATAAATTGAGATTAAGATTTTTTCCTGACTTTATACATATTCAAAATGAAACAAAAAACTCAAACCTTTAAAATCAAATTATTTCTTATGAAAATTTGGACATATGAAAATTTCTGAATCTGCATATATCTTTCAGTGTATTTATTTGCAAACAAAGATTCGATATGCTTTAAAAATATAATAAATAGTATTATTATAATGCTCTAAAGATTTAAAGCCAACCCTGCTTGAATCAAGAGAAAACTTCTTATACTTTCTGTTGTACTTTCAAATACAATTTGAAAGGAACTGAACAAAAATCCCACAGTAAGAAGTATTTCTAAGAACAAGTTTTAAATTATTTTAACGCCGCTTTTAGATATTTTAACGGCCAGAAGTGCAAGAGCTCTGGATAACTGTGTAAAATGGCTGAGGATTTTATTATGGATACTTCAACAGTACTTTTTTCTAATTATTTTAATAAATGCAGCATTTGTTACCAATAATTAAATTTTATATTGTGAACACTAAAGAAACCTGTTTACTTTTTTAATTATATGAAATTTGATGAAATTTGGTAAATGGCAGGGAGAACTACTAGATTTAAAACCTGTAAGTGTTTATGAACTTTTTAATTATTTTAAAAATATAACAATTATTTATGGAACTTGAGAGGTAAGTTGATATGTATTAATGGATGAAAAAATTTAACGCCGAAGTTTTAAATTTCAAGAGCATGATAAACATCAAACCTCGCTAATACCATATGTAATATTATCAGTTACCTAAGAAAACTTCGACTTGAATTATGAATTATAATCATTTAAAAAATTGTTTTACAAAACATTTAGTATCTGTGTTTCTACTTGGTGTTAAGATGATATTGAAGGCCTTGAATAGCAAAGAATCGTAGTTACAAAAATAAGAAATGGTAAACTGTATGTCAAAATGAGTGATTCAGGTGACGAAAGTTTTATACCTGAAGGAATTCAAGAAGAATTTCGAATTGCTAAACTTATTTTGCTGGCACAAAGTCATCTGCAATTTATGACAAAGAATATTTAATAAATGGCGTAGTTCAGAAGGGGTGACGAATATGTGCTAGGAAGTGATTTTAGCATATTTTTTAAAGAAATCACAGATGTGCATGCCGTACGTTTGTTTCTTGTTTTTAATATGACTAACGGAAACTTGAACATCGGACTAAGCCATCTACGAGATAATCGACAGTCAAAGAGATTATACGATAATATATCCTTGACACTCTGCTAGAGTAGACTTTCCTGAAGAATGATGTGTTTTTGTCTCGCATATTTTAACTTTATTCTTCTGCTTGATCTGCTATATTGACAAAGATAATTCGATTCTTTGCAGAGATTAATCATGTCTAACAGGGAAACGCCTACCTTTCAGTAACAAAAGTATCGTGTAATAGTGTGTTTCCTTTTCTTATGGTGGCGGATAAAATATACATTCTGTCCATTGTAAACTTGTAAAATACATTTTAAAATCTTCTTTTTCCAATCAAGTTTAGCAAGTTAAGTGTTCGAAAAAATGTGTAGACTGATTATCCTCCTCAGACCCATAATGAAACAGACATTGACATTAAAACAAAATATGGTTTTTATTTTACTAGATATACAGAAAATGACATACTGTGTTGAAATATCTTTTTCCATTGCCAGAAGGTAACAACAGGAAATAACACATATGATACTGTGGTTCTGAACCTCTACAATAATTTTACATATACACGTATGGTTTTACTAACTCTGAAAAGTCAAGAAGCAGTTCCTGTCATTATTGAAGCAAAGAAATACTTTGCAGACGGAAAATCTGACGAATGTTAGTGTCTTACAACCTGGGAGTCTGTATTTTATACAAATGTGGATAACCAATCAATGCCGTGTAAATACAACATCTAAAGAATGTTTTAATTTCATCCAAATCGATTTCAAATGATTTGCCAGTAAGTTGTACACCCCTTAAATTAGTTAGTCCTGCTATTAATTTAAAAAAAACGCGTCGTTTAGATAATATTGAAAGTAGTAAAAATGTTTCTGAAGAGTGAAAGCATACGATGGTTGTTGTGAAGCTCTTGGATTGGTGAAAATATGTTTGAAAAAGGAAAGTAAAAACAAATCAGTATTTTCCAAAATTTATGTATCTTAGGTATGCAGTATGCTGAGCATTAAAGTAGTGTACTTTAACAATGTCAAACTAATTTCATGAAAAATAAACACTAAAACAATACTTTTATTTCCCTTGAGCTTATATAACCTCAAAAACAAAACTTCGTAATTACTCAGTAAACGCTACTAGAGCAGAACTAAACCTACATGTCCTTGTGAATATAAGAATGCTGTAGGTTTTCCTTTCTGTTGGATTCACAACTGCTTGGCACTGACTTCGAAGTTCCTCATCTGAGATTTTCCAGGAAGAATTAGCATCTTCCCCATCAAATACAGCATTCTTTGGAAACTGATCTTCGCTGTCCTCAAACTCAAAGTCAGATACATCTGGGTCTATCTGATAAAACAAAGGTATCATTTCATCCTCTGTGAATCGAAATAGAATTATTAAATTTGAAAAAATATTGGCATTGAAATGCTAAATGACCAACGTATCAAATATGATGTCTTTATATTTTCAAACTATAAATTCCATATGGATGAGTAGTATAATTATCCAATATAACCAATAGCAGCAGAATGCTGAAATGAAACATAAAGAATCAAAACAGCTTTCAAGACTGCAGAAATAGCTAAGTATTTACCTTTATTTCTGCGTGTCTTGTAGGAACAGTTGGGAGCCTCCATTTTGTAGTGCTCTGCCCTCTCCTGGTAGAGCGGTAAAGCTTGAAACATGTGAAAGTCACCCCACCCGCATGAAGTATTGAATGTGATACCACTAGTTCCATAGATAAATATGCGCTTAGGGATCTTTAAAAAAATTCGAAATCTGGGTATCATATATGATATATGGGAACTGAAGAGGTTATTGTATAACGAGTTCATTTAATATCTAGTTACATCTTTGCCCTGCAGGAAGAACGTATGCAGGATGATATATATAAGGGCGCTCAACTACGGCGGTCATCAGCGCCCTTTAAAAAACTAGTCATGGCAAAAGCCAGATATAAAACTTTCCAAAAACTATACAAGTGTAATAAAACCTATTAAAAATACACGTACATAACAAACATCAATCAAAACCTACTAAAAATGTCGTTGACTAAATCCTAAACTCTAAACTAGACAAGAATCTAAAAACCTTCTCCACGGGTCTCCACGCACGACCTACACGTGGGTGGGCCTGTTGACCGTCTCCCTCAACCACGAAGAGGAGCCCACACGAGGGAGACTGTTGGCTCGGGACCCCGGGTGCGCAAACCCGTACCTACCGAAGTAGGCCCCTGCTGGGAGAAAGTATGCAGCGATCATAAAGCAAGCTTTGGTAAGGTAAAATAAAGTTGAAGTGATATGCTGCTGAAGATTTTTAACTAAAAGAATTAGTACCACTCTACCTATCTGCATACTATGATAGGCACGTTTTGGAAAAAATAGACATCCGGAGAACAAATTCCATATGGTGTAAAATTGCTTCTACATCACGTATTAAAATAGAAAACGCCGAGAGGCTTTGGAATTCAGATCAGTTTATATTCTTTATTCACTTCAGCAGTGTTTTCTTTATAGTATACATAGGAACGATTGCTTTACATCTGAAACTTTAATATTGAAATTACATTCAATATTTTACACGTTCTGAGGTCTGCTAAATCGAAATGTGTGTGTGTGTGTGTGTGTGTGTGTGTGTGCGTGCGTGTGTGTGTGTGTGTGTTGTTGTTGTTGTTTGTAACTAACGTGTTCCAACGTAAGTCATATCGAACGGTGAATGAAATGTGTGAAATGGTGCTCAAATGAGCCCAGGGTACATAGAGCTCATAATAACTTGACATTCATCTTTCAGGATAAAGGAAACTTCCGGAAGAAACTTTATACAGATAACTCACACTGACCGAGATTCAAACGCCGGACCTCTTGAAAGTGAGGCAGACACACTACCTCTGCGTTTGCAGAGACGGGAAAGAGAATGTTATGTCTTCTTCATTTAAATATTCTTGTGTATTTAATAAACGATATGAAATGTTTTTGTTAATGCACTACAAAATGCAGAATTCGTTATGCCAAACTTTAATCCAAATCGAGTCCCTTTGGGTATACTTTATTTCTGATATATGCTTTTAAATAGCTCTGACCATCATTGTATCCTCTAGCAGTTAGGGGACCCTACTGTACTCTAGAATTTCAAAGCCTCCACAGAAACAAAAGAGGAACGCTTTCAATTATGACATTCCCTGAAATGTCTGTGTGCCTGTAAGTCAGCTGTGACGGAGGACTTGCATACCAATCAAGGGTAAAATACCGTACTTGTGGAATGCTGTACACAAGAATAAAAATATTCTAAGGGTCGTGCTTCGGCAGGTTCCTGCGAACCAACTAGGCATAGGCAGGCAGCTTTATCTCAAGTCAGGTGATGACAAACCTGGCTTATACTAGAAAGGTAGCAGCTATGGTTTTACAAATATGGCATAATTCCTGACCACAGTGGTAAACAGGCAAAGAAAATTTCATGTGTGGTCTTACGGTAGAACATCCTATTTATTCTTACCGTTAGATTTGAGTTATTCTTCCTGTATATGCTCCAAACTGCTACATATAAAACTGTACATAAATTAATCATTATCAACATTATCATCATCTACATGATTTCATTATTTTTATATTTGTTCTTGAAAATAATAAAAATCATTATTTGAAATCCAGAAATTCTTTGAAGAGTGGTGAGTAAAAATAAACATAACTAATTCGAAAGTTATGGTCTTCAAGAAGGGAGTTAAACTAAAAATAGGTGAAAAGTGGGTACGAAATGGCAAAAGGGTAGAAGTTGTCAATGAATTTGAATACCTAGAAGTGAGGTGGAATAACAATGGAAAGTGTGGAGCACACAGGAGAAAAATTGAAGCAAAAGGAATCCTCCCATAGCGTATTCAAGTCCAGTGCCTATGAAAAAAAAAAAAAAAAAAAGAATCCATCGCCGTCCTTCGCGGTTGAACCAGAGATCTCGGGAAACAGAGACTAGGACGTTACCTCTAGACCACTAAATATATTTTAGTGCAGTACTAATTATCCATAGTTTGAAAATTTAAAGTAAACAATAACAGGTTTTATCATTTACAAGTTTTTTTCCCGTAAAACTTTGCACCATGTTCCAACTCCATTACACTACGAATCAGAACGGAACTGCCTCACAAGCATAAGGCTCGCTAAACTTCATAAAATCAGCTCTACTCTTTGGGGACTGCCTATTTTTATGACGAACAAACAACCGGGAGAATGAGAGAAAAGAAGGGATCAATATGCTGTCTATAGGGATTCGATTTTGCCTTAAGCCATCTGCTGATAAAAAAAAATCTGTTTGGAAGCAAAAGAGCAGAGGGCAAAGGTCAAAGAAGGTGAAGAGGAAGGTGGTGGCTGCTCATTAAGAATGCAGAATCTGCCCCTGTAAAACCAGCTAAGTTTCAAGTTCGGGTCGCGGATAAGCAAATATTTCTCCATGGCAGGATTTAAGGGCATATCAGAGGAGGCGGGACAATTTCTTATGCATGGCAACACTTCTTATGTGCCGCAAAACTTTCAGAATGAATCTCCCATTCCATGTATGAGAAATATCTTGTTAAGATGCAGTGGTCTTAAGTTATGTCCCGGAAAATTCCATACCACAGGCGCTTTCATTATTATAGGACAAACTTTGCCTCTATTAAGATAGAGAAACTTGAAGTCTGCGTAAGAGGATCTAGCTCTTCTTACCTGTGAAGGAGTTTATGGTGCTGCTACAAAACCGCGCCTCCATTAACCAACTACTCGAAACCAAACCAGCCTTGGAGATTTTGCACCATTAAATACCGTTTCCCCACACCTACTAAGAGCCGGCCGTATTGCAAAACCGCTCGCTTAAACTTCCAATGGCCTGTCATGTGGTGTAATATTCGTATCACTTTCACAAACCATTCATAGGGGAAATCGAATCGATAGTCATGTATTTAAAAGTGTGTCCTATACGCTGGTTTTTTTTATTTCATTAACGTCCTCCAACTATAAATCATATCGGGCAATGTACGAAATAAGCGAAATCATGCTCAAATTGCATCGCCGTGGCTGATTGTTAGGACCGCTTGCCTCACACCAAGGTGACCTCGGTTCGATCCTAGGTGACCGCAAAGTGAGATTTGTGGTGGAAAACACGGAGCCGGGATGTGTTTTATCCGGGATCTCCGGTTTACCATCTCATATGCTCCATCTTCACCTCAAGTATCATCAGTGTCACCACCTGTGGTAGCACATGTGGTAAAACCGAGCGTTAAACACTACACATTTTCATGAACCCATAAAACTTAGGAGTGACCCGAAACTAATCTTCCAGGGTAGGGGAAACCCCATAGAAACCTATCCAGATAACTGACCATGACTGAGGTTTCCATTTGGGACCTGTTAATTATGAGGCAGACACGCTACCACTTACGCTGCAGAGGCGGAATTATGAGGGTCTTAAAACGCAAAACTTTTTCAGAACATCGCGATAAAATGCTAAAAATGATATTGAGACTTTTTGGGTTCGTAGTATTAAAAGTCCAATTTTCCAAAATTCTAAATGTTCTTTATTTCCGTAGCAATTCACTGTTCAATACTCACTTAACAACATTACATCACATATACAACACAATCTTCCAAGATCGATTACATTAACAAACAGCGTTCAGTTTACATCAGCTCTCGTTACAACACTCTCAGCTGTTCTCTGCTTACATCTCTCGCGACTGTTTTACAACTACCCCTCTTGGCGCGTCATCGCTCGCTTAAATACCTCACTCATAATTTCGAGAGATTTTTGGACCAAACAGGAATCGAATGTTCTATCACCTTCCAGAAGCGTAACCCTATATGTGCCGGCAGGTCTTTTATCTCACGCTATCTTTATTTGTTCCGGGATACTCCTTATCTCCAGACCTTTGTGTACACAAGCCGCGCTATCCGATCGGGTTCGTGACAATATTATTTAAAAAAGTAGTATTATTGAACATTCAAACTGGTATCTCAATGGTTAAGAGAGTTAAAGGATTCTGTGCCAGCAATGTTGCAAAATATTCAAATACTTCATGGGAAGGCATATGTAAAATTTTTCGAAGCTTCTACCTTCCACTTGATTGGTAGGTGTGTACTTCTTTGTGAATGAAATAATCCCCACGGAATTAAATAAATGTAAATATAATTTAGCAACACTCCCATGGTGTAAACGTTGTGGAACAGTGGACACACAGATACACAGAATTACCACCTGCAAAAATGTATCTGAGATCTGGAAATGGACTAAAAGTAAAATTGGCGTGCTGATTGGAGGCAGGGCGGAATATAAGACAGTGTCAGTAATCCTCTCCTGGAATATTAAGAAAGGTAACATTGCACGGACTAAAACGTGGTTGGTAATGCTTTCCACCATTATTGCCTGAGTGCCGATTATTCTAATTTATTTGCATTCAGAAAGTGGCTGATTAGAGCGATACAAAATACGTAGATTTCATTATGTGTGCGCAGAGTTAACTGATCAGTTGTATCTCACTTGCTAACTTTCGCGCAGATGTGCACGCAGTTTCTTTCTAAAATGTTACAATAAAATGTAACTAAACATGAATACATAAAATAAAACAGGACCTCCCACTCTACCTTTCCCCTTTGTGGTCCTGATGGTTTATTTTAAAGAAATAAAAAATAAATAAGAGCAGCCAGAATGGGACTGGAAGATCCGTGGTTCAAATCCAGGCTATGGCATTAAATGTTTAAGTCTGACTCTCCCTTTCCCGCCGCGCCGTGGCTCTCACCAAGGCGGCCCGGGTTCGATCCCAAGAGACCGCAAAGTGAGATTTGTTGTGGACAACACGGCGTTGGGGCGGGTTTTCTCCGGGATCTCCGGTTTCCCCCGCCATCTCATTCCACCGGTGCTCCGTCTTCATCTCATGTATCATCAGTGTTACCGCCTGCGATGCCGTATGTAGTAAAAGCGGGCGTTAAACACTACACACATCTCACTTTCCATAACACTGGACAACAATGAAATATTTTTCGGGCTTAAAAATAGTGAATTTACATGTACTTCCATCTACTGAATTAAGATATCACCATAAAATAATATATTAGCTCTTGTTTTGAAGATAAAGGGACATTTCATTTTTTGGAGTGGAGATTTCAAATTTGGTGATTTTTTGGGAGTTGGCACACCTGTCAAATAACAAAACACAATCAGCGGGAAATTTTGGAAACTAAGTGATGAAAACGTTAAGGAACGCATATTTGTCGGACCAAAAGTAAGAGAACTTGTAAAGGATCCTGCATTTGACCAAATTTTGGAGGGGAAAGAAAAGGAAGCTTTGGAAGCCTTCAAGGGTGTTGTTCATGGATTTTTAGGCAGCAAAAGAGATGACAACTACAAGCATTTGGTGACAGTGCTCCTGCATAAATACCCTAACCTTGGATGCAGCATGTCCCTTAAGATCCATTTTCTCCACTCCCACCTAAACTTTTTCCCTCCTAGTTGTGGAGCTGCTAGTGATGAACATGGGGAGAGATTCCATCAGGACATTTCTGTTATGGAACAATGATATCAGGGCCGTTGGAATAAAGTAATGCTTTCGGGATTCTGCGGAACTCCATTACAAGAGGCAAGCTAAAAGACGATGAAGTCAATAGGCCACCACATGATTCTCTTCAAACACGACTATCTGCGAAGTATGTTTCCAGCAATTTAGAACTCTTAGCATGTAATTACCAATTAAAAAATCAAATGCAATTTCATTGTTGTTAGCATGTATGTAATTAAAATGTATCTTTTTCTCTCAATCCGTTAATATGTAATACTTCCACCTTGTGTATATCACAGAAACTAGGGCTAATAAAAATTTTCATTGTCATATTTTTTTTTCTCAACCCAAAATTAGTAGGAATTGCCTCATGAAGTGCTCGTAACATTCAAAGATTATTTTTTGTTGTCCAGTGTAATTTGGCCTGCACACGGTCATTGTGAAAGAACAACTAATAATCCTTCCATTTTTTGAAGTTACTGAGACTGAATACTAAGTTTTTTATCTTACTTTTTGTTTCAGGTTATGCTGCTTACAAACATAACCAAAAGCTCACAAAGACATAGGCGTGGGCCATTTTAAAAAATGATTCAAATATCTGAAAACCTGTATTTCTGAATAAACCGTGGAATATCAGTTTTTATGGAGTGTAATTCTCCCCTGACTTCTTAGCTACGTGGTAAATAAGATAAAATTTTCACTCTTTCCCAAGCAATTAAATAATAAAAATATTCTTCCTCTGTTAAACTCTGTGTAGTAATTACGTTCCGAGAATTGATACATTGTACTTTAAAGCAGTGGAAGCAATACACACGTATGTGGAGTTATAAGGGCGAAATGCAGGATACCTAACACAGGAAATACGCTTGCCTTGTTTCACATTTGCTAAGAAACAAGATACATAACAAAATACTAGGATACACCAACGCTCTATGGTGTAATTAAGTAGTTGGGGTGCTGGACTAGTTACGTAACTTCCCTAATTAGTATGTTGGCATAATGCGAAGTACAGTCAAACAATTTCATCTGAGTAGGTAGCGTGCATAAAAGGCTACGATGATATCCAAGGAGCTCTACATTCTGCACGTGTGCCCCGCTACGACTAATTAGCACTTCAATCAGAGCTAGAGACCGGTAGCCTATCGTGTAAAATTAGCAAAGTTTTGCACGCTCCGTATATTACAATATTTCAGCCTGCTTACATATCGACAGCTCTGTTCCAGATGTGCTGTTGTCTAAGAGCAAAGTTTATGAACACCTGTGAACCAATTATCTAGTTTGCTTTATTACAAAACGTATAGTTGCTTACACGTGCTTGAGACATGACAATATCCTTTCAACTGTCTTTCAAGTAAATCTAAGCTATACCAACATTCGGGATATGTGTATTCTGTCCACTCAATATTTTCAGATTATTTTTCAACATATTATTCACACAAAACTGTACTTAAAGTTTATTTGAAGTGACAGAAAACCTTTTAACCCGGAGTATTTTAATCCGTAACAGTTTTAAAAAAAAGTGTTTAGCGTAATAAATGAAAACTTATTTATAGACGATAAACTGTCATTCTCATTAGGTATACTACTCGAATTCTCTTGCCAGCGGGTGAAATCATTACACTCATCCCACCTGCTTGGGACCAGATTGGAAGAGAAACTTTGATAAAGTCATGGAAAAGTTTGTGGCCTGGTGTGTGTAACTTGCCAGGAAACAAGGTTGAAGTACAAGAAAAAATAAGTGTGGAATAAATTTTATAGACCTTTTTAAAATAATTGATGGCTGATCCGATGTTTATGAAGGTTAAACGTAGGTCTGAACCG
This sequence comes from Mantis religiosa, assembly GCA_030765055.1. Lineage (NCBI taxonomy): Eukaryota > Metazoa > Arthropoda > Insecta > Mantodea > Mantidae > Mantis > Mantis religiosa. The sequence goes on from CM060957.1 coordinate 87,847,421, forward strand.
TTACACCAGCAAACTTCTCTGCATGATATAGAATTCCTATTTCTATTAGCCAATCTATTGCGTAATTATCAAGCGAAATGAAATTCCAAAACAGCATTTAATTTATAGAATTTTATCAGAGATGGTACTAGTTGTGCAAAAGCATTACGAGATACTTGCGAAAATAAAGAGAAATGCCAGATGTGCTGCTTTCCCATGGCATTTTTTTATTTTTTTATTTTTAACAAGTGTATCCTAAGTTTTTTACTTTATTTTTTATTATTTTATTTTTATTTGTATATATTATTTTTTATTTTTATAATATTTTTATTTTTTATTTTTAAAGACGGGAACGGGTACAGGGTAAGTCGTTTAGAACATTTCTTGTTCTATTGGCTTATACTGTGAGACAATATGAAGGGTTCTATTTGATAGATCTGCATTTGTTCCAAGTGATAAATGTATGGCTCCAGAGAACGCAATGTTTCCTTCGGTGTATAGGTCCACCTGTGCTCCTTTAAAAATATACGTACCTAAGTGCTTTGCTAACACAGTGTCTCCTCGCCGTACTTTCAGCAGCCAATGTAGTGTACCAGCAACCAACCATACTGCAAAACGATGAAATGTTGTGTCTTTGATGCGAAACTCCAGTTGTACCAACTGTGGTACCGAACGTAAGCATTCTTCTGGACGAAGTTTATATAATGCGTCTCGGATGGAGGTCCAAATCAAGTCAGCCCGCTGACAGTTGTACAAGCGATGCTCAAGTGTATCATCTTCCACACATACGCCACAGATCTTAAAATTCACTCTCCTGTGACGCCACATCTTTTCTGCAGTTGGAACTGTTTCATTAACAACTTCATAAACAGAATCTCTCCAGATCGACGAAAGGTTACAGTTGGTTGCATTGGTCCAAACCCTATTAGCACGACGACATTTCTTTGGAGGAGAAAGAACCAATAGGATTGCAGGTGGGCGGGGACAGAGAGGCAAACCAGAGTATAAAAGTAATGACATTTTGAAAATTTACAGTCGCCCAGCGAAGAAACCTAACTTTCTACGGCGAAACGTCGACAAGATTTTTGAAAACCAACAGGATGCGGCCCATATTGGAAGCCAAAAGGAAGTAATGCCCCTTTGTACACTCGGGACACCTATCATTTAACATCACCGTTATCATAATCCACAAAAACACATAAAATTTCATAAAATTACCTCACAATTTATTTAATAAACTTCTACATTGCAATAACTAAATTAGCATAAATCAGAACAGAAAAGAACAGTGATAACTTCAGAATATTCTCCTGAAATATATATGTTCCCACATAACGTTGACGAAATCGCAACAAAAATCCAGTTTTCTGTAATGTCTCATAGTAAGAATATTGCAACAGCTTGGAGAGGTGAACACAAATATGTGAAACGATAAGAAATACCTAGAGTGCAATTGTTCGCTCTAGTAACGGTTGCATGTTATTGCAAGCCACTCATCTACTTACACTGCCAAAGCACAGGAGAAGAGTCAACTTGTAAGGAAACCAATGCCGCTACCTAACCTCATCATCTTCGAACCAAACAAAAGAACAGGCAGCGCTCACATAGCGCACACAGCCATTACTGCATGTTAGCACGAAAACGGATAAAACAAAAAAGCATCTACTAGGACCATTGAGAAGAGCCTTTGTTGTCATGTTGAATGACTCGGTTTCACCTCGGGCACCTCTGTCGATGCTGCGAACTGATGTTGGTCTTTCTAATTCAGCGCAGGGTTAGACATAATCGCTTCAGGGACGTTGGTTAGCAGCAGTCTGTCAGACTGTACTCCTCAGCAGAAGGCACAGCATCGTGACGTCATCGTCTGACAGTTTCCTGGATCCTCGTACCCTGCGGGATGCAGGTATCTGCTCCTGTCATTGTTGTCTACAGTAAGAGGTGGTATAGATACATCTGACCCACAACATCAGCGCACCACGATACGTTGAAGTCTGCCTAGAGCGACCCTCACTTGTCTAAACGTCATTAATGCATTATTTCGTTATTCATAATTAATATTGTCGCGGCAACGGGCATAAGAGTTTCGGCGTAAATAGATAGTGTTTCACGGTAATAAAGAGCTTGCATAAGCAGTTAAAGATAGTGCGAGATAAAGGTCTGCCGAAACAAACTGAAATAAATGGAAATTTGTGGTGACATCTTGGTTGATAAAGATTATTCGGTTTCTTTACTGCTCGGAAATATCTGGAATTTATCAATGAGGTATTTAAGAAGACAACAACTCGCCAAGAGGAGTCGCGAAGGTCGTAAGCAGTCAACAGCTGTAGAGTGTTGTTGTAACGAGAGCTGATGTAATCAGAACGTTGTTTGTTATGTTCATCGACCTTGATACGCTGTGTGTATGTGACGTAATGCTGTTACGTAAGAATTGAACAGTGTATTTCTACGGAAATAAAGAACATTTGGAATATCTGCAACCCGGACTTTTAATTCTACGAACCTACAAAGTCACAATATTCTTTGGATGTAATTTAAAGTGTCCCTTGGTGTATAAGCTTTACTCCGTCACTTTCATATATTTAATTTGAGTTTATTAAAAGTAAACCATATCAAATATTGGTGAGGGTATTTCTTAATTGTAATTGTTTTAACCATCTTGGCACCAGCGACGATTAGATCGACGGTGCAGGCTTGGTGTTCAAATGCCAACCTCAAATATGTCAGCAGCGGTGAAAAGTGTCAGCTTGCTACATATGGTAATGTGAGCTTTTAGAAAAAAGAAATCATAACGTGACTTTGTGGGTTCGTGAAATTAAAAGTCCGATTGCACCACTCAAAAATGTTATTTATTTCCACCGACTTACAGTTGAACACTTGCCGATTGCACAGAATTACGTAATGCACACAATTACAATTCACCAGTTCGTCCATTACAGTTCCACTTGCACTCGCAATTACGCACGTACGCACGTACGCAGTCCGCCCCCTCGCTGGGCGCTCCTCACAGCTCGCCAAGAACTGACCCTCCTCCAGCCCGACGCGTTGCTTATATAGGACCAACTGGCCGATCTAGAAGGTTCCGGATTAGATGAATTATCCCATATGTTCGAGAACTCAGGTGGAGTGGAAAGAGCCGACACCACCCCTCGTTACCGCTATAAGACAAATGAGTGAGCGTGACGAACGCCTACAGTCTCCTGGTGCTTCTGCCGGCCGGTTTTATAGGAAGTTCCGACGTTCGGGTGACAATAACAAATGTAACTCTAGAGCAAAATTAAAAATGTCAAAAGTGAATTTTACCTATTACTTCCTATTGAATACTTTATTATATAACAGAATCATCAGAGAGCAAATATATATGCAGCCATGTTTAATTATAACAAGAAGTAGCAATTTTGTTACTGTAATTTGAAATGAAATGTTTGAGATTTCTTTAGAAATAACACTATTAATATTTTCGACTAAAATGTACTAAATTATAAAGAAAATAATTATAAACACATTAATAGCTATGTTATGTTACACAAAAAGTACGCAAAAGTGCTCATCAGTATTCGAAAATTTTAGGGTGGTTTGCATCAGGAATATATATTACTCTTTGCCTATCGTCGCTGTTTTCCAACACTAGTTACAACTTCATACTGCGAAATTAAGATTACTCTGTTTACATATATTAAATTGAAAATAATTATAATAAACCAGTGTGGGTTCAGATATTAAAGTATAAAACATTAATTAAAAAGTTAAACCTTACTTCACAAGGGTGTTCTTTGTTTTGTAATCTACGTCCTCCAACATTTAGTCATATCGGACAAGAATGAAATGGGTGAAATGATGCTCAATGCATCCGGGGTCCATGGAGCTTAGAGTTAGCCGGCATTTATCTTTCAGGATAAGGGAAACCCAGGAAAAACCTTATCTAGGTAACTCACCCTGACCGAGATTCGAACTCGGGACCTCTTGAACTTGAGGCAGAGACGCTACATCTACGCTACCCAGACGGGCCTTTCCTCACTGCCACAGTATTTGCATTGATATCACACTCGTCCTAATATAAAACAACTTTGTCATCATCTCTCCCTGACACAAAACATCACGAGAATAACTTTCCTTGTTCATTTTTACAAGTTATAAATAGAACTGAACAAGATATGCTCAAACTATATTTCTGAAGTTTAGAAGTACCGTCCTTCAAATAATCAAAGATCCCTTTTAATGACTAAGAAGTACGCAGTTGGAAAGAAGAAGGTTTGCTCTTTCCATTGTCTTAAAAGGCATCCTAATAGGATTTTTCAAAATGGATTTTTAATCTTTCAAACACTACGTTGATTATATCGACGATGGTAATCTTCGCTCGGTATACCACAGTCGATTATATCAATGGACGGAATTTTAGGGCAGAAATTCCCTTAAGAACATTGTGACGTTAACATTTCGATGCATTTTAGAAAAAGTCAACATTGGTAAAAATTGTATACTTACATGGAGACGGGCCCTAAAACACCTCACACTCACTCACTTACATGGAATAATTCGGTACACGCGACCGGATGTCTTGTAGGTTGCAAGTCATGCTGGACTGTTAGGCGGAGGTCGAAGGCCATGCTGACGGAGCTGACGAAGCATTGAGTCGGTCGCTGCTTCGGCAGAGTTTCCACATTTAAATTCCCGGGTAAAATTGTAGTTAAATTAAAGAGAATGCTACAGAATGTTTTTTTTTTCGTTTCAGAGGCGTGAAAACATGTACTTTCGGTAAAACTCTCGTCAACGAAATTATGGGTAAAATTTACTTCTTACGTACGACAGAAAATAATGACGGATGAGATAAGGTATATCAATGTTGTCCCAAGAAGTTAAAAAGGAGAAAAACTAAATCAAACAACAACATAGAAGAGAGGAAGACACCTTCAAGAGTTGTGATGTATTTCAGCCGGGAGAGAGGCCTGCAGTGCGTGTGACGTCAGGCAAGAGCCGTGTAGTACCAAGCTGCCTATATAAATGGCGCTGTGAGTACAGAATCTGAGGGTGTAGTCATGCATAGCACACTCAATGACAACAATGTAGCTGCCACGTACCAAATGGAACTGCTAAATTTACAATATGACGATTTATTGAAGGACAAATATATACATAAGAAGGATTTGTCCCCAAACCAGATTTCGGAGGTTGTATTCACTTACCGCAAGGACATTGTGTGTTTGGCTTGACATATGTGTGCGAAAAATGTTTTTCTGTTATGAAATTAGCTAAGTCCAAACCCCGAAATACCTCGTCGGATTACAATCTAGCATGCAGCCTTCGATTACAAATTTCCCAGACATTACATCCTGACATTAATAAACTAGTTAAAGAAAAAGTGGGAAGGTGTCGGAAAATGTCCACGTAATTTTCTCTGCAAGGGTCTCCTCTAATTTTCAGCGTAAATTAATTTATGATTTATTTTATTTACTTTAAAGCATGCTTCCTGACCTTCAGATATACTACCAGTATAAGTTTTATATCTTTTCTCATAGCACAGAGCCAAAATGTAATACTTTATAAACTGTGACCAATTGTGTAATTAAAGCAGGCAGCGTTAATATTACAACCAATATAAAAGCTGTACATATCATTAATACCCAATACATTTCCTGCCTTTCTTACGCTGTCGGAACGCCAACAGATCAAGCTATTTCGTTCCTCATGGACAGCAGAATACAGCGCGGTGACCTCTCACGCTAACCGGCCTTTCGTTCGGAAGCATATTTGGCGGTTAGAGCTTGACGTCACACCGCCTCTACCTGTGTTTCCCTGACAAAATAATCACAGCAGGTAGACAGCAGGTATGCGTTATTGCGTCAAGCTCACACACCGAACCTCCGAAACATTACCTTCTTCACTGGCTAAACCCACGCTGTGTAATCAACGCCTTTCATATTTGTGGAATAGACCCACCCGCCTTGCAGCTGAATCCGAGAAGTTGCCGACATATCAGGGGCTTGGATTACAAATGTAATTCTTCAACGTTCCTTAAGTAAACAAAGGAACAAAACTAAATGAAGTATACAGGTATATAAGTCGCTAGCGTCTTACAGGGAATCCTCATCTTACAATGCTGGCATTGAACGTAGCTAAGTTTATCTGCAAACAAGGCTTAACGTAATATCTCATTCTGAATTTTCTAGACTTGCAGTAAGAAACAACTAGGATATTTCTTCTGAAAATACATATGTACGCTTTCCTTTCCGCAGCAATCAGCATTTCCTTCTAATGAGCATACTAAGCCGTTCAGAAACAGCGAGACATTTCTTTTTCTCGTAATCCATGTCGTAGCTAATAAAATTAAAACAGAATTATTTCTTACGCTCACTTTGTAGCATACTCTCTTAACGTACAATGCATAGAGTAATTTTCCATTCTGTATATATCCGGCGTATTATGTGACAATTAATTCTGTTCATTAATGGATACGAATGGGAAAAAGATTAAAAGAACGCGTAATCGTTAGTAGCTCCCATTATTGGAAACAAACATTGGTTTAAAGCTAGGCAATCAAAGCTATAATAAACAAAGGCTTTTAAATTCAAATGCAGTTAATGATAACACTAAATACCGCAAAAACAGGAAATGGTTTATAAACATATCAACAGAAAACCTATGGCCAAGCGAACTTGAATAACATTTATACTTCCCGCATGGATTTCTCATTAATAGTTTTTCACTATGGTTTGACATGGGCTATCATTGTAATCAACAACGAAATAAAGTTTTCCTCACTTTACGGAATAGAAAAGAAATACGTTATTTAGTTAGGTAACTATTAAAATGGAGGCAGTGTTCTCTGACGGTCCAGCTCCAATAGTTGTAGGTTAATATCGGAGTTGCTGAGTCATAGTAAACAGAGCAATGTAAAAGGGAAACGTTATGTGTACGTCGGATAAATTACAAACACAGACAAAAAGGAACATTAGATTAACTTTCTTGGTCTCTGCATTTCCAAAAAGTGAAAGAGATTGTAAGTTAGCATTATCTTGTCATTTGAGTGACAGTATTGTATTTATTTTCATAACATATCTAAAAGTTATTTTAATTGATAAAATTAATTAAATTAATAATAAATGGAGAACACAAATACTGATACTGCCTCTATCAACTCTTCAAATCTTGAAATAAATAGTATCACAAAATAGCAATTTCGTCAGATTTCTCTGTTAGTTAAAGTGCTCCATAGCACAAACATGTAATAAAACACAAGTTGTTTGTGAATTTCATGCAAGGCTCCTTCCAGAAAATTAAACTTAAGTATATTCTTTTTTTAAATACCTCAAATATATTATGTGCTATTTTGAGCAACTAAAAACTTTCGAAAAATATTTAACAGAGGGCAGATTGGATTAGGAAAATCTATTAAGAATTTTCATCTCGAATCTTTGGAGAGCTTTCGTTTTGGAAATATTGTTGAGTATATAGGCTGAGCGAGACTTATGAATTACTATAATCATTGTTATTTAACATTCATTTTCTGTCCCTTGAGTTTAGGCAAAGCTGTTTTTTTTTTTTTTTTTTTTTTTTTTTTTTTTTGTAATATTAGGTCCTCCAACGTTAAGTCATGTCGAACGATGAATGGAATGGGTAAAATGATGCTCAAATGAGCTCGGGGTCCATGGAGCTTAAAGTTACTGGACATTCGTCTTTTAGGATAAGGGAAAACCCCGGAAAAACCCTTATCCAAGTAACACACCCTGACCGAGATTCGAACTCAGGACCTCTTGAACGTGAGGCAGACATGCTACCACCACGCTACCGAGGCGGGTTAAGCTGCTTGTTCATGGTTAAGCTTAAACTTTGCTGACTGGTGAATAATACATCCTGCTGACCAAGAGGGAAAACAATACACAGGTGGCCAGTGACAGGTCTCAACACGTTCTAAATTACGTAAACAGTCATTGGACAAGATGGTTCAATATTTGGGAGGAAAATAATGATGTTTAGCTAGCGTGGGAAATACTGATTTGGCTCCCATTTTGGGCAGGATCTCTGCTTAAGCTTGGTTGATCTCTTCAAGATCCAGGAAGTGGCCTGTACTACTGCTACTAATCTCAGAATACCTGTCTAATTTATGTTTGACTTCAGATGTTTCTTCTACCCCCCTTTCATCTAGCTCTATCATCGTATATTTCGTAGCCCCATAGCTACGCTCCCAGTTGCTATATAGGGATGAAAGTAAAATCCCTTCTTTTAGCCCCTTACAACCCTGTATGTAACAATATGTTATTCACACATGTACAAGTGTTTTCAACGAAATGTTGCTAATGACCTTTTCGAATCAATCCGATGATTTGTTTACTTACTGAAGATTAAGTAGTAAAGGTAATTGTTATTTGAAATAAACTGTATGTTTTGCATAATGCTGAATTTTCTGGATAGAGTAGCAGTAGTCATACTAGCGGTGGTGGCTGCGGCGGCGGCGGGTATGGCATTGGCGGTGGCGGTGGCGGTGGTGGTAGCAGCAGCGCATGTGGAGATTAGAGAGTGCTCAAAGACTCTCCTATCTGGACCTAAAAATCTTTCGTGCCACCCCATCTTCCGCTAGAAGTGTAGTGAAGCTAACACTGAAACAATGCAAGAGTGTAAAATACCCACATCTGAGGGTGGAATAGAACCCGAGAACTTCTGGATAGTAGCTTTGTCCATCTCTTAAAACCTACTACATGTAAAACTTGTACCATATTCTGGAGAATAAAGAGGACTTCATAGGCTATTTAGGATAAACATTTTATTTGCCATATATCTTCAATAGATGGTGTTTTTTTTAAGTCGATATAAAACAATTTTAGATGGGAATTTAGTTGTAAATATTCATGTCACATCTGTACATTCCAGTAAGCTTAAATAATAAGTTGGCACTTATACAAGTTTGCACTTATACAGGTTTGCGTTTGTGCTGCACTCACACACAGTTTTTTTTTAATTCAGGGCGCCTCAAAACATATATTCTCTGTGAAATCTCATTATCAAATTTGTCAAATACAGTACTTCGTTTGTCTACTAAGTAGTAGCTGACAAAATCTCGGTGGACGTATATTCTCTTTCGTAATTCGGGAATATTTTTGAATAGATCATCTGACCGGAAAACTGATTCGTTCAACATGACCCATTTACTTCATCTGGGGTGGTCCGTGTGGGCAAGGTACGGGAATTCCGTTCCACGGGAGACCAAGTTAGCCTCAAAGCGTTTTTGTGAAAGGTCAAATCCCTCACAGACTCGGCTGTAGCTATATCCATTGTTGTACGACAAAAAACGGCATAAATCCCGCAAGAATCACGTAATAATGTTTTGAATATCATAGTAACTGCATACTATGCACACAGCATTCAACCCCACTGTTCACTTAATGCACATGTGCAAACATCAGTTGCTTATTTCGTCGTATATACATTTCGGGATGCTCAGGTGGTTAGGTCCACTTTCAAGCAATTGGGAGGCCTGGGTTCGATTTCTGTGGCCAACCTAACTGACCCTGGCTTTTTCGGGGGGTTTTCGTGTCTCCAGGTGAACGCTGGACAGATTAATTACATCCCCCAAATTTCCTGTCCCTCCACTTCATCTTCATTATGATTTCATATCATCTTTTATCTGCTGCTCTCATTGAGGTCAGAATTATCGGCAGGAGTCTTGGCGGTGCATGACAAGGATGATATGCTTCTGGTAAACACTTCCTCGTATGGTGGGTAACATACCAAGTAAAACGTCGTGATGGTTGCTCTATGCACTGCCGTGGCTCCTTGAGACTCCTCTCACAACATCCTTCCTCCCGGTGATGTCCCACTTGGGGCATAGGTACACTGACCCAAGTCTATTTGCCATTCCGAGTCACCTGCAATACAATCGAGTTCCAGTTCATCGTGCCTGGAGTAAAAAGGCATAGAGAAGACACAGAGGAGAGAACCTCGAACATGCCTCTGAGGAAGAAGGGATTAAGTTAGGAAATTACAGGACGCCAGGTGCAGAAATTTCACCTCGACACCATGGGTCGCTGTGTAACCGCACACTATTGGCCCAGTCTCAATAATTCCCCTCCCTCATGAGGACAGCGATCTTACACAAACTCAAGACTTGGGCAATCTACTTAATTATAAAAATTGTACTAACAATATTACAGAAATATAGACAAAAGATTTCCTGCACACTTTCCATGAACCACCTGCATGACTTAAAATTCCATAGTATCAGGGCGTTTATATCTCTGATATACGAGGTGCCTTCCAGTTATAAAAATTACTATGTTTCTTCTCATAGAGTAATCACAAGGAAAATAGGAAACTAGTGTCACTTCTCAACGTAATCTCCCTCTAGCTGCACACATCTTTCACAACGTCGAGGCCACGATTTTATAGCCGCTGCGAATGCTTCTTTAGGAGTGTGTTTTGACCACTGGAAAATCGCTGAGGCAATAGCAGCACGACTAGTGAATCTGCGACCGCGAGGAGTGTCTTTTATCGAGGGAAACAGCCAAAAGTCGCTAGGAGCAAGGTCACGTGAGAAAGGAGCATGGGCAATCACCTAGAAAATCGCTGAGGCAATAGCGGCACCACTAGTGAATCTGCGACCACAGAGTGTTTTTCATCGAAGCAAACAGCCAGAAGTCACTAGGAGCCAGGTCGGGTGAGTAGGGAGCATGAGCAATCACTTCAAAGCATTCTTTCGTCAGCATTCGTGGCATCCACCTGGAAGACACTTTTCGCATTTTCAGATCTTCATTCGCAGATCCCACGGAAATGCCAATTTTGGAGGTGATGTCTGCAATGCTCAATGGGCGATGCTCCAAAACAGCGTTCTCCACTCGCTGGATCATGTCGGCAGACTGGCTGGTGCGAGGCTGTGACTGTTTTGGTTTGTTGTCACGCGATACTCTGCCTTCATTGAACTATCGCACTCAGGTTCGCACATTAAACACATCCATGGTACCATCACCGCTTGCCTCACTCAACTGGCGATGCATTTCAATATGTATCACACCACGAACATGGAGAAAACGAATGAGTACACGCCATTCTTGAAATGAAAACGTTGCAATTTTAAATATCAGAAAGTCCTAACTCTCGTTGCTACCACTAGAGTTCTGTGCACTATAGAGTGCTGTCACGCGTTCACAAAGAGTCCACGTGTATGTAAAAAAAATAAAAACAGAAGTTCCTATCTGGTGGCAGTACTGAAAAAAGATAGGCAAATAACACGAAAACTTTAAGTATTAACCTTAATTTTTGCTAAAATTACATGCAGAAAGGCAAATTATTCATCAAAATATGATAACATAGTGTTAATACATGCTATGAGTAAGTTATTCTTAAATAACTTTATGCTGTTTTTATTGATATAATTAATTAAAGTATAAAAAATGAATGCAAAAATATAATTTTGAGATGTAAAATCAGGACTCCTGTTAGTCATTACCCTTGGAAGAATGAAAATATGTAATAAACTGCAACATATAATTTTTAAATACCTTAATTAATTAAGTTCACACCTAAATCTGTGAGACTTAGGCCCTTGTGAAACTCTCTCTAATTTGTGTGGAATGCAAAAGTTTTCTATTCGTACGTAGTGCGGAACATTACAAAAGGAACGTAAGGGTTTCATTTACCTTTAGAAGGATAATGATTAGTGAAAGCTAGCAGTATGCTATTAAGGTAATTTATCGCTGGAAGTTGGTAAGGTGTAAACATTTTCGACTGTCATCTTTTTTCTGAGTAATCACAGACGACGCTTATTGGACATAAAGTACATTCTGGAACAAATACTTTAGATATATATAGTTTTTATAGGTCATCAAAATGCATTTTGCCCGCCTCGGTATCGTAGATGGTAGCATGTCTCCCTCGCGTTCAAGAGGTCCCGAGGTCGAATCTCGGTCCGGGTGAGTTACCTGGATAAGTTTTTTTCCGCGGTTTTCCCTTATCCTTCAAGACGAACGTTGCGTAACTCTAAGCTCCATGGACCATGGACTCATTTAAGCAACATTTCATCCAATTCATTCACCGTCCGATATGACAACGTTGGAGGACATAAATTTAAAAAATGCACTTTTTCCACATTTTAAACATTTGGATGCACTTTCTGGTCATTTTCTTTCTTTTTCACGTATTCATTGGATATTTTCATCTGTAGCCCGAATTTGGAAGGCCGTGTTCGATTTCCGTAGCCGACCTGACCCTTACCCATGGGCTTTTTCAGGGGTTTTAAAATAATTTGATTAAAAGTTCATTGTCATCATCTTTCATAAAATATAAACTTTGTAAGTGTGGTAAACATGTAATTAACACAGGTCAGCGTGTCACGAGATTTTCTTGAACGTCACACAGGCCATACTATTCCAGATGAATCAAATTTGCGTAAAAGTTACCTACAAAAATGTTATGAATACAGATACCGAATATGAAAATGTGTGAATGGGAAAGAATTTATATATCTATTGATGAGAAAACTGATGATTCAGAGGGGCGTTATGAAGCCAATGTAGTAATAGGTACGCTAGAAGCTACTAGTGCCAGACATATGTTTCTTCTAACCTCACAGGTTATGGAAGCTGTTAAGCACTGTCAGATATGCAAAATGTTCGATAAATACATGTGTTTATTTTGGTATAGTAGAGTACAGCATGACAACGTGCTCCTCTTCCTAACGGACGCTGCGCCTTACATGGTAAACGCGGCAACATCGATCCAATCATTTTACAGTAACGTGGTGCATGTTACGTGTTTGGTCTGTGTTTTTCATCGAATTGCGGAACAGGTCAGGACAACACTAATTTCCACAGAAAAGAAAATATTCTTGAAAGCGCTAACCCGAACTATGTATTCTAAAGGAAAAGCCCCTAACATGGCGTTGCCTCCGGCACGAATTTTAACACGCTGGGGTACATGGTTAACGGCGTGTATAAACCACTGTGATAATTTTCAAATAGTGAGAGAAGTGGTTGATAGCTTTGATTGGGTAAATTCCAAGGTAATTGAGATCGTGCAAAATCTGTTTTCTGATACACAAATCCAAGGTAAATTAGCTTTCATTCAATCAAATTTTGCATTTTTGACGGATACCATAACCTGCCTTGAAGAAAGTGAAATGACATTGGATAAGTCAATTGAATTACTGAAGGTTGCGGAAGAGAGAAGCCAAAATGTAAAAGGTGAGATTTGTCTGACAAAACTAAAAGACACCAAACAGTTTTTCAGATTGCCGATATCTTGTCAGGAGGAAACTTCAGAACTGATACGTTTGAACAGGAGTTAACAGGCAGTGACAGAGTGTTTTCTAAATATGCACTTGTAACATCTGTGGAAGTGGAGAGAAGTTTCTCAAAGCATAAAACAGTTTTAGCTGACAACCGCCGTTCCTTTACTTTTGATAACTTGAAGATGACCATGGTGTTGCACTACAACACTAAGTAAGATATGTTTTGGCTAGTGGGTACTGTACCTTATTTTTTATATTTAATAAAATTGAAAATGACTTCATGAATTTTGAATGTATTTATTATTTAGTAGCAATAATTGCATTACTTACTAAGAAAGTTAATTTCGAAATGTGGTTATCGGAACCATATATTCATTATTTGTCTATGACGCTTATTAATTAATTATTATGAAAGAAATTGTTAATTTTTGTTGTCATTTTTTAACAGTTTATGAGCATTTTTTATATTTTAAAGGCAGTTTATAGTTCATTTTTAGAGAAATTTTAGGTCAAAAACTTTCGGGCCCTACTTATAACTCTATTATATTTATAACTGCATATTATGCAATGCAATTTTTATGATAAACAGTTTTAAAGTCTCAGCTTGGTCAGCACAGATACTCCTCTGCTTTACTCGACTTTAAACTCGTGTTTCTCACTTTTGTTTTCTTAGCACGATTTGTTACTCAAAATGCACCTCCGTTTGCAACACACAAGGTTAAAAGTGTTCATATCTTCATGGATGGGTAATCTGCGTTTGAAAATTGTTGTAAAATATTTAAAAACTAAATTATTAAACCAAAGAAATGCATATAATACAGTTTCTTTATATCTTCAGGTACATCCTGCCCAAATGAAACATTTGGGCAGCCGCACGATCAACTATAGGCTCCAATGAGCATTTAATTTACCATATCAACAAGTTATTTATTATTAATGAAAATATTAATATATTTACAATTGGTGCAGATTGTTAAAATTTTATTTTGAGTGTATATTTAATATCCTTGAGGTACAACAAAATACACAAACTAATAAAAAAGCTGTACATGTTTTTATTTTCCCGGCACATTGCATTAACAAAACAGGTTAAGAGAAACGCAATTTTTCACCCTTTTGAAGTTTGAACCCCCATTCCAATTACTGCGTATACCTATTTTGTTACCTGTGTATAAAAATATATTTAATTACAAACATGCCCAAAACGTGAACTGTAACACACATTTCAGTTGCACAAATATACGCGTTTTGTGCTCGTTAGGAGCCAAGTGATTGGTCAGTCATTAATTGCTGTAAACTGATATTCAATTAAAGCACTGAGTAAACAGTTTACTGCAGATATTCTGTTTCTATATAAATAATTTTGCGAAATATTGTTTATGCATGTATCTCATCGACATAATGTTGTTTTGACTTCATTACGATGACTCTTCTTTTAGGGCGTGATCTGAATTTGTTACTATTTTATGTATTTGGAGAATCGGCAGTGTACGCTTCTGGCGTAAACGTGGTGTGTGCATGGATCCCTGGTCACGTAGGCTTGCGGGGGAATTAAATGGCGGATTCAGCAGCCAAGACGGCTACCATGAAGGCCAGGGTTCGAGTACCATCTGTGACATCGGGAGATTTTAGGGTCTTATTGCGGAGAGCTGTGCAAACCTGCTGGCAGGAAGAGTGGTCCGCTCTCCGCAATAATAAACTTAGATCTGTGAAAGAATTTCCGATTCCCTGGGTTACCTCCTGTCGTTCATCTCGTAGCCAGGAGGTGAGTTTGGCTCGGTTACGTATTGGGCACTGCTTTTTTACTCATAGTTTTCTTTTTAAAACGGAGCGTGCTCCACTGTGTCCGTTTTGCAGCGAAGCGTTATCTGTCCGACACGCGCTGCTAGAGTATTTTTACCCTGCAGACCTTAGGACGTCTCTGCAACTGCCGGCCAGCTTTGCAGAAATCCTAGCGGATGCTAATAAAGTAGTGGAGAAGGTTTTTAGATTCTTTTCTAGGTTAACTTTACTATTTATTGAACGGAATTTTTGGTAGGTTGGATTTATATTTCTTTTTATTTATTTTTCTTTTGTTTGTGGTTATGTACATGTATCTTTCGTAAGTTTATTTACACTAGTATAGAATTTTATAAAGATTTATATCTTGCTTTTGCCATGACTAGTTTTTTAAAGGGCGCTGAAGACCGCTGTAGTTGAGCGTACTTATATACATCATCATCATCATCATCATCATCATCATCATCATCATCATCATCATCAACAGGCAGTGTCCGGTTAAGGTACTAGGGTGTTGATCTCTCAATAGGCATTCCCAGGTTGAGAAGCTTTCTTTGAAGTTAATCATTCATTCCTTCCCGAGTGTAAAACAGTATACGAGTTGCTTAGCTCAGTTGCATCCTTTGATATAAAGAAGGAAAATATTTGTTAATCAAGTGTTACAGTAAGTACAAAACTTAGGTAATATAATTGTACATTTTTTTTGTAAAGTACCACGTTGCGCCTACATCTATGTGGCCTAGGATTGCCAGATTTCCAAGGAAAAATCGGAGTGACTCATTTTTCAACATTTCTTTAAGCTAAGATAAATAAATTGGCAACCATATGCTGAATACATAAACATTAAATTACGCACATTATTAACCTTCCAAGTTATCTTCAATCTGACATCTTAAATTTCATTATACATCACTGAATTCTTGGCATTTTGAATAACTGTACATCACATTTTGCAGAATTATAAAATTCTCAATAGCATTTGTTCTCATAGTTCACTGTCACGTGGAACTTTGTCTTATTGCGTTTCACTGCATGATACACTAAACCAAGTTCACACGCTGTGATATTATCATATTCTTGTTTACTGTTCATATTAACAAAGTACAAAGCTGTTCAATAAACAATGATCATAATTTTTACGGTCATAATTTTTCACACTAAAATTCAAACCTATTATATTCTTTTAGCTCAATGTAAAACAAATACGCCGTAGTAGCTTCATCGTTGGTACTCCTGGTTCCCGCCTGTGAGAACCAGGTAAGTTCAGACATGTTCAGTATCGCCTATCGCTGCAATGGAAATAACATGCAGTTAAAGTTGATGTTAGAGGAAGATCCGGAGATTCATTCAAACTTAATCACTGCTGATGAAACTGAGAGCAAACAGCAAAGCTCATTGTGTATATGTCCTTCATCACCAACCCCCCAAAAAGCCAAAGTGGTTGCTTCTGCTGGGAAAGTTATGGTCATCTCATTCTTTGATATTCATGGAATGGTTTATCAGCATGTTGTACCTGCACACACATCAGTAACTGGAAAATACTACAGGGATGTCCTAAAACATTGCAAGTCCATATCAGGCGCAAAAGACCACGTTTCCATGAAGTAGGCTGGATGCTGCACCCGATAATGCGCGGCCGCATATTGCCAATGTTGTTGCTGAGTATCTTGCAAAACTCATCGTGAAGTGCATCCCTCACCCTCCCTATAGTCCGGATTTAGCCCCATGTGGCTTTATTTTATTCCCTAAATTGAAGAAACGCCTTCGTGGGAGGCAATATCCACCATCAGAAGCAGTGGTGAAGGCTGCGGAGGCGATTTTGAAGGATCTCTCAAAAATTGTTCCTAGAATGTCTTTGAAAACTGCCAGAAACGCTGGGATAAGTGCATCACATTCAGGGGAGACTATTTTGAAGATCATCAAAATTATGAGTATGAGTAAAGGTACGTTGTCAAAAAAATTTGTGATCATTCTTTATTGAACAGCCTTCGTAATTCTAAAGTGTATTTCAAACTCCAGCATTACATTTTTCCTTGATTATATGCCCCTTATAACGTTAATGTCGCCTCAAACCACTTTATCCACCATGTGAAATGCAGAAATCTTTTCTGCACGAGGTACAAAATGCCCAATTTTCGTCCGATGTCGGCTTTGCCCATGGAAATATATCTTCCCATTTTTGAGATATGTTTGATGACCTTTTTGCCTTCAATTTCTGCCGTGGAGGAGTCTTGTTGGATCGCCTTCACCCTCAAACATTTGCAAACTATAGTTGTAAATTATCACAAACAATTTAGGCTTAGCTTCCAACAACGACGATTAAAATTGATTTACAACATAGAGTAGAACGGTAACGGAAGTGGAACTGAAAGGATCTGAAAGCAACTGAAAGACAACATCAGAGACATTAAATTCGCTTATTATCGCTGGAAAATACTGCTGATCTGCTGATACATGACGGCACACACATGTACCTAAGTTGATTTAGAAGACACTTCTGTTGCCAGCATTCGCGAAGTGAAACAATACAAAGTGCCATTTTCCAAAGATTACATAAACTTTATGAGAATATTTAAGTCATTATATAATTCAATAATTCGCAGTAGGTAAATTAAAACGTAAAATTGCATACTCCGGGTAAATAATAAACGGAGGAACAAAATTTGGGAGAAAAAAACGGAGCAACCCTGTTGTGGCCCGCTCCCTTTATAGCTAGTGTATCTGGAGGGTAGCGTGTCTGCCTCACGTTCAAGGGATCTCGATGTCAAATCTCGGTTAAGAATATGGGTTTTTCCAGGGTTTTCACTTATTCTGAAAGAATAATGTCGGGTAACTCTAATCTCTAGGGACCCTGGGCTCATTTGAGCATTATTCCACCCTTCGTCCAATATGACTTAAGGGCACTGGGAGGTTAGTTTTACCCAGAGAAGGCTAATTTTTACCAATATTAAAATTTCAGTATATGGAAAACTAAACATTATGAGAAATTGAAATTCGGTATGATTACTGTATAAGGATGTGTGCATTTAACTATTTTATAATATTTAAATTATGTTCACATAGGTCCATGCAAAAGGGGCATAAATCACACCGTGTGCCCTGAAAGAAATATTGCACCCTATATGTCAGGTGCACTTTACTTGTAGGAATTTAAAGCTATATGCACCAAGTTTTATACTAAATAACCTAAGATACAGTTTTATAATATCGGATAAATGAAAATCACATGTAGTTTATACTATGCACATGAAAAATTAATTCATTTTGAGTAAAATATTTTGAAGGACTGAATATTTGTTTTCATTCATTTTATAAAACATATGAATATAAATGTTAGCAGAGTGTGTTCAAGGAACATTGATAAAAACCACTAAAATGTTGTGCCAATATAGCTTATAGTTTTTGAGAAACATGCACCTAAAGTATGAAAAATCAAGGTTTTGGGAAATCACGATCATAGATAAGGCACCATTCTCAGGAAGTGGGCGTATCATTACGCCACCATGTTTAAATTGACGAATTAAAGACTTTAATACCAGCTGACAGCCTATGTTATATATATCACTTTAAAGCTGAAAATTATATAATTTTTAACATTAAAAGCAATAAAATGGATTTTTTGAAACGCAAACCAAACTATTTTTTTCATAGTACCGGATTTTTAGCGACTGTTTTATCTACTTATTTAACTAAAGTTTTAAATGCGGGATGTTACACATATTTCTACCAAACTGCAATTTGGATTTAAAATAAATACATTTTATATACATTTATTAGTTATTAGTTAGTGAAAATTTCACTATAAATTTTGTATCATATTTTGTGGCTTTATATAGGACTGTTCTAAACACAATTAATAATTTACTAATACTTTTTCCTTTCGACTTGCCCAAAACTACATCTATGAAATCATTTCCTTATTATTTTATAACAAATCCCATGACTACGAAACTGAAGCATGTGATTCGCAGTATAGGCCTTTCAGACTGAAATCGCTTTCAACGCCTAACATTAATGGTTTTGTTCTGGTTTGCTTCAGTAGCTCGGTAAACTCTGGACGGATACCTCTTTATCATTCAACCCCGGAAGAGTACAGCTAAGGATCGTGGAGAGTTCAGTAAACCTTAAGGTAACACTTTAATTACATATTACTGAAAGTATTAATAGTATAAAATTGAATTAAAAATAATAATTTCCAGCCATTACATCAACCCCTTTCCATTTCTCACTCCAGTTTTTACAGCAATACAGCAGTATCTTGTACACAGGCTAACTATCTTTTACTCTGCTAGATTCCTCAGTCGATATTTCTTTCACGGTTATCCTGACTCAGCCAAAGTAGTTCCAGCTGATGAATTTTTTTTTCTTAAGCCTAGCTCTTCTCTTTGTCCAGACCACAAAATTTCTGCTTCATAAAACATTCAGGACTCAGCCAAGTCTGGATGAAGTTTTCCAACTCTCTTGGTTTTAAGCTCGACTCTTCTTATATATTCCTTTACTATAAATAGGTACTTATCTTTATCTCATCTTCTTGAGCAAGCCTATTTTCTTACCTTATCTTCTTTAATGTTAATATATTTAAATTATATTATGTACTTAATGCTTATTCTTATATATTCTATAGATCTTCCGTAATCCAAGTGAAAAGAGTTACACAATGACGTAGTTTGTTTAAAAATACTCCTTTTATTGTTTCCACTACAGTGTTTTCGTTAAATTGAGTTATCAAATTTATGCGATTATAAATACTCTTCCACCACAGTGTTTGCATTCTTCTAGTAAAAGAAGCATGTGTAAGAGAGAGTACATCTACTTAAACAGACAGCTGGTAACCAGGGTATCGTTCCAGAAACGGAGATAGAAGAGGAAGTAAATTTGCTTTAACAAACATCCAACAGTTTAACTTCCCCACATCCAGAGACAACTCCAATTTATTAATATCACAGATGACAACGATTCATATGTGCCCAGTAAAATTTGTACCAATGTTCCATTTCCAAAGGTTGGAATCAGAAATCAGGAGACCTCCAGTAGGCGGAGCCGTAACTTTCTTGGAGACGAAGAAAATCGTTCCCAAGTAGTAGTTGGAGCAGACTTCACAAAAGATGACACGAATTTAGGGTTGAAAGGCTTTAAACAAAATCGTTGAGTGAGCACTCTTATAAATCAAGCACACCAGCTACTCATACTTATATATCACATTCCTATGTTAAGTATTATAGAACTCATTCATATATTTACTGTTCTATTTACGTTGCTTCTTAATATTTTTACGCAGAAAGAATATCAAATTAAGCAATAAGTACACGTAAAATTAGTAACATGGTTCAGTTTTAGTCGTGGTAAGTTCTTAAGGAGAGTAAAACAAAGCTATGTAACCTTTAATAAGTTTCTATCACATTATTTTATATTTAATTTTAAGTAATATCGGACAATGAATGAAATGGGTGAAATGATCCTCAAATGACGTCAGGGTACATAGAGTAATCCGATATTTATGTGTAAAGATAAGGGCGAACAAGCTCTCTGATGAAGTCTACCCGGAGGGTAGGACTGCCTCTCTAAAACAAGGGAGTACCCAGAGACTGCATGTGTTTTATCTTGGGACAATACCAGGACTCTACAAACGCTCTCCATTACAGGGTGCAAGTGGAAACGCAACTTAAGCGCGCCAACCCATATCAGAAGACTGCTGAAAAGCATTTCATTACTATGGGGATTCGGTAGGTAGGCAACCATGCTGAGTCTGTTGTTCCTATGCCCCCAAGCGGGGCACTCTCGGTAGGAAGGATGAGGCGAAGGAGACAGGGTGGCCGACCCAAGAAGCCACGACAGTGTGGAGGATTGGGTTCTTACTACATAGCAAAGCGAGAAGGTGAATCGGAAAAAATTGAAACACAGAGATGTTTACCTGAGCTTATCGTACATACACGACGAGTTTAGTGTATGTATACTTTGTTCAGATATAATCCAGATATGTCTTCTGGACAGCAATGTGTCATACATGGGCAGGCGCGAGAAATCATATCATATAGATACACGCAGCTTCCAATCGCCCTATTTGTGATTTCTAACTTACTGCACGTCAACTTACAATATTTCACTCTTATAATCGACCAGATAAGACCCGATAAGAAACGATCGCAGCGCTGGTTACCCGAAGGTCAATATACCTTAACGTTCTCTCGAGTTACATAGTTTAATTGGATAGAGACTTCCCCCGAGAGGCCAGGACAACGGACACGCTCCCCTACTGCGGGTCGGCAACGAGCCAAAGGTCCTAGACAGGCGATCCGAGCCCAAAAGGTCCTTAGCTGGCTGTCCCGAAATGGTTACAAGAGGAGCACAGACCGGAAAACGACCTACCGGAGGAGGAAGTAGTTTTCCTCAGAACATACCATCCTGCCATGCGCCGCCGAGACACCCCCGCCGACTCTTCTACTCTGAAAGAGATCACCAGATAAGAGACGACGTGAAATAATGGATATGAAACCTAGGGAGAGGAAATGTAATCAACCTACCCAGCATTCGCCTAACGACCCCAGAAACCACCCGAACCTAGTGGGTCCCCTGGTGATCTGGCACTCCGTGATACTAGCTCTACAGGCTAGTATCAAAACGTTTAGGCGTCCCTCAACCCCGTCTGGGCGACCAAACCAGACAATGTCCCGTCTAGTCCAACCCAATCCCAATAAATCTCATTCGGGAGGGGCTCGAATGTTCGACCCGATATACTTCTAGTAACGTTGAAGTACCACGAGTGCTAGGGGTCCACAGATCTCACACCACAGCAGCTGAAGGGATTGGAGGCCCTCCCCTATGGAGGGTAAGGGAGAACCTATCTGCGCTAAAGGCATCGGTAGCGTAGATGGTAGTGTGCCTGCCTTATGTTCGAAAAGTTCCGAGTTCGAATCTCGGTCAGAATGAGTTAGCTGGATCAGGTTTTTTCGATTTTTTCCCTTATCCTGAAAGATGGATATCGAGTAACTATTAGTTCTATAGACCCCAGGCTTATTTGAGTATCATTTCATACATTTCATTAACCGTCTAATATGACAACGTTGGAGGTCATCAATAAAAAGGCAACGATAAAATAAAAAAATATACTAACGCTACTTTTTCTATCCACTTTTAATCACTCAAACATTTGTAGAAAAATATTATTGCATATTTTATTATAGGTACAGTGAAAATATGGCAACACGGTAGGCTTGCTTCAGTAATACTCAAATGTTATAGGTCTTTTTTATTGCGTTGAAATGCAGTTGTTTTCTTTTGATCATCGGGAGAAGGAAAACGAGCGGCTACTCAGTTTTTGAAAAGAGTAATTATTCTAAAACTCAAACCATTCATCACAAATGAGTAACTCAGTAAGAAATTGTTCCACATAATTTATATATTCTGACGATGTATGAATATGCACGTAGTAATTTTGTGTGTCTCTTAGAGTTTAAATGCAAAAATCGTTCAGGATGAAGGTAACATCAGAGATTATTTAATCATATAGAATGGAACTTTTATGAACATTCTTAAACATTCGATATTTTAATCAAAATCAAGCCATTTATTTTAAAAATCAAAATGTTGGAAAATGGAGTAGTTACTTTTAACAGTTTGTTTAGAGTATTGGAACAAAAAATAAATTTGAGTTTATTACTCTTGACATAAATTTCTTGCATGACACAGTGCAACCCCTGTTAACTCCAGCCCTTTGTGGTATGTGGAAGTTGCTCTTGGGGAAACCCTGTGTTTCTTGGTAAGTACTTCATAGCAACAGTACTTTAGCTTATTGCCGGTCTAGCTTCCCTCAGTTGCAAGTTCGCCCCGCCGCCACAAGCAACGGAGTTAAACTATTAAGTTCAGAGCCGCTAAATTTAACTGGGAATTCTCCTACTAAGAGAATTATTTTGCTGCTTTCTCAAAGTTCACAGCGCCATTTAAGGCAAACCAGCCGTGAACCATTTGTTAAGCCACGAAGTGAAAAACGGAGAATATGACGCATCTTTCTGAAACTACCCTTGTTGCTCCAGTTTTTCCTTTATTTGATCTCTTTGTCATATGCCTATCAGGCTTTCAACAAGCTGAAATTTTATTCATATTTTAATTTTCTTGTCTTTGTTTCACAGTATCCCAAAGATTCTCGATTCGATTTAATTCAGATCCTTTTTTTTCAGGAAATGTGTTACCAATGTTTATTTATGGCAGGGGGCTCTGTCATGCACAATTGGGAAATTATTCTATAGTTTCTGGAATAAATCTTGTTTCTAGTACATTTTTGGTCAAAACATTGGGAGGGAAATGCTTCAAATGGTTGCCCTTTATTTCTTTACTAACTTAAAGCAGGTATTCAACTCAATATACTTGCTTGAAACAATAAAAACTGCTATTATCACTACATTTTCTGAAAAATTCTCAAAAATAATATCTTTAGAAAAAACAGCGATTAAACTAAGAACATTTTGATTGATTTGTTTATTTTTATTTTGGAATGCATAAAATTGTCATATCACTTTTCCCAAAATTATGTTTGATGTCTCTGCATATCCTTTACTCACTTTAGTGCACTTTGTCATCACGTTAACCTTTTTACGAGGCTTGCATGACGATAAACCAGCTTCAGAAAGTCTTCTGCGAGTAACTGAAGCTAATACTTCTGTACCACACCACCTTAGGTCAATACTATTTTCCTTTGCCTGTTGTAGAAGTTTTCTTTGATTCCTTTGTCACAGCCTTCTTATCCTCTCACATTTTCCTTCCCTTTGTGAGGTCAAGGTCTTAGCACACTTCAAAGCTCGATTAATCCGCCTAACAGATTTTTGTGAAATACACAACTTTCTGGCTTTTTCACGTTGTGAATATAGGTTTTTTCAAAAGACTCTTATACAGACTCTGGATAAATCTACATTTTTACCCATAACTTTGCTTTTGCATCAAAATGTAAATTACAACGCCTTAAAATGGCTTACGGTAAACTAACAATACAAGTTGAGGATTACACATAGGTCATAAAACACATGGGAATTAAAAATTATAGATAGCAAATTTAAATCACTACATTCAGCAAATAAAATAAATTTTACAGAACACTGAGTAATCACGCATTAACAAATAGGTGTTCTTCACACGGAGTTGTGACCTTACCACTATAAGTGGATAAAACAGTTCCCGAGGTACATTTGGCAGAGAAATTTCGTTCTGTGTGATTTATATTATAGAAATGACAAGAATTAGAGAATGTCTAAATAGGTGTTGGCAGTAAATAATCATTATTTTGAGTTTTAAAATAAAGCGAGATGAAAATACATGAATTGGTGGAGTGCAATTTTCAATTGGCTGTAAACACCAAGTTTACCTTTTAAATGACTATCGTTTGTTTTACGATGTTCGAAGACAAACAAATGCAAGCGCCTACACCGCAAGCACATGTTTATATACTGCGATCCATATAAACCTGAACCATTTTAATAGGCCATAACTTTTGAACCAATAATAGGACACACGTGTAACTTTGGGAGAATATAATACACCAATGGAGTATTACATTACACTATTTACATCTCAGAGGAAATGTTGGAGGTGTCCTCCACCAGCATCTATGCATGTTTGCATTCGCCTCAGCAGATTCCTTGAAGTTTTATAGAGATGCTATTGAATTGAGAGAAGGTTAATACCAGCAAGATGCAGTAACGTACCATACATCCAATGACACCATGGAACTTGTAACCAGATTCTTTGATAATCGAATAACCTCAAAAGGTCTGTGGCCCTCCAGTTCCCCTGATCTAACCTCACCGAATTTTTTTTCTTGTGTGATATCCAAAGATATAGTGTACGAGAATATGCTACGGAAAATTGACGTTTCCAAGGTATCCATTCGAACCGAAATAAGTAACATTGGCGAGGATACTCTCCGTAAAACTTCAGAGAATATAGTGAGACGATTGAAAACATGTATAGATAGATACTGGTAGAGGGTACTTCCAAAATTTTCTCTGAGATGTAAATAATGTAATGTAATCTCTCAATTGTGTATTATGTTCTCCCAAATTTGCACGTATCTATTTGAATGGTTCAGGTTTAAATGTATCGCACTGTGAAACCTTTTAGCAAGTAATATTAATTCGCTATTAGGGATTAAATAAAACAGTAGATCGATATCACTATTAGACTATGGCAGTGTAAGTGCTTATTCGACACTAAACTAGGTACACATTCCAGTAGTTAACCTGTTTGATTTTCAGCAGTACAGATTTGCAGAACGTACTTTGCTCCATCTAAACTTCATCTGTAACATTGCTGCTCATTCCAAATTCATTGTAGGTGATCTTTCCCAAATAATTGAAATGG
The DNA here is from genome assembly GCA_030765055.1 of Mantis religiosa. Classification (NCBI taxonomy): domain Eukaryota; kingdom Metazoa; phylum Arthropoda; class Insecta; order Mantodea; family Mantidae; genus Mantis; species Mantis religiosa. The sequence goes on from CM060957.1 coordinate 87,872,739, forward strand.
GTAATCACAGTTTTTGTACTCTTTCTAAATACTCTGGATTTATGAAATCATTTTCCTCCCAAAAATTTTATATGGTTTGTGTGCATGTGTTTGACATACAAACGGAAATGCATTCTCATATTAATTTCATTAATCACTGTTTACAATCCTTTTTGAAAGATGTTCTTCTACTCTCTAATTCATGTTAAATAAACTTCCAGCACACAATTTTTGTACTTCAGAATACTTCAGAATTTGCCACAATTCCTCAAACCTTCTTCTCCAATCCGCTGCAGTAGTAACTTCCTAGGTCAACAGGTGGCAGTACTGCTTCCTCTTGCAAAATGGCTGACATCAACATTCGTATTAGACAGCGTTCTGTGATTGAATTTTTGACTGCGGAACGTCAAACGCCAATTCGCATTCACGAAAGGCTAAAAAATGTGTATGGTGATGCAACAGTGGACGTCAGCACTGTTAGACAATGGGTTCGTCGCTGTAACGAAGCTGAAGGGCAAACACCATTGGCAGATAAAAAGCGAAGTGGCAGGCCGGTATCTGCAGTGACTCCATGCAACACTCAGCGAGTCAATGATATCATTCGTGGTGATCGACTGGTAACAACAGGTGAATTGTGTCGCATTACCTCCCTCAGTAAAGGCAGTGTGATGACTATCATTCAACAACTGGGTTACTCAAAAGTTTGTTCACGTTGGGTACCAAGAATGTTAATCGCCCAAAACAGAGAAACAAGGAAAACAAAAGCGTTCGAACACTCGCATGCTTCAATTTGGAGGGAGAGGAGTTTCTGGAAAAAATTGTTACTGGAGACGAAACGTGGGTTCATCTTTTTGAACCTGAATGAATGAGGCAGTCAATGGAATGGCATCACATAACGTCACCGAAGAAAAAAAAAATTCATAAGTCAGCGGTCGGCAGGGAAAGTTATGGCGAAAGTGCTTTGGATTGCAGAAGTAGTGCTTATGATTGATTATTGGAGCAGGGATACACAATAAATTCTGTCCAATACGTCAGAACTCTAAAAAGCTGAAAGCTCGTCTTCGCCGAGTTTGCCCAACAAAAAGTATGGCGCATGTTCTTCTTGTGCATGACAGTGCAAGACCACACACAAGCCGTTACACCACTGCAGAAATTGAGAATTTGGGATGGTAAGTCTTACCTCACCCCCCATACAGCACTGACCTGGCATCATCAGACTTCCATCTGTTCGGGCCACTAAAGGAAGCTCGTCGTGGGATTCATTTTGAAGATGAGGAGGCTGTGAAAACGTCCGTGCGTCAATGGCTTAGGAAGCAAGACTGTTTTACCACACTGGAATACATGCCCTAGTTAAAAGGTGGACCAAAACTGTGGAAAAGGACGGAGATTATATTGAATAGTGATAAATTAATCGTCAATGCTGTAGTTTTCAAGCTATGTAAATTGGATTCAGTTTTCTAGGCAATTAAAAGAGAGCAAAATAGGAGGCATTATTTTTTGACCCACACTGGTATAATTTTAGAAAATGTCGTATGCGGGAATAAGGTAGGATTAAAATTAAGATGAAAGTTGTTCACAGCGAAGAAACACACAAGATACTCATTTTCCAATTTCTTTGTAAGATAAGGAGTTTTCTTTTTGTTTAATTCAAGTAACTAAAATTACACAGAAATTTCAAAGGTAATGTTTCTCTGAAATGCAACGTAGAAGTACGTATATGTTATACCTTCCTAAAGGAATGTCACACAAAAGGGCTTATGGGCCCCAGGGCTCAGCTCAAAAGATGTTTTTCGGTTAACAGATGGCGGGAAAGTAGCCAACATTTTACCTCAGGGTATTCTTACTTCACTCATTCTGGTTCCAAAAGGGATGAGGCTCTAGGCATTTAGGAAGACCGAGTCACAGGAGAGGAAGCGTTTATTTGAAATAATTCTGAGAATAGTTCACGGCCATCGTTAATCATTCTTACTGCGCTGTTGTACACAAATAAACGTTAAAATGCGCATTTTTTTTTAAAAAAGGGAGGAAGCCATTTTTAGTTTTGGAATTGCACGACATATTTCTTTTTGTCACATGCTCACAAAAATCATCCTGGAAAGGAATGCAGTATGTATGTGTATGTTTAACGTAAAACAAACATTCTCCCAGCAATAAACAGGAGACAGAAATGTGTGCATGCAAATGAGGGCGCTTGCTTGACTCGTTTTTATTTCTTTCTTCTATTTGTTGTGCTGCATGCCATGCATCAGTGACGCAGTATAACTACCTCGCGCTTTTTGTGTCATATTAAACATATTTGTCAAAGACGTGAAGTTTGAATTTTGGGTTTTAATATTACTCAGACTGGGGGTTCATTTCAAAGTATGCTATATGAAGTCAGCTGTTTAGCCACTGAGACTAGATTAAACTTAGGAAATAGTAATAAGTAGAGCCCGGATTTCTAAGCAAAAGCTTATCAATGCTGTTTTCCTAAAATACGGTCTTTGCTTGCTTATTTTATGCTTTTTAATTAAAATAGCTATTTTATCCAAATCATATAAATTTAAAAGTAAATTTTGACTCCTAGCTATCATTTTATCTTCAGACAGTTTATAGCGCCTCGTTGAAAAAGTAAGGAGCTGACATAAAAACGTGGATCGTCTTGTCTCTAGCGTAGAGAAAGTGTACTATCGCTGATTAAAATAATGAACCTTGGCGCGACAGGCCTAATAGGGCCAAGGCCTACCGACCCGAATGCCGGCCTCACTCCCACATACGCAGGTAGAGGTGAGCGCTATCCAACCGATACAGACAGGCTATGTGAATAGCATCTCGGCATTCCCCAGCCGGAATGTAGGCTTTCGTGACCAGGGCCGCTTACGTAGCGTAAGCTCCTCACTTTCCTTGTGATGATGAGTGGACACCAACCCAGCACCCGGGACATAAAATCCGCACCCCAAGGGTGGGATCGAACTGCTTTACTGTCGCTGATTAGAGTTCAAAAATTTCATGAAATCCTTTCAAATTTGTCTTTACCTCCTCAGCCTGCTTTAACTCGTTCGAGTACTTAGTTAAATCTGTGTCATTTAAGCAGAACATGTCAATGAAATAAAAGTGTTGTACTCCTTAGGTGCAGAAGATGTAAGCAATATCGCCACAGCACAAAAATGTTTTGTCAATGTTGGCACCCACGATAAGATACAGTAAATCCGCAACCGCTTCTCCAAAGTACCTGCTATTATACCACAGTTGGAAGCTCGAAATACCTTGAAACATTTACTTTCTTTGATAGATAACACCAGTAACGTTGTCTTCAGAGACTCACGCTATTGTGAAAAATGCCTTTGAGAAACTCAGTAAGGTACGAGGGCTGTTAAATAAAAAATAATCTTTTTTTTTTTTTTTGACAACGGACCTTTACTCTCTCCTCATCATTTTGATGGTTCTTCTCAAAATAGTTTCCCTTGAATGCGATGCACTTGTCACAGCGTTTCTGCCTGTCTTCAAAGACATGCAGGAAGCCACTTTTTGAGAGATCCTTCAAAATCGCCTCCGCAGCTTTCACCATTGCTTCTGATGGTGGATAATGCCTCCCACGAAGGCGTTTCTTCAAGATAGGGAATAGAAAAAGGTCACAGGAGGCTAAATCCGGACTATAGGAAGGGTGAGGGATGCACTTCACGTTGATTTTGGTAAGATATTCAGCAACAACATTGGCAATATGCGGCCGCGCGTTTTCGTGGTGCAGCATCCAGCCTACTTCACAGAAATGTGATCTTTTGCGCCTGCTATGGACTAGCAGTGTTTTCAGGACATCCCTGTAGTACTGCCCAGTTACTGATGTGCGTGCAGGTACAACATACTGATAAACCATTCCATGAATATCACAGAATGAAATGACCATAACTTTCCCGGCGGAAGCAACCACTTTTGCTTATTTGGGGGTTGGTGATGAAAGAGATTTCTACACTGGGCTTTGCTGTTTGCTCTCAGGATCAAAATGATGTAGCCAAGTTTTATCAGCAGTGATTCCATTTGAAAGAAACTCCGGATCTTCCTCCAACATCAACTTTAACTGCATGCTACGTCCAGTCCATTGGTAGGCGATACTGAATATGTCTGAACTTGCCTGGCTCTCACAGGCGAAAACCATAAGTACCAACAATGAAACAACTACGGCGTGTTTGTTTCACATTAAGCTAACAGAATAATAAGATTGAATTTTAGAGACAAAATTTATGTCCGTAAAAAGTTATGATCTTTCTTTATGGAACAGCCCTCGAATTAACGAAAAACCCTGGTTACGAAACTCATTCAAAAAAACTGTGGTGCTTTTCGCATGTTCCAGTAACGACATGACGTGGAGAGATGCTTTTCAAGGTATAAAAATGGTTCACCGAAAAACACAGGAGCTTCCCACAAGAAAATCTCAAGATACTTCTCTCGTGTACTGTAAAAAGTGTGAGTAAGGTAAAAATTCTACAAAAAATACGTTTATGATTAAATTTTTATGTTTAGTTGCCTATTTTTAGTGCTTATATGTTTCATTTTTCGTGCTTATTTGATTGCTCATTTCACCATTTAATTGCGCTTACAAATACGGGCTCTAGTAATAGGAGTTACAAATAAATACCACAAATTAATTTTAATAGTTATATTTTAATATCAATGCCTAATATAACATGCGGGAAACAAAAATATTGTCCAATTTGGCAAAGTAATGTAGAAATTTTAGTGAACTATGGTGAAGCAGTCGACACTTAAGTTGATAGAAGAAGACGTATTTATAAAATTTGGACTTACCCTCCGTGTTTTGCAGTCTTAGAGACCTTTATTGTTATGGTCTATTATATCAGAAAGTCTATAAAAGAGGAGAATAAAATATTTTAATCTTAAGTGTAAAAACGTAACGCTCCATAAAATGATGTTTTTTGTTAAATTTTAAACAAATTTCAATACCCTGAGGTACAAAATACGTAAATAAACTTTTAATTGCAATTCAATTTATAGCACAAAATTTAATAATGTTCACTTCAGCAAGTTATTCTGTAATTCGTTATCAATTTTTTTTTTATTTATGATTTTAATATTACTGTTAATATTATATTGTACTTTAATATTAGATTTATTGTTGCATAATGATATAATGTTCTCTTGGAGATAATGGATATAAATGAGATAAAATTGATGGCAAACTTAAACTGAAGGTGTTTGGCTAAACGCCTAAATGTCATTAAATTCATTGGTTCCTACAAAATGTGGGGCTATACGTAATAAAAAGCACCAGTCAGAATTAATGTTACAAGAATAATAGTAGTGGATTAAACTATTTTAATTCACTAATGCAACTTAAAGCACATTTAGATTGCTAGGAAGATCTAAACAAAGAATAATTGTATGACAATACGTATATTAAATTTAATTATACATAACCTACAAATTGGCATAATTACCTGCAATGACGGCAAAAGAACAAAATTATACCAGGCAAAACCCAAACATTTGGAAACCCTCATAAATTATATATTTATCTACTAGTGGGTATTTTGATTACTATTTACGTAGTATTTATAATAAAATAAGAAATGGCGGCAACATTATACCCTATTTAGCCACCGCCCCCTGATACGCACGCCGGGCCAACTCTATAGCACAACCTGTACGTGTTTGTTTCTGGTGCGCAGAATTAGCTGTAGAAGGTAGCCCGCCCGTAGTTTACGCTCGGCCTTTTGGAATTCAATTTTGAGAAGGTAATTGAGATTTTATCTCCTCCGTATATAAACCTGCTTGAAAATTGTCCCGTGCCTAGTATCTTATTCTGATTCAGTGGGTGAATGTGGCAACACCCTAGGAACCTTCAGAAAGGCATAGATAACTTGTATCTTGAATGTGTATACATACACTTGTTTCTAGATAACAGATCAGAGACTGCAGCATGAGGTTGTTACAGTAATTATTAACTAGTACGATTACTAATTTAATACATAATTGTTAGAAATAATAGCAGGAGAACTTAAGTCAGAATAGCTAAGCATCCAGCGAAATGCATGGTTAAGGTTCTAGAAACCAGAGGAATTACCCAGGGGATTCCGTTTGGGCCCACATTCGGGAGAACGTATTCGTTTGCCGTGGCCGACCTACTTGACCTATGGGCCTCTTCGAGAGTTTCCCCAAATCGCCAGGGAATTCTGCATAGGTTAAGCATATCTCGTAATTTCATGTCCCTCCAATTCATCTCCATTTTTATTTCACATCATCTCTCATCTGATGATCTCTTTCAGGGATGAGGTGTCGGCAGGAGTCTCGGCGTTGCACCGGGATGGCAGTCTCAGGTGTTCGAGCCAGCTTAGTGAGCCGTTTCTGGGCCATGGCAGGTGGGATGCCGGTTGCAGTAGACTACCGGGAAGCTTCAAAATGGTAAGGACTCTGCTCTCTGCTTTGCCGTGGCTCCTTCGGACCGGCCTTTATCTCCTTTTACCTCATCCTTCCTCCCGCGGTGCCCCATGGCACGAATGGGTACGGGTACGTATGGGTACGAATGGTCAATCTGGTTGACGTGCCGATTCCCTTCCGTAAAGGTTCTAATACTTATAAATTAACACGTTCAAAATCAAGACTTTTAAAATGCACACTTTGACCAACCTCAGAAAAAAAACTTGCCTTACAATCTGTTTTACCGTGAATGATTTTCGGGAACATGTACCGTCTAAGGACCTCCTTCGGTTTGCTACATATACACTTGGCAGTAACTACAACTACTCACCTGCTGCGCACTGTTACTGTGTCAAACCTTTAGAAGATTCTCACTTCAGTACCAAGTTTTATATTTAATTGACTTACCGTTTTGGAATTATTTGGTGTAAATAGAGAATATTATTATTTTATTTCATATAATTTCAAAATGTGCATTTTGAGTGAGGATAATCTACAAATACTTTTGTATGAGTTCCATCATATGTTTAGAGTTATATCAGAAGTTTAATATGAAAATCTCCATAAACAAAACAGAAGTGTTATAGTAAAGAACCACTGAGATGCAAATTAGAAATTGGAAGTAAAATGGTAGAAGAGGTTACGCATTTCAATTATTTGGGCGTTAGTATTACCTGTGAGGGAAATTTTGTCCGAGAAATTAACCATCATGTCGTAAAACCAACAAAAAATATCTGGATGTGTTAATGAATTAGTATGGAGAAATAAATACACGAGAAAAGAAACAAAAGCCAAAATTTATAAAGCAGTAGTTCGACCAGTGATGACGTATGCCTCGGAGACAAGAGCAGAGACTACAAGAATACGACGAATGGTGGAAACAACTGAAATGACGGTGCGAGGGAGAACAGCTGGGAAGACGCTGGTATGAAGGAGTAAGAAATGAAGAAATTAGGGAGTTGCGTAAAATCGAAATTGTGACTGAATGGGTGAAAAGAAGAAAGGAGGAGTGGTATGCACATGTATCCAAGATGCCTGGGGAATGTGGTAGAAATAGTGATAGGTAGTACAGACGTGTGCAAATTGTCTGCAATTACTCAATGGTGAAATTTTTAACATATACCGTTTATTTTCTATTTATTTAACAGGAATAATATTACAATTTTTTCAACTCTTAGTATTTTTATGCATTCCTTTAGCCTTTATTACCATCTTGATGCGTTTAGGCATGCTCTCTACAAGGGTGGAGCACTTATCCTTTATTTCTTCATCTCTATGCCAAATGCTTATCAGGCCCTCAATAAGCTGAAATTTTGTTGTTATTTTCAATTTTTTCAGTCTCTGTTTAACAATACCCCAAATATTCTCTAATGAATTTAAATCAGGGCTACTCCCCGGCCATGGTAGTACTTTTACATTGTTTTCTTTGAGGAACTGTGTTACAGATTTTGCTCTATGGCAGGGAGAACTGTCATGTATGAACAAAAGTCACCAGTTGGAAACGATTCTTTACTTTGCGGAAATAGTCTTCTTTCTAATACAATTTTATACTGTTTCTGATCCATAGATCCCATAACTATGTATAATCTTCCAGGTCCATGGACAACATACAACTCCAGACCATTTTTGATGTTGGGTGCTTTACTCTTTGATCGACACACTATCTATCCTTCTCACATATTGGCTGCTCTCTCCACATACTTCAAACATGGATTCATCTGAGAAAATTACCTGAAACAATAAAAACCTCTATTAATATTAAACCGTTTTAAAATTGCTCAAAGATAGTATAAAAAACCCAGCAATGAGAGAAACAAAGTTTAGGCTGTTTATTTCATTTCCATAAAATTTACATGTACATGTTTTGATTTTATGCTATATACAATTTTATACTATTTAACTTTCTCCAAATTTCACTGGATGTTTCTGCATCTCTTTAGTACATTCTAAACGGGTTTTTCTTTTTTTTTTTTTTTGCCATTGCAGGTGTCAGTTTAGCCTTTTTACGAGGCCTGCGTGCTGGTAAACCTGTTTCACATAATCTTCTGCGAACTACTGAGGCTGATATTTCTGTACCGTACTGCTTTAGTTGATTACTGAGGTCAATGCTGGTTGCTATGCCACCTGCACAAGTTTCCTTTGCATCGTTGGTGATAGCTTTCTTTTTCTCCCGCATTTTCCATCCCTTTGTGAGGTCAACGTCTCGCCGAATGTTAAAGCTTGATTAATGCGACTAACAGCTTTTTTTGAAATACACAATTTCTTAGCTATTTCACGTTGTGAATAAAGAGTTTCCTTCAAAAGACTCTCAGTTACAACTAATTTCCTTGGGGAAAAGTCAGCAGTTTTACTCATAACCTCACTTTTGAATCAATGTGAATGCTAAGATACACGATGTTATTTGGCTTGAGACCAATTAATAATAAATGCTGAGGATATATTAGCCATAAAACACAATAAAGGCAAATATTAACAATCTTCAGTTACTACATTCACCAAATGAAAGCAATTTCACCAAATAGTTGGATAAACAGACATGAAGAAAGAGGCTGCTCTTAATTCAGAGCTACCACCATATTACTATAAGTAAAAGAAAAATCCCCATTTAATATGCTTCATATTATAGCAAGGAAAAGAATTACGACAAATTGAAATAGGTTACGGTGGTAAATAACTATTATTTTGAATGTTAAACTGAAACATAGTAAAAACAAACGTGTATGAGTCTAATAATTTGCACGCGTCTGTAATCCGGAAGGTAGAAGAAATCTAGGACGACCGAGGAAAAAGAAAAGGAAAGAGAGTTTGACTCAATCATAAAACAGGCGATACCCTAACGTAAAGAGGAAAAGAAGAAGAGGAAGAAGAAGAGGCAGCATATTGGGTGAAACCTGCATATCGAATTTTTTATGAAGAACGCCATACCTCGCCTACTTTTTCACGTAATCTCTTTATATTGTTAATTTGTGAACGTTAATTGACAGTTTACTTGGAAGACAGAACAATAAGCTTCTGTAACATAGCAACACATTCAGATTTGCTGACGTCTTCTGTTCTGTTCGTGAGCTTCAAAAACCGATATCACCAATCCACCCTGTGCTACATAAGGGTAGTACACCGGCCTTTGTTCCCACTAACTGTAAAATCAAGCGAACCTTTGAAGCTTGAATGTGGCCTGTTAATTTGCTGCTTCAGGTGAAAGCGAAACGACAGCTTAACGCTTCCCCAAGCTTCACCCCGAGAGAAATTTCTGGATATTGGAAGCCAACTGAATCCCTAGTAATGAAACGGATTAGATAGTCGGCCAGGTGAAAGATTACCGTTTTCTCTTTCGGAAACAGGTATCTGCTTTACGCAAGAACACTCTTGTGCTAGGGGGCAAATCATTGCAAATTGGCTGGAAATTTGGCAAAGGATTTGAAGAAAAAAAGGCAGAACAAAGAACAACTTTTACATTCACACCTTAAGCACTATTATGCAAACTATTCTTACAAAGATTTGCTCTTAATCTGCTTCATGTTACGTAATGAACATCTGAGACATGATTTTATTCTCTTTACAAGGGCAATGGTGTAGTGTAAAGTACTATTAGACCTGTGTAGGTTGATACGCCATGGTTTTGTTATTCTATGCGAAAACAAAATGTTATTACCTCCTCTATTCAGTCTTGCAAACTCTTCTCTACCCCTTATTTTGTTTACGTCCTCCAACGTTAGTTCATATCGGACGATGAATGAAATGGGTGAGAAAATGCTCAAATGAGACCAGGGATCACAGAGCTTAGTTACCTGACACTCATATTTCAAGATAAGGGAAAACCCTGGGAAAAAGTTGTATCCAGGTAACTCACTATGACCGAGATTCATAACCTCTTGAACGAGAGGCAGACACGCTATCTACGGTACCGAGGCGAGATAACTCTTATGATTCCCTAGTTTTACAGAACTAGAAAACTTCAATCAAGACAAAGAGGGATATTGGCTATTCATAGACATTTAACATACAGATTTTGTGTTTCGAAAAAAATATGCTTAAATATAAATACACACACTTCATTTTTTAGAAAAAACACGTAATTGATTTTATATAAGCGCTAATTTGGACATGGACATTATGGTGAAAGTCTTTGTTGTATTTGACAAGTGATAACATAATTACAAGTGGCCCTATCCCCCTTTTATGTTTTACATAATTACCACAACAATTTTGTAATTTTTAGTTTATCATCTTTACTTTTAAATTATAAGATGGAAATACAAAATCAAGACTACAATTATAAAATACATATTGGTAAACGCCATATATTCCTAAATCCTTAAAATCCCACAATGTTGCTTTACATTGAATAATAATTCGGTCCCAATACACCTAACCCTGGGGTTTTGTATATTGGAGGTCCTCTACTCCTTTTTACACATTTTGCCATTTACCTATCCTAATCTACATTTTTCTCTTAATTGTTGCTACTCATTTCTCTTTAACTTGTCATATTTAATTTCCTACGTTCCTCCTGTTCCTTTTCCCAAAATTTTTCGGATTACAACTTCACCCCCCAAACTGTCCCATTTACGTAGCCAGGCCTGCTCTCTCCATAACTTTGTTTGAATACAATATAATATACAATGGAAGTCTGCATTCTCTTCTCCACAAAATGTACGTTTATTTATCTTCATATCTTGACCTATTCCTTTCAAGTTTCTCACTCCTGTTCTTGCCCAAGCAAAACCTTCTCGCCCTAACTTATTTTATTACATATGTGCAATATATCCTTCCTCCCCAGGGTACACAATTAATAAGACTTTATTAACTGAAACGTTTCATATGCATCGTGAGTAACGAAACATTTGCTATTTGAATACCAGAACTTACAATGAATTCCGTATTTGTCATGCGTGAAGAACTTTTACTCCTTTTTATGAGATCAGTTTTACCACATTTAGCGTCACCTTTCTTTAAACGAGATTATCCACATTGTCCATATATTAGTACTAATATTACATCCTAGGGTATTTCAACGTACCAAAACTGCATGCCTATAATGAATATATTTCAGGTTTGTACATATTAGAAATCGCCTATTATTTCTATTACTCCTATATAATATTCTCGCCGAGGCACTTCTCGTCAGAAGGCAGGCTGCGGCCAGCGCGTGAGTGCGGAGCTGGATGCTTGCCGAGAGAGAGGGAGGGAAACAGAAAGAAAATGGGACAGAGATAGTCTGGAATTTCCCGCTGCCATCGCGATTGTTGTCGAACAATGGCTGGGGTATAAATAAGCAACAAGGTGTGAGAACAGTTAGTTGCTAGTGAGCAGTGAATTGTGAGTCAGTTGTTAATCGAGTGTGCAGCTGTGTAGATATTTGTGAGTGTACCGCAGTAATTTCTTTTGTTTGTTTACGTGTGGTGAAGCAACGAGAGACCTAGAGGATTGCGTTTGAATATGATACGTCATTTCGCTGCTGTAAGTGGTGTACAAAGCGTCTTTTTACTGAAATATAGGGCATTCTAAATTTCTGCCAAAATACCTTTACTTTTAGGAACCCACAAAGTCAACATATAGCTACTGTAGTGGGTGCTTAAAAAGCATGGTCAGAAACGTGTTGTGAGAAACGAAACAACGAAGGAAATTTAAAAACATTAAACACTACTACTCACAAAGATGAAGGTAAACAATTTAAACGGAAACAACGAAAATCGGATTCGAATCGAAACTTACTATCAGATGAAAATATTTCAGATCAACATTTCTAGGACGTAACAAAAGAATATGAAATTAAAGGGATGTTAGTTCAACATTAAAAACGGTGCAAGCAACGCAGGAAGCATTTCATAGAATATTAAAATATTAAACCCAAAAATAACAGAAGAAAAGCAAACGTGGCTGTGAAACATGGGTAAAAACGAATATAGAATATCGGTATGGGGTTCTGAAGCACTGAAGGACGTACGCTTTTAGGCTGAATAAACCATGAGCCTATAGGGGAGGAACGCTGAAGGAAATCCATTCTGCGAAAATACAGCGCTACACAGCGTGTTCAGAAATGGAAGAAATCTATGACTCACATATAAGATTTTATTTCTGTTTGTACTATTAATGAAATATAGTAGGTAATGTATGTATCTTATAATTATCTAACAAAATGGCTCTGTGATAACATATAAGATTTACTATTTAGAAAGTGCCTTCTTCGGTTACTTGCCACCATCTCATCTAACTCAGGATTTTTCTTGGGCAATGTTTGGGCGATCGCTCTTCTACCATTAAATTTTGTACCTTACTTCCTATGGACATAGTGTCATTCATTATTATCATTTGTTTAAACCTGTAGGGCCATGCGACGGTCTTCGGTATGTTGCGTTTGGGCGTTGGGGTTGCACTTTTAGAGACTTCTTCACGGAACTGCTCTATTAGGAATTGGCTCCGGCTTGTCTTGGCAGGCGTCCCTTCAGGGGATCCCCTTGGATTAAGAGCTAGGACGGCATTGGATGCATTCAAACTGGAAAGTTTAAGGACCGTACATAGTTATCCACTCTTACATGTCTTGAGGGTAATTAAACAACTGTTTGTGATCGAAGGTGATGCAAAGGGCACGTGTAACTGTAGTGTTTAAAGCCCACTTTTACTGCAGGGGTGACAGTGATGACACATGGCATGAAGATGGGGCACCGGGGGAATGACATGGCAGGGGAAACCAGAGATTTTGGAGAAAACCCACCCCAGCACCATGCTGTCCATCACAAATCTCACTCTGCCGTCGCTTGGGATCGAACTTGGGCCACCCTGGTGAGAGTCGAGCGATCTGGTGGTCAATAAATACTTTTACGAAAGTGATCAACAAGGCACTGACCCTGTTCACATCTCCGCTGCAATTTCAAAATACCAACTTACCAGAGGCGGACTGTCAGTAAGGGCCAGAGGAGCTGGGCCCCGCCGATAATATCATGGAACTTACCGGCACTTAATATCGGTAGGGTATGTGGTGTTTAAGGGCCCGTCGACAACAAGGTCATTTGGGCCCCAAGTCAACACTAAAAAACCTAAAAACTATAAAAATTCAGTTGAAAAGGTAAAATACAATTAAAACACTCAACTATTAAAAGCACATTAAAATTCATCCCAGTACTAAAAATTTAAAAACTCTAAAATTAATAAACCTAACACACAAGTCAGACTTGTTTATTAAAACCTATTTTAAAAATAAAGCGCAGTGCCTTATCAACGGCCACTGGGTCATCACCTAAAATACTGCGCAAGTTAGCTCCCAAGCCCAAAGACTGGCGAACGCGGGCATACTGTGGGCAATCGAGTAAAATATGCCGCACAGTGAGGCGTACTGAACACGGAGCACACACAGGGGCCGGTTCCCCTCTTAATAAATGGCCATGAGTGACTCGTGTGTGCCCAATTCTCAGCCGGGTGAGTATCACCTCGGCTCGCCGGTTATCCCTGCAGGAAGTTAGCCAGGGTTGTACGCTCTCTTTAATTGCCCGGAGTTGTGTGCCTTCCATAGCTGTCCAGGAGTGCTGCCAAACAGAGAGGAGTTGGCGACGGAAAAAACGTTGCACATCCTGGTATGGCACAGTAGTTGTTAAACCCCGGGGCAAACGGCAAGCTGACTTTGCAGCCGCGTCCGCCTCCTCGTTTCCGGAAATCCCCACATGGCCTGGGGTCCAAGTAAAAACAAAATTGTACCCGCGCCTGAGCATCTGCGAGATCTGGGCCTGTATTTTTAAAACGAGGGTGTGAGCGGCAGTGTGCTGTTGCAAGGCCTGAAGAGCACTCAGAGAATCAGTGCAGACAATAAAAGAGCCGGGAGCTAACTTGCAAATAAAAAGGAGCAAATAAAAGATGGCATACAGTTCTGCGGAAAAAACTGAAGTGGAGTCCAGAAGCCTCACCGTTAATAAAGAATGCGCAACCCGTAGCGTTACCTAACTGAGAACCGTCTGTGAAGACCGGAACATAGTTAGGGTAACGGCCCAGCAATTCGGCAAAAAGTTGTTGGAACACCGAATGTGGAGTAGCGAGTCTAGAGTTGCTTGAAAGAGCGAGATCGAAACTCGCATGATCCAGTTGCCAAGCAGGATAAAGGCTGATGGACGACCTCTCCACGCGAGGCATTCGGAGGCCATGGGAATGTAGGAGATCCCGAAATCTAATTCCCACGGGGCGAGTCCGAGAACCAGGGCGCATATAACGGTGGACCAAATCTGGACGCAGAACTGGTTTAAAACAAGGATGATTGGGATGACTTGCCAACTTTGAAACGTATGAGCAGAGTAACAGCGAGCGACGAATATGGAGTGGAGGTTCGCCTGAGTCTGCATACAGGCAGTCGACTCGACTGGTGCGGAAAGCTCCTGTGGCAAGGCGGATGCCAGTGTGATGCACGGTGTCTAAAAGGCGAAGTTTAGAGGCGGTCGCTGCGCCATAAATAAAACTGCCATAGTCCAGCTTGGACCGAACCAGAGAGCGGTACAGTCTCAACATTACTGTGCGATCGCCCCCCCAAGATGCTCCAGATAATACTTTTAGCACCCGAAGAGAACGATCGCAAGAGGCTCGAAGGTGACGAATGTGGTGCTCCCAATTTAGTTGTCGGTCCAAGTAGAGGCCCAAGAACTTCAGGTTTGAGACAAATGGCAGGGGTGTGCCGTTCAAATGAAGATCAGGAGGTGGGTGAATACCTCGTAGGCGGTGAAAGTGGATACACTGCGTCTTCGCAGCTGAAAAACGGAAGCCGGTTTCAAGCGCCCAAGCTGCTAGCTGGGTAATGGTCAGCTGCAGTTGGCGCTCTATGTGATCTATGTTGGCAGACCTATAATAGACTGCGAAGTCGTCAACATAGAGGGATGATGGAATTCCACTTCGAACGGCACTAGTGATACCGTTAATCGCTACGGCAAAAAGGGTGACGCTCAAAATTGACCCTTGAGGTACGCCGTTCTCCTGTATCCGCTCCCGTGATATCGTGTTTCCTATGCGAACCCGAAAACGGCGAAGTTTTAAAAAGTTGCATAGGAATTCGGGTAGATGACCACGCATACCGTAACCATGTAAGTTACGGAGTATGCCGTACCGCCAGGTGGTGTCATAAGCCTTCTCCAGGTCGAGGAACACGCCCACGACGTGCTGTTTCAGTAGAAACGCATCGGAAATATAACCCTCAAGGCGTGTTAGATTATCGACACTTGAGCGATGGCGGCGAAAACCGCATTGCAAGTTGGACAGATGGTTATGTTTTTCTAGCCACCAATTTAACCGAGCGTTTACCATTCGCTCGAATGTCTTACAGATGACACTCGTCAGGCAAATGGGGCGGTAGCTAGATGGAAGCGTGCGGTCCTTTCCGGGTCGAGGGATGGGGATGACAATACCCTCTCGCCAGGAGGAAGGGAAAACTCGCTCATGCCAAATGCGGTTATAGATGTTTAACAGGAAACATAGCGCCTCAGATGGAAGATGTAGCAGCATCTGTCGGTGTACGTCATCGGGACCTGGAGAAGAATCCTTTGCTAACGCTAGAGAGTGGGCGAGCTCGGCAGCGGTAAACGGTTGGTTGTACGGCTCGGTGCAGTCACTATTAAAATTTAGTTGTACCCGCTCCGCCTTTTCCTTAATAGGCAGGAAGAGAGCGTCATAGCGGGCAGTTTGGCTAGTAGCAGCAAATGTTGTAGCTAGGGCTTCTGCTATGTCCTGCTCGGTGGTGCACATGGAACCGTTGATGGCAAGGCCCGGAATTACCGTCCGGCGATACTTGCCATACATCCGCCGAACAGCTGACCATACTTGTTGGGTAGAGCTGCGCCGGGAAAGCGAAGACACATAGGCTTCCCAAGATGTACGTTTTGCGTTGCGCAGTATAAACCGTGCCCTAGCACGAGAACGTTTGAAGGCGACAAAGTTCCCTTCAGTCGGGTGCCGCTGAAAAACGCGCAAAGCACGTTTGCGTGCTTTGACTGCCAAACTGCACTCCTCAGACCACCACGGTACAGGGATACGCCGTGGTGTAGATGAACCCCGAGGAATGCTGGATTCTGCTGCGAGCAGGATCGAGCAAGTAAAATATTCGACCATTTCGTCGATGGTGTCGAAACCGTCATAGATAAGGTTTATCAGGGAATGGAATTTTCCCCAATTAGCTTTGGAAATAATCCAGCGAGGATGTCGAGAAGGTACACATTGGCGGCCAGAAAAATGAATGTTAATGGGGTAATGATCACTGCCAAAGAGGTCGGAAAGTACTGACCACTCAAGTAATGGTACTAATGCTGGACTGCAGAAAGAAAGGTCTAGTACGGAATGTGTACCATATGCGGATGATAGGAATGTCGGGTCACCAGTATTTAGCAGAAGCAGGTCAGACTTATCGAAGACGTCTACGAGGAGGCATCCACGGGCGTCATCTGTGTCTGATCCCCAGAGCGTGTGCTTGGCATTCAAATCTCCCACAAGGAGTAGTGGTAAGGGGAGCTGAGCCAATAGAGCTTGAAGATCACGCTCTGGAACTATACTGAGCGGCGGCAGGTACATGTTGCAGATGGTAAAACTGATGCTCTCCAGCTGTATCCGAACGGCCACAGCTTGCAATGGTGTGGTGAGAGGAACGTTGGCGGCTGAGATGTTAGGCGCCACTAAGGTAGCAACGCCACCGCTTGCACGCATACCTGCAAGAGAATCGCTTCTAAATGCCGAAAAAGAGTGAAGGTGTAATGAGTGATTGGGATGTAAGTGGGTTTCCTGGAGACAAATAATTGATGGTGACCGTTGAGCAACTAAATGTTGTAGGTCTTGAGCACGAGCTCGAAAACCATTGACGTTCCACTGGATTATTTCCATAAACAGTTTTTAGCGGGCCGTTTTAACCTTTTTCTTGACCTTGGCTGATCTGGGCCCCACGATTCGAAAATCGTTAGCGTCCTGTGACTCCGCTGATGTTCGGGAGTCAGTACTCCTACGGCTCGTAGAACGAGACCGGGATCTCATAGAAGGCGAGCGACTTCGCGATCTATGTTGTGGCCGGGATCGGCTTTTCATATTTACTACGGGATGGTTGTCACCCGTTGATGGCTTGGTGGTTGGAGTTTGTACGGTTGAGGCGGAGGTAGTGCTGGTGGATATACAAACAGTCTGAGACGAAGGTTTAACGGCTAGAAAGTCAGTCTGCGTGGATGCGTGGGCGACAGGGACGTGTTGAACAGCAACAGTGGTATTAGGAGTACGGCGAGCTGCTAGTGCATATCCAGTAGTAGTGGTAGCAGGCTTCAGTTGTTCGAAGCGCCGTCGTGCCTCTGGAAAAGTGAGGCGTTCCTTTACACGTAGCTCCTGTATGCTTTTTTCGTCCATGAATCTAGGACACTGTCGCGAGCTGGAAGGATGACTACCGCCACAGTTCACGCAGCAAGGTGTTCGGCTGCAGTTTGGGTCGTCGTGTTTAGCTAGGCCACATTGCTCACAAAGAGCAGGATTGGTGCATGTGACCTTAGTATGTCCGAACCGCTGACATTGGAAGCAGCGCATGGGGTTCGGGACATACTGGCGGACACTCGCACGCTTATAGCCGCAATAGATGTACTCCGGTAACTTAGTCCCAGCAAACGTTAGAAATACCGTACGTAGTGGGTACTCCTTGCCATCTTGTTTCCGTGTTAGCCGGTACGCCTGACAAACAAGCTGATCCGAGAGGCAACTTACTATTTCCTCGTTTGCAAGACCGTCTAGGCTGGAGGTGGTGACTACTCCTCGACAGGTGTTAAGTGTTTTGTGTGGGGCTACCCGGATAGGGTAGGAGCCCAACAAAGTCGCCTTTTGTAGTTTGCGAGACTGGTCTGCACTGGTGCTCTCTAATAGTAAGCTACCGTCTCGGAGACGCGTAGCGTTTTTGACCGGGCCGCTGATTTTGTCAACTTCACGCTTTATATAAAACGGACTGATATCTTTAAAAGTTTTCCCATCACAAGCCAAAGTCATAACTAAATAAGGGTCAATGAAGGATTGTTTGCGCGGAGACATGATGATATAGACCCCCTTCCGGAACCGTCGGCGTCAGCCTGCCATCCGGGGGTTAAAGAAAGAAAGACACCGAATCTTCACGGTCTGTGCCGTCATGGGGACCTCACCCATGACCGATCTCATTTGTACTTCAGAAAAGCTACCCTTCAATCTCCACTGCTTGTCCGTATGGGTAAACCGTTCACCACGCACACCCCGGCTTTATGCCCCTACCACAGGAATGACCTCCTGTGGCTCCCCACTTTAGGCCGCGCATGCGTGTAATAGGCACACGCGGATTCAGGGGACTTGTGGTTGATTACACCGGGGTTCCGTCAGCGGTAACACGTCCGGTCCGTGATACTAACCCAACGGCAAAACGCGGCCGTCGGGAGATTACCACAGACCGGGCCCTCAAGGAGCTACGTGGGTGTACTTGACGGTGTGGACGGGCTCCGCACCTAAGGCTACACATAGGGGCAGTGCGAAGGGTCCGCTCAACCTTCACTTTTGAGACCTCCGGAGAGCACACATGTCGGAAGCCGCGCTGAAAACCGTGGGACAGAACCACGGAGATAGGAAAGATCCCTGCTGGTGAGACAGGAGTTATAAACCTAAGACCTTAAGTACTAATAATCATAATAAAAAACTAGAAGGGGAAGAAGGTGATGCTTACTGACAAGCAGTAGCTACACGTGGCACAGTTGATGGAGATGAAGGGGATGAATTGAGGGTGAATGGCTAGGGACCCCGGGATCGCCAATCCCGTACCTACCGTAGTAGGTCCCTGGGGGAAAATACCAGAGCCTCTTCTGCCAGTTTTCAGGGTTACTGATGGGCCTTCTCGGCAGCCGTAGCGGTCCTGGGGTACACACAGTCCCCACCGTACTTCACCCCATCAGTCAGTCCCCTACTTCCTGTTGCCCACCCCTCGGGACGAGGACCGCAGAGGTTGGATTTTGAGGGGCGGCACTTAATATCAAAAAAATTATATATTCACGGATTGTAGTAATAATTGGAAACAATAATTATACGTGCAAAGTGTGAAACTATGCTAATTCTGCAAAGGAATATCTCGATTTACATGAGGTAGTAAAAAATGTAACCTTTCGTAACAATAGTGTGTAAAACATTTATGGAATTAAATAATGAGAAAGTTGTATTTAATGGACATGGGGTTTTATTAAATAATTAGTATCATATAAGAAATACAGTAAGAGCTTAAGGCTCTACGAGGACTTAGTTTACATCTTGTGCAATGCGCAGATGGAAAATCATTGAAATGTGCAATTTTGTAAATAAAACACCGCTAATCTAAAAAGCTTTGATCTGCTTTCTATTCTTTCGACAGCTTCTCCATTTTGGCAGATAAGCGTGAATTGTTAAGAGCAGTGACTCTGTGCTGGATTAAGAGTGGAAATTCCTTCAAGAGCAACATGCTTGCAGCATCCAAAAAAAAAAAAAAATAAAAAAAAATAAACATCGTCAACTAAGCACTTTCTAAGCAAACTATTACAGCACTAATCCTTGTTCCACATAAGCTTGCCCCGTATCTCTTAACAGTCACGTGACCTTATCACCTCTCATTAGTTGCTATTGTAGTATAGACTGTTGTGCGGTAAAAATTAGTACGTTACTTAACATGGTGATATATCTTTATATGTTGGAAGAGAATTGTCAAATTTATATGTTCGTATCTGTTTGAATTAAATATAATACGCAACAGATTTGATTTATCTGAAATGCATGTTAATTCTTAAACGAAGTAACGAAGCCCGTCTTTCACATGGCACGATAGCACGTGCTTTAGCGGTAGCGATGACATATTTGTTTATATGATATTTATCACTGAACTTATTTTGAACTGGATTAGTAATATATCGCCATTCGAAGGTGCACTGTGCCGAATTGCTCGTGTGCTAATTATATGTATAATGGCAGAGTCTACCACCAGTTTTTCGCTGAAACATCTCAAGGAAAATACCTTTACAAAACGGCGAGAACAGAATTGTGGTGCATATGTTTAATGCACACAGAGAATAATTCGTCTTTGTCAGTGAGAAATCGAACAGCTGTGCTCTGAACTTACAGGTGTGTTAGATGTGTAGGAACATCGCGACATGAAACTGAGACAATAGGAAAACTTACCACTTCAGGGGCGATATTGCTCTATGGCGAAGACGTTATTTAAGGATAATCAGACTGTACCTCGATACAAGTCGCATACTATACTACCTTGGCAAGACTTGGGTGAATGAAGGATACACGACAAGTATGGCGTGACACGACTTTAAAGACTGAAAGACAAGCACTTTTGCAAGGTATGTGTGCTGGTTTAAAAAATCCCAGCGGAAAAAGCCCGAAGGCCTTTCATTATAAATTTGTTTCAGTTTCATTACTCATTCATTTTGTTTGAACTTGCTCACTTTCATTATAAATTTGTATTTGTGCATGCCTTCATATACTTATTTGTATGCCTTTATCTATCTTCCTGAAATTATTATGACGTTTACTGCAGGTTTAAATGTGACGGAAAGGCACCGCATATGGCCTATGGCGCGAAAGCATTAGCCAATTAGGGTGAGGGGGAAGGTAGTTGCACGCGGAGTGATACATGTCAGCGGGGCAAGGTTATATGAAACAGGGTTTAGAAGCTAAGATACATAAATGTTTTCAAAAAGGAATTTGAAATTAATTCATATAAACTAAATCCCAAATGAAATAGCTTCAATGGCAGACCAAGAGATCATCGGGGGGGGGGGGGTGTTTATACAAAAATACTGCTTTTTTTTCTTAAGTTTTTCGTCCTCCAACGCTAAGTTATGCCGGTCGAAGCATGAAATGTCTGAAAGGCTCTTCACTGAGCCCAGCGTCCATAGAGCTCAGAATTATCCGATGTTCATCTTTTAGCATAAGGTAAACCCCGAAAAAAACTTTATCCAGGTAACTCATCCTGACAGAGATTCAAACTCGGGACATCTTGAACGTGAGACAGACTGATATATCGGTTCGTGATGACCCTTTAGTAGTGTTTTAAGCAAAACTTTATTTTAAAGGTCTTGATTAAGTAAATGATTCAATTTTTCAGGTCAATATCATTAAATTCCATAGTCTTGAGTTACCTTGAGCTTTACTAACTCGTAACTGTATCAGTTTCTCAGTTTCTCGCTTTTGATACGAAGAGATCGTTGTTATTTATCTATTTTCAGAATTTCTTCCACATAGGAAATGAATCCTGGATCAAAACAAATGATAATCTCATGGCGGAAGATTAGGACTATATGGCAGGTGTGCTAGAGGCTTTATAAATTATAATTTCTGATTATTTCCCCTGTATGAGCGGATCGCATTTAAGTTCTGTAAGAATGTTTTATATATGGATTTCCTCTGCTGTAAAACTTGATAAATCCCTTTCAGTTATTGAGAATAAAAAACCACAACCCCTGCAAGTTCATTTTAAATAAATTCCGAATAAATCACAGCGAATTCCTCCAGATACTTATTATTTTGAGGCCAAACTCATCTGTTTAACAACAAATTTTGCAAGCTCAGGGAATAACGAGGCTATATTTCGAGGAGGTAAGATTGCGCATGCACCTTCGCTTCAGGGTCTCGAACCCCGAACTTTAGTCTCATTTTCATCATGTTTAATATTTCCATAGGCCAGTTATTGTGACCCTGGACCACCTAAATCAACTCGTGCGGGATAAAATTCACGCTGCCATTGTATAAAATGTTCCACTTCTTACAGTGTCTTACAGAAGTTTAAGATCACTAGCTTATTTCACTTAAAAGGTTCCTTTTCTTTTAATTTTGTTACACACACACACACACACACACACACACACACACACACACACACACACACACACACACACACACACACACACAAACCAACCAACTTGTTAATCTTGGTGTCAATTTTTTCCCATAATTATGTAAGCTATATGAGAATTGTGCCAAGTAAAAAAAAAATCTAAAGAAAGTCCTTATTATTTTACAATTTTTTCCATATTGTGACTTTGTGGCTTCGTATAATTAAGTTCAATTTGCCGAAATTCTAAATGTCCGTTATTTACGTGGAAATACACTCCGTAACAGCAGGATTACATCACATTTCACAACACATTCTTCCAAGGTCGGTGACAATAACAAAAAGTTCTCGTTGCAACACACTCAGCTGTTGTCTGCTTACTCTCTTTACACACTTCAGAAGTCGCAACTCGACTCTTGGCGAGTCGTCACCTCTTTAAATACCTCACTGAAAATTTCTAGATTATTCGAAAATAAACCAGAACCCGAACAGTCTCTATCAGTCAAGAAGTAACTAGAAATTTCCGTTTATCTCAATTTGTTTGTTTCGTTAGACCTTTATCTGCATGTTATCTTTGTATGACGGCTCTTGGTTTTCACACTGCCAGCCTGTAAGTTCCTTTTGTGTAAACAAGCCGCACGATCGTAGATACAGGTTCGCGACAATAGTTTTTGAAAATTAGAAACAAATTGGCCCAAAAGTGACAAATGTTTACAAAAGGCTATCTTCACCTCCAATCGAGCTATTTGGTCCAACTAACATCAATCGGTAGTTTTGGTTTCACTCAACAGAAGTGACATGAGATGCGTGTTCCTTGCTGCATCTGTTGAGAAACAAACAGCTTTTGTTATTGTGTCTGTGGAAGCAGGAATTTCTTCGTAACAAATAAAGTGTCAGTTGGGGGAAAAGTGTGTCAGAATCATTAAAGTGACATATTTTTGATATGCGAGGTATGAGAAATAGCATCAGCCTTTCGATTAGTAAGGCATAATAAAGAAATATCAAGAAGGTGCAGTAACTGATAAAATCCAATCCGGTTCATTTACGGCTACTTCATTGTTGGACTGTCGAAGATGAACCGCAAGATCTCACTTCCAGCAATGAGTTTGAACCATACCAGTTACCGCAAAGTTAAGAGTTCAAAGTACACCAAATGAGAAGTTCCTCTCTGAATGTCTTGTACCAGCTGTTCAGGGACGGAGCCAATGAGAGCCGAGGCAATGTTATCATGATCTGGAGTTGCATACATGCTGAAGGTATGGGAATAGTAAAATATATCAATGGTTCAATGGATTCTCAAGAATATATTGAACCCATGAAGGAGTACTACTACCAACCGCGGAGTAGTTCCTTTATGGTTACTTCGATTTCCAGCAAGACAACGCAACATGCCATAATCCAAGAGCAACAGTGGATTGGTTCGCTGAAAAAGGATTTCCTAGTTGCCATTGCCAGCTAGAACTCCATAATCTTAATCCCACAGAAGACATGGAACGTCACTGACCTCTGAGCAGCTGCCCACCAGCCAACAGACACCCAGAAACTGCTTGAGAGGATCTTAAAGGTCTGGAATGAAGTTATGCCCCAAGAATGCAGAAAACTGGTCGAATGTTTTTGAAACACAAAGGAGCCCTTACTGATTATTAAATAAACAAAGTACAGTTTCTGCCTGTTTTTTAAAATTATAATTTTAAACATGATTTTACACTTCTGAAAAAAAAGTTACATATGTTAGTGAAAGGTAAAGGAATTGCCATAAAATCTTAGAGAACCTGAAAAAACATTCAGTGATACGTTGTACAGTAATTTAACTTTTTAAAATAAAACAATCGTATGTGTCTAGCTGGTGTTAAACTTTTGTTAGGCAATGTAGTTTACATTAATACGCAATCGCTGCATCAAGTAATATATCACGTATAGAACATGACCTATAATTGAATAGGTATATGAAAATTGTTTCAGGTTTAATACAGAGATTTTGTTAGCAAAGCCTCCATCAATGCGAGAACAGATCCTCCATATAATATGTTCAATACATTCACACCGTGAACAGATTTGCTACGTTTTAGAATCATGTTTTCAAGCTAGCTGTTCCTATGTTTACCTGTAGCTAATTCAATGCGTTTTCTGTGTGATGTTTGACAGTTGCAGGCGTTTTCCGAGAAAGTCTCAAAGCTCTGTTGCGGAATCACTTAGTATAATGAACCTGATATTATCTCTGTTAATAGGGTACCTTTGTACTGCACCTGAACTCAGCCACTCAAAGAGTTCAGGTAATTCTCCCCTTTGAGTTGAATGATGTAATTTAAACGTACACATTAAATTACACATTTGTGGTGTTTTATTTACACATGCATAGCTTTTAAGTTCTCTACTCCGTATCTATTATAACGCAGGAATTGTACCTCATTTCATACAGAATTAATGTCAAGATTTTATCGAACATACATGGACTGAGATTCGGAATCGAAAATAATAAATAAGTAAGTAAGTAAATAAATGAATGAATAAATAAATAAATGAAGTAATCAATCAATGAACGAATGTACGAATAAATAAATAAATAAACAAATAAACAAACAAACAAATAAATAAACAAATACATACATACACCAATAAAAAGGAATAAAGGAGTAAAGGAATAAATGAATAAATAAATAAGTAAATAAATATATAAATAAATAAATAAATTAATAACTGTATAAATGAATGAATAAATAAATAAAATCAATATTTTCAAGAAATAACCACGTGTATATGCAAGTGTGTGTGAATAATTCAACTAGTTATAAAGAAATTCTTTACGTATGTCTTAAAATAATAGGCATATAAATAAATATTAGAGAAATAAATAATTGCACTAAGTAATTTGTGGACTTAAAAATGAATGAATACTGTGAGGAGTTTTTTTTTTTTTTTTTTTTTTTTTTTTAATTTTACGGCCTCCAACGTTAAGTCATATCGGACGGTATAGTGTGAGGCGTACGAAGTATTATTCCTCCTTTGGGTTGTTAAGGGTGCCGACGTAATTAGGCGCTCTAATAATTTCATTTAGACCGAGAGAGAGAGAGAGAGAGAGAGAGAGAGAGAGAGAGAGAGAGAGAGAGAGAGAGAGAGAGAGAGAGAGAGAGAGAGAGAGAGAGAGAGAGAGAGAGAGAGAGAGAGAGAGAGAGAGAGAGAGAGAGATTGCTGAATAGCGTAATTAGCGAGCGGGATGGCTCAGGCAGTTTCGTCTGTGGTCTGCATTCGGGAAGATCGAGTTTGATTCCCGTGGCCCAGCTACTTCACGCATGGGTTTTCTCTGGGTTTTCCGGTTCACCAGGCGAATGCGGGGTAGGTTAATTACATCTTCCGAATTTCCTGTTCCTCCATTTCATTTCCATTATCATTTCATATCATCTCTCATCTGATGGTCTCTTTCAGGGTAGAAGTGTCGACGGGTGTCTCGGCGGTGCATGGGAGGATGACATGCATCTGGTAGACGCTTCCTCCTTCGGTAGAACGGTGCGACCTGGTGGACCGTTTACAGATTACGGCGGGTGGGATGCTAGTTGGCTAGCGTGCCGGGGAGTTTTCAATTGCTAAAGAATAGGGACCATGCCCTTTGTACTATCGTGACTGCTTACATCGGCCGCCCTCTGTCTCCTCTCGCTTCATCCTTGTCCTCGGGGATGCCCTACATGGAGCTTAGGTAAAACAAACTACAGGTTTCGGTGCCGAATTTCCTACGTAGTTACCCTAAATAATCCTAATAATATAATTACGTACAAATCGAACATATAATGTTGGCATCTTATCAATGTATTAAGATTTTTAGGTACGTATTATTTTACTTCATATTTCAGTACATATTTAACCAAGATTCACTTCAGGTAGTCAGAACTTAATTCAGAAATCAAAAGTTGCATAAAAAGCATGCATAATAGTTCGCTAAACTATAAAAAGCATTCTTTCTTAGAATTTAGCAAGTGTAGCAATATGTAAACATCTATGATTGAGAACCTAATAGGTTGATGATTTGACAACATATAAGTCTTTCAAGAAAACGAAGATTTTGAAGAAAGTCTCCTACTCTACACTAGTGGGCAAATTTTCCCACATTTTGAATTTTCGTGAACAGTTATAACGATTTGATCTAAAACAACACATGACTAACATATTTTTGTGCCAAATGAATTTTCTGGGAATATTCTTCGATGTTCTTCTCATTCTGAATGAAGTTTGCATGGTTGTAATCTACAAGAGATGCAGAAAAACCTACAAATTATTACTACATACAAAAATTATCCTTTCTTAGGTTAGATCTCCTAGGTATTCTTTGTTATTGGTTTGAATTTAAAATGCTTATGTTTTCCTGGAATATAAAGCTTCTTTTTCACTTTTAACCATGCAAAGAAAACTAATCGCATATTCATAACATAGCAATCAGCTTGTAAAATATTTGACTACCGCTAAACCCACGAGATTTCTGTTACCATTGTAACAATAACTATGTAATGACACAATACACGCAATTCCTTATCCCATTTAAAATGAATTACATAGAAGAGGAAGGGTCAATAGAAATAATTTGCACAACAGTGTAAAAAGAACAAATGGGTCACACATACGGTTTTATCTAAAAGAAATTTATTGTATTGCATATAATATAATAATATATTTGGGAATTTGGCATGGCAAATGAGATGCATATCTTGAATTTTAAGTCGGCCAATGAAAGTCGCTCTATATATACTACCAATCAAAGGTTTTCCATCACCCATTAAAAAGAAAACTAAATACTTTATCTCAGTGTACAAACACGTCGTTAAACTTTTTCTCTTTCTGATATTAAGTACAATACTATATTGCTTTGATTTATCCTCTACAAAGCATCCATCATTTGCCCTCAGAACCGCTACAAAAACACTTGGCATTATGGAGATAAGATTGTACTGTTTTTGTAGATATTGCAGTCCAACACATCTGTAAATTATTTCACAGATCTTCAACATGAGATGACCTCTGTTTTCTCACTTCCCTGTTAAGTTCGCACCATGTGTTCAATGGTATATAAATCAGGTGATTGATATACCCAAATCATTTTTTGCAGTTGTTCACATTGCTCTTTTCCACTCTCATATCCTCTGCACAACTTAGAAGCATGTTTCTGGTCACTGTCCTGCTGCAGAATAAACCCACGACCAATAAGTCTCTTGCCAGATGGAAAAGCATTTTAATCAGTGCTTCTTAAGCTTTTGGTGTTGATCCTGCTATCCAAATTCAACGATGGTTAAAGAAAGACAAAGTTTATGTGCAGATTCCTCGACCAAATGCAATTACCAAATAAAATACATTTAGGGTGGTGTGTATCTCCTGGATAGAGTATTGGAAAAATATCCAATGAGAGGTAGGACTAGCAAATGGACAATTAGGACAATCCACCAATTTCATAGACTTTGCTATTGCAGCAGCATGGTTGGAATACAGGCATGCAGCTCAAATTAACCAATATAAGAGGAAAGACATATTGCAGTATCAAGCTTTCAAGCTTGATATTGCTCAAAACCTACTTTTTATGGAGTGCCAGAAAATGTGCAAAGTAAAGAGCTCTGAAGACAGTGATGGAGATGGTGGTCCACCAATAAAACGAGCAACAGCACCAAAAGCTGTGCCATCTATACATTTCGGGATGCTAAATGCTAAGCATATTCCTGAGATGAACAATAAGCAAAAATAGAGATCAAAATGTAGATTAGAGGGTTGTAGGGGCCTAACCTTTGTTCGATGTACCACATGTAAAACCTTCCTATGCCTCACAAGTGAAAGAAATTGTTTGGCTCTGTTTCACACCAAGTCATGTTAAGGTGTTTTCATTAAACTGTTGTCATTAAAACACCTTAATTAAAATATGTTTAGAGCACTATTAAATTAAACCTCAAATGTATTTGTATGAATATAGTACGCAGGTATGACATATGATACCAGCTATAAAATCTTTTTAAACAATAAAAAATACTTTTCTTGTATTTTTACTTTATTTGTGCCTGTATCAGCTTGTACTATAAGTCTTCTTCTTCTTCACTTCATGGCATAGGCAATCAAGTGCCTGTTCCGCCTTCGAAGTCCTTCAGCCATCGTTTCCTGGGTCTGCCCACCGATCTCCTACCTTTAGGATGATGCTGTAATATTTGTTTTGTAAGACTGTTATCTGACATTCTTTCAACATGTTCCTTCCATTTTTGTTTGAGATCTTTTAACCTATCATTCATACTAAAAATATCCAGCTCTTCTCTAATATTTTAATTTCTTATTAAGTCTCTCTTCGTGCATCCTGTCACACTTCTCAAGAATTTCATTTCTGAAGCCTGTATTTTACTCTGTTGCTTTTTAGTAACGTCCAAGTCTCACTTCCGTATGTGAGTATAGGTACAGCCATAACTTTATCGAACTTTAATTTTGTTTATTTACGTATTTTGTTTCTAAATGTTCTATTTATTGTTCCACACACTCTTTGAAATTTGAATATTTTATTGTAGACATCATATTCCTTGTCATAACTAACATCAGTTCCCAAGTAGTTAAAATGACTTACCTGTTCAACGCAGCGATTATTTATAACTATTTTTGTTCTAATTGGCTCTTTCCCAATGAATGCCATTACCTTTGATTTTATAAAAGAAATTTTCATATTATATTGCTTACAAAGTTCACTAAGTTTAAAAACAGATTTTGTACTATAAGTTTCAAGAAAATTAATCTTCAGACGTATCCTCGGGACTCAAGAGGTTAAGCCTCGTTCACGAAGGCGACGTTGCACATTTGCGACAGAGATGGGAGCTGTTCATATACTTCCTCGTGAAAAACCTTCACGTTTGTTTTCAGGCGCTGTGCGAGTTCTCTGATGTTTATGCTGTACACATATGAACTCATCTTCCCTATATTATGTACTCTGGGTCTTCCAGATCGAGAAGCACTTGCTTTGACACCAGTTGCAATGTAACTAGCGCTGTAAATTGGTTTACGCCAATTCTTCTTGCTATTGTCCTACTATAACAGCCTTTTCGATGCAGAGCTACAAGTACATCACGTTTTTCAAGTGCATTCTCCTTCTTTCATCCCATTAGGAGGTAATATGGTATGAACCTAATCTTGCATACCATCACACTCCTAGATGGGCACAATGTACTGTAAACTAACGTGAACTGCTTGATACTGAGGTTGCTTAAGGAACTTCGTCCAGAAGAGTACTTACGTTCGGTACCACAGTTGGTACAACTGGAGTTTCGCTTCAAGGACATGAAATTCCATAATTTTGCAGTGTGGTTGGTTGCTGGCTGCGGAAAGTACGGTGAGGAGAGACTGTGCTAAGAAAGCACTTACGTATATTTTTAAAGGAGCAGAGATGGACCTATACACGTAAGAAAACCTTGCGTTCTCTAGAGCCATACATTTTTCACATAGAACAAATGCAGATCTAATACACATTTAAGCAAATAGAACCCTTCTTATTGTCCCACACTACATGCTAATAAAACCAAAAGTTATATAAACGCCTTAACCTGTACCCGTTCCTATCATTTAAAAAATAATACATAAAAAAAAAAAATTAAAAATTAAAAAGACTGTAAGTGTGAATTTGGTGAACCAAAGGGGCCTGGACAGTTCTCTCCGTGTTTTTCGGTTTACTCAGACATTCATTCCACTGACAGCTCTATAATTATCTTTCGGCTTCTCCATTTCATTCGCATCTCCTCATAAATTTTGGGCTGATCGCCCATCCTGGCTACTCTCTCTAATCCATAGCTCTCCCACAGCTACCTGACCCCAGACGCACACTTGTTAAGTCCGGGCAGTAAGTCCTTCATATAAAGAGATAAAAACAAAAGAATAAGGCCTATTCGAATGGAAACGTCATAGGCAAAGGCACGTCAGTGTAGCTGCAGAAACTCAAGCACTCCTCTACTCGAACACCCAGTCAAGTACACCGCAGGAGCATGTAGTATTTACATGTTTATACATATTTTATTATCAGAAGGGAGATATGATAAAATATTAAAAACAAAATACCTGTTTTGTCCACATATCCATAGTTGTGATAGGAGAACGAAAACTTGTCACTGATAGTGTATGTTGAACGTTTCGTAAGTACAAAGGTGCAAAAACACAGAACGTTCTGTAATGAGCAGTTTGTGATATGAAAATTGTTGCCTAACAGTACTCATTTCCGAAACATTCGCTGTTTATGTTTGTGCCAACAATAGCTATAACTATGATTTCCACATGTAACCACGTGGAATGTATGCAAAGTTTTTATCGATTAATGTAAACTGGATGGTAGAATGAACCTATAAGCGTCATATGTGTTTCAAAATAAGCCGAAGTGAAACTAAACGAAAAGTTGAATTCCAATATTATGTTTTTTACTAAGTTAAAATGGATGTTAAAATTTATAGATGAATGGAAATTCACTTCACTAACAGAAAATCCCGGTACAGAAATCAGAGCTAAAAGGGTGTAGATAGCTGAAGGGTTAGTGCTCACGGCATTCGCAGGCCAGGGGCATGACCTGCAGGTAAAATAGCTACTTCCATCCTATCGCACTTTATCCTGCGGCGAACCTGCAGGTCTTGGACAAAATTCAGCAATACTCGCATCAATTCAAAATAACATCATCTGGTGTAGTAATGCGTTAAGCAGTCAGACCATTCGAAACATATGCCATACATTGCACTGATAGGGTAAGCACTTATTCGAACATTTCCTTTCTTTGTTTCGGGAACTGTACTGTACTGACCAAAGTACAACACAATGCTGGTTCTTTGTTTTCTATATACGTATATTATACCGACTATTTCACTCATATAACGTCATTTTATGTTGACAGTGTTAAAGTCGACCAATCAGATTCATGAAATCAGGCACAACAGTGATAACTATTTTATTATCGCACCCTCAGACACGATACTATTCTGCATGCTTACGAACAGATGAAGGATTATACATTTCACGGATCGTCGACTGTTAGCGCGACATTCAAATTTCAAAATGGCTGGAAGGTGACTTGTGACGTTAAGTTTCATTCATGTACCCATGTAGGCCTAGCCAATAGTCACCCAGATGGACAGAATTGATTAGGCCTTTACCAGTGGAGGTTATCGAACACACTTGGAAGTAGTTCCAATAATATGAGTATTAAAACACTGAAAACCAAATTTAGAGAATCCACACGAGGTGCATTGGTGTTATGAAGGAAAGCGTTCCATTGAAAGTGTAATATGATTCTTAGTCGACAAACCTTGCGTGCGTTGCGTGGTTGAGAGTTGGTGCGACTCAGTGCGTTGCTGAATTATTTAACCTGGGCAAGGTTATATTATTAAATAATAACTTCTCTTGTACATGCATTCGGATAATTTATTTTGCAAGCCGAAGGTACACAGCTCAGTGCACTATTTGAGACATAAGCAAGTTTAAAATGGACATTTAAAACGCATTAAAGGGGCATTCTTAAATATAATGAAAAGTGTGATTAGGTCAGGTAATAGTTCGTTAATAAGTTATTATGGAATGTAAAATTCTTTAGGACATCAAATAAGTTGTTCTATTGCCTTCAACAATGTGCTGTTTGTTTCGTGAAATAGTCTCTACAAATGCAACTCGTGGTTTTGAACTTTCCTCGCGACCTCGTCACTCTCGAACTTAGTAATTTCACCACTCGTGAAATGATAGGTAATATGACAGGCAATATTTTGTAGGTCTATGACAAACACAACTTTTATTTTACTAAATAACGTAGTTTTTTAAAGAGATTGATAGCCATAATGAGATGGGTTTCACCAAAGGAGTGTATTCTATGTGGAAAGAAAATAAGCTTAGAACATTATGTAGTGGAGTATAAAGAAAGTTAAAACTGGAGGAAATTAA
Source organism: Mantis religiosa (assembly GCA_030765055.1). Classification (NCBI taxonomy): domain Eukaryota; kingdom Metazoa; phylum Arthropoda; class Insecta; order Mantodea; family Mantidae; genus Mantis; species Mantis religiosa. The sequence goes on from CM060957.1 coordinate 87,904,837, forward strand.
TATGGGATAAGAACTGGGATAATAAAGGGGCTTACGTAGTAACAATAGAAATACTTACGTGGAAAAGAGAGAAAAGAATAAGGGAGGTGGGGAAATTTGCTGACAAAATCAAAGAGTAATGGTTGAGAAGGGCAAGGAAATAAGAGTTAGAGAAATGGAACACTATCACATTAGATCAAGGTAGTAGAAGGGCTAAGATAGAGGTAAACGGCCAGGGAACCAACACCACTATCAGACCGTAATATAAGCAGCGGGCAAATTTGTACCTAGATTAGAATTGTAAAACTTGTAATTGAGATTGTAAGATATGGAAGAACAAATAAATATTATATAATATATAATAAAATATATAAAATAATGTATATAAAATAACCTAGTTCAGTTTTAACTGTGACTTCACGTAACTAATACTGTCACTTCACTAAAGTGAGCTAGTTACAATTACCATTGCGCTTCACTTTGCCGTCACCGTTACTTAACAACCTAGTTCAACATTTCCTAACACCATTTAGTTCACTATATTAATTAAATAATGTGAACCGTTCCAATTGTAAAGTTCACTTCACTTTCCTTGCGAGGCAATAAAGCATACAGCAAGATGTAGTTTCCTCGCGCCCGGTTCACTCACCAGGGAGTCGAACACGTTCTTTACAGTAACATCACTCGCCACATGTCACCACAAACTCGCTGGAGTACAACACTTTCCCTCGCTAACTCACTGACTAGCTAGCATACTAAATCAACTTCATCAACTTCCGAGAACGCTCCTTTAAATGACCGTAGAGTTCCAGAGCGTTCAAAATAGAGGAACTTCCAGTAGATTCTGGTAAATTGGCGATAGCACTATGCTGGGCGAGTGCGCTGCTTATCTGTTTATTTTCCGACTACCTACTGCCGACCTCTGATTAACTTCGGGTAACAGCCGCTGGTTCCTAATATTAGCAAATATTTAGATTTAGTTGGTGTAACAAAACGTTATTTGTGATAAATTGTTTGTCTGAAAGAGCCCTAAGCTTTTTGTTTAGTTCTGCTTGACTATTCTTAACATCTACAAACTTTCTCAAAATTCCTTCTTAATGAAGTGGACTTCACAGTTAGGCACATAAAATTAAGCAAATTTATCATATTTTTGTATAAGTATGCTAGTATATGGTATTTTAGTAATTCCATTTCATTTTCATAAAAAAGCAAAAAATACTTCATATTGATGGTGGTTAGGAATATAAATTTTGTTGAAAAACTTGTAGCATCTTTGGAAGAATATACAAAAATTTGTCATTTATTCAGCATTTCCTTATCGGATTATGCTGTTAATTTTCTAGCTTTGAGGATTGATATAGGGGAATCAAAAGACGTAGAAGGGCATAGTATATTCCATCAAAAAATTTGATAACAAGGCTTGGCCAAAAACTCCCTTAGGTCAAAAGAGCAGTATTAAAAAATAAGCTACGTATGAGAGCATGGATTCTCATATGTGTATGCGAGTTTGCTTGCGTGTAAACAGTACAAGTCTAAAACAATATATTTAATTTAAGGCTGTCTTCCAAGTATGCAATACAAGGATTTTCAAGAACTATCACTTCTATAATCATTCTTTGGAAAGGCTTAATTTTTTCTAAAGTTAATTTTTCTAAAATTTTTAGTCTGTGTAACATGTGTTTATGGCAAGAAAAATGTACATCTTTCTTGTGAGATTAGCCTGTGTCTCCAGAGTATCTGGTTAACATTAAGCGATTCACAAAATCAAAGTATTTAAAATTTTGTTCCTATTAAATTACACAATTGATGTCAAGTACTTTTTATGAGGTAAATAGTTTCCAAAATATTCCCTGCTATTAGTTTCTAATTTTCTAACACTTACAATTTTCTCAATGCCAAGTCCTTATTCGCTTTTTTTCTACCCGTCATGCAAAGAGAATATAATTCCAAATAAAACACATAGTGACCAGCTCTTATAAGGGTTGACTCTTGCGTAAAGCCTAACTGTTCTCACATTCCCCACTGTGGAAGAAATATGAATGAGGGACTTATGGAGACTAGAAAAGAGTAATGTAGCAGCTTTTTGTATAACAGAATGAACTCCACCGTGGAGCTTAGGTACAATTATGGAAAGGGATGGGGATTTGAGTAACAAGAACCAATGGTGACAAAGGTTTGCCCTCCCCTTCCTTCGTCAACTATATAGAACATCTGGATAAATATTTTAATTGCAAAGAAAACGTGACAGCTCTTGCCTCTCAGGCATTAAAGATTAACAGTCACCTTATTTAACATAACAATACCTATACTACTGCAGTCACACCGAGAAATTTGGCGGGGTACTAGTCTATTTGAAAACTCAAATTATCCCAAATGTAAGATAGTCCCTCCTAGAATTACTCCCCTAAAATTTAACGGAAGCACAACCCAGGCAGGTGGACGATCAGAAAAGCCATACTCCAAAGTACCAAATCTCAAAGCTTAAGATCAAATCCAGAATTACTGCCCGTCCGCGTGCCATGAAAGTTGAGCTACAACTCTTGATTAGCCTGCTCGGAGGTATCCGGGAGGAAGGACAAGGCAACAACCACTCGTCCTCGCGGGTAAAACGGGAAACGTAAAACAAATGAAACATGAGCTTCAGCAAGAGCGTGCAATCAGTATAAGAACCAGAATAGAGAATATAGAAAGACAAGAAATATGGGTAGGTTTAGAAAATAGAAAAACATTAAAGTTAAATAGGATGATAAAGAAAGAATGGTGAAGAAAAAGCTACTGTAGACCAATGTAACAGGCAAGAGAGGGAAGGAATTGCTTGGATTAGAAGGGATCAATGTTCTTAAGGGAACTAAGAAGTAGCAGGGTAGAAATATGTGACTTATGTGGAGAAACAGAAAGTATAGTTCACATTCTGTTAAAGTGCCAGGAACTAGCAGTACTGGAGGAGAAATGGGAAGAGATGCAAGGCGAGTTGACAACCATAAAAATGGTTACGGGGAAAAACGAAAGTAGAAACAGAAATATGGGGAACTTGATTGGAAAGCTAAAGAGAATTGGATGAGAAAGGTAAAGATGGTAAAGATACAAATACTGGGACAACAAGAGGAAACATATAACAAACTAGAGATGATCAAAAAGTGACTATGCTACTCAGCAATGCTAGAACTTTTGCGTGTCAAGCAGGCTGAGCTAACTAGTATAAAAGATGGCACCAAGCCATTTATACAGCTAGCTTAAGAAACTATGTACGTAAAGTAGATAAATATAATGTGCCCGCCTCGGTAGCGTGGATGGTAGCATGTCTACCTCACGTTCAAGAGGTCTCGAGTTCGAATCTCGGTCAGGGTGAGTTACCTGGATAAGGTTTTTCCTGGGGTTTCCCTTATCCTGAAAGACGAATTTCGGGTAACTCTAAGCTCCATGCGCCCTGGACGCGTTGATCATCATTTCATCCATTTCATTCATCGTCCGATATGACTAAATGATTGACGACGTAAATTTAAAAAAAATTTAAATAGCAAGTTGTATAAATAAATTTTATTCTATTCTATTCAAATTTCCATTTTTACCCGTGTCTATAGCGTATGTGGTATAATGTCTGCCTCCGTTCAACAGCTCCTGAGTTCGAATTTTGTTTAGGACGAGTTACCTGGATAAGGGTTTTCTGGTATTTTCCTTTACTCTGAAAGACAGATGTCGGGTAACTCTAAGCTATATGGATTCTGGACTAATTTAAGCATCATTTCACCCAATTTATTGATCCGATATAAGACTTAATATTGAAGGAAGTAAATTAAGAAGCTAATATACTTTCCCATATTACCTACATGAAAATGTGTAATAAACTCACTTTTATAAATTTCTTACTCGATTAACGTAAATCAGGTCAAAGAGTGTCCTTTCTAAGAATTATTCCTTGAAGATGGGTTATTAAGAGTCATATGAATATATCATATAACATTTTGAGTATTATATCATACTTCCTCTTGCCTATTTCGGGAAAGTGACAGAAGAAATAATAATTTGTATTCTGATTAATGTTAACATCTTGCTTGAAGATAGAACCCGAGATTATTGCAGATTTCTGCACTCAGCTCAGTAAGAATGCACTGATTTGACAAAAGAAAACAGGAGAGGAAGCAAATGTTTGTAAAGAAGAGGGGAAGTAAAGAAGATGGGAAACATAAGGGACTAACAAGCTCTATTCGCACTGCTAATTCGGGTAATGGTTTCCCCCTCAAGTGGAGCAGAGAAATGTGTTAACAAACTGCTCTGCTTATTAGGAAGGTAGCGAACGAGGAAGTGCTAACAACAATTGAGTAATGGAACGAAAGGGACAGTTTTAAGTGTGTTTAAACAAGATTGAGCCGCTTTTCATCCCATCTCTAAACAACTGTATTTTGACAGCGCTAAGCACACAGTATTATATTGTCGTGCACAGTGGGTGTTCATATAATTGTGTTTGCAGCAAGTGCATAAAGCACTCTGCTAGGATTTTTGCACAAAAAAAGGCGTCGACGGTCTTAGGAACAGCGAGCACCCATTATAAAAGTTGGTAGGAGATTTTAGCAAGGAAAGTCGAACTGCAAGCCGCCTTTCTTCTCAGCCAATGAACACAAAACGATAACAATGCTAAGTGAGCTAATTAGGCTGCTTTCAGCGCTGGCCAGACGTTTAATAAAGTATCTGAGAGGAAGTAGAACAGAAACAGTGGCGTATACTGGACCTTGGATGCGAGGCATCTAGCAAAGAAGTCATATAACTACAGCAGAATATAAACAAAGGTATGACATATTACCTGGAACATGGAAGATCGCTTTATTACTGGTGAGGCCGGTACATCGTTACGTTGACGCCCTCCTACTCCTTAGATCGAAAAATAAACTGGGATATATCACGAGGGCGATGCCCATGACTATGAACTACTGCGGGTTAAAATCCCGCAACACAGGCGGTGCTGATTGATTATCTCAATTAACAAGAGTCGTTAGTAATTTAAAACATGCTCACGTCTGTTAAGAAGCTGCAAGTGAATGTAGCGAAGGTGCATTGAGGACTTATTTTGTTATTAAAGTAGACTACTACAGATTAAATATACCTATGCATGTTTTTGTTGAGGTGAAATAAATTCGAACGCTTGTTTTCAAATGTTGTGAGGGTAAGAGAGAGAGAGAGAGAGAGAGAGAGAGAGAGAGAGAGAGAGAGAGAGAGAGAGAGAGAGAGAGAGAGAGAGAGAGAGAGACGGGGGTTATGCGGAATTTGCTATACTCTGTCTCACGCTAGTTTAATCCTGCTGTAAACAACAAGGCGGAGCTGACTCAACTCACCACGTGTTAGACGCTACGTATATACACGCACATAACTTTTGCCACACTAGCAGTATAAATAGTGGCGCTAACTTCTAGACAATAAATAGAACTGGGTTGGTCATTAATTTATTAAATCTATGAGTTGGGAATATTTATAGAATCATGCAGTAACATAATGGTTACGTTACTATAACTGATTTCCGCCATCGCAACCGATGAAGAGTACTTCATGAAAAATTTGTCAAGTCTGTATCAGAATTTACCGCGTGCAAAACCTTATTTAGAGTCGGCGGTTCATTTCTGAAAAGATAATCATGAACATTACTGCGTATAGCACATTTCGTAAAATCGTCACATTTGTCCACGCACTGTTTGCATTTATGCGATTTCTCCGGATTCTTAGAGTTCCGGAAGCTAGCTGTTCCATTCTAACATTATGCACACTACTTGCGAAAACACCAAGGAGATCACCAGTCCCTTTCTCAATGTTTTATAGACGATTCCCTGTTTCTTTCTTTAAGCACTGCGAAACAATGCACGATCATTCGTCTCTCGCCACTTTTTGAAGGTTTGCCTCGATTGTATTTCATTTCGGGTGAACCACCGGTTTACTCCATGACGAAAATTCTACTTATTTTAAATTGCATATACAAAATTGTTTTTGGGCTTCTGAGGTATAAAATGCGAGATGTACAGGAAATACAGTGTTAAATATGAGAAGTAACTCCACACTATAAACAATAACATCTTAATCAGCATTCGACTTGATACAGACCTCGTTGCGAGAGAGCTGCCTAGTATAGGAATACAAAAATATACAATAGCGTGTCCTTAATAATTGTTAAATAAATGCAGCTTAATGTAGCATAATAAGTTAAAGGTGTGTATAGTTTCACCTGTCTTCTGTCTAATCTGTATATAGCATACTATTATGTACATATCTGTTGTAAATATTCTTTTCAGTACTAGAACACATATTTGTGGTATGGGAAGCAGAAAGATAAAATGTGGAGCTATTACGTTTATAAGATTCGAAACATTTGCATGCTTTTCTATCTCCGAAATTGGCTCGTGCAGAGCAGTGATCAGAAAACTACTTACAGTACTGTACATAAAGGAGGGGTTTATCGTACGCATGCAAATAAAAGAAAACTCCCATGAACTTCATTAAACCAATCAATAGTTCAAACGCGTCTGTCCCAATATCTCTGTCTCTGTCTCTCTTCCTATCCAGATGTTTACAGCAGAATTAAACTAATCTCTGTTTCATATAACCTTGCCCCGCTGACATGTATCACTCCGCGTGCAACTACCTTCCCCCTCATCCTAAATGGCTAATGCTTTCGCGCCATAGGCCGTAGGCGGTGCCTTCCCGTCACATTTAAAACTGCAGTAAACGTCATAATAATTGCCAGGAAGATAGATAAAAATCATACAAATAAGTATATGAAGGCATGCAAAAATACAAGTTCATAATGAAACTGAGCAAGTTGAAACTGAATGAATGAGCAATGAAACTGAAACAAGTTTATAATGAAAGACCTTCGGCCTTTTCCAAAGACACATATTACATCACTACAGTACGGCCGTTGGATCTCCGGCCCTTAAGTTTTTAGCTGTTGTAGGCGGAGGCGAAAGGTTAATAGTACCAATATACAATAATGAGCAATTGAAAACATATCATCAAAATTATATTTAGAATGAAAATATAGGACTATATTGGCTTTGAAACATTTAAATCTAACTTGAAATCTCATTATCATGCAAGAAATTTATTACAACACTACTCCATTCGAATATTTTTCACAACTTTTATGCGCACTAACTGCTTCTATAGGTGGTACTGAGAGTCTGTACATCCGGTGTCGTGGTCAGGAAGTTAAAACTGTCAGCAAGCGCCAATCAGCATTGTCGCTGCTAGGCTTGGCTTCCGAATCCAACACCGTGTTGCCAGTTTAATTTTGTTTGGGCCACCTGGCTTCAGTTGCTTTGGGTTCGTGCGCTGGTGCGTGCGTGTGTGAACTCCGTTTTTTAGTGTCTATAATCCCTATAATTATCGCTATTATAATAATATGGCTACTGGTTCGTGAAATATGCAAATACGAGAAATATTTAAAATATGCATGATCCTTTGCTTGAAATTCGCGCTAAAGAAATGGCAACAGGCCGTTTTCCCCTCTCGAGAAATGTCAGAGCCGGAGAATGACCGGCCAAACTGTAGCTTCCACAGTATCCAGGCGTACTTACGGCGCCGCTGTACAACAGAAAATCACCTATAGCTCTGAGGAATAAGCTACTATACAAACAAGTAATAAGACCCGCCTTCACCTATGCCTTTCAGGTCTGGAGCGCACGTCTATAAACTTCAAATCCTTCAGAACAAATACCTTCGTGTAGCAGCAACTACCGAGTGATACATTCCTAATGAAAACATCCATTCAGACATATTCTTTCCCAAATTCAAGAACTATTTCCTCAACCTGTCTCATAAATTTTATTCCAATCTTCTCTACAGCTTCAATCAACTTATCCGAGGTCTCGGGGAATATGATATTGACCCCTGGGAAACCTACAAACGTCCGAAACTCACCTTAGGCTCATAATAGCCTTAAAGGTCTCCTATAATTAACAACATATCCTTTCTTCCATACTACAACTTTAAAGAGACACCTGCATGGGATGAAGTTTAGTGCAGATTCCACATGCAGAAAGTGTGCTGGAGAGGATGAGTCTTCTCTACATATTTTGTGCGAATGTGAAGCACTCACTACACTTAGACACTTCATCCTGGACTCAGACAAACCTAGAACAGCTGATATAAGGAGTATTCATCCAAGATTCATCCTGTCCCTTTTTAAGGCTACGGGACCTGAATGAGCAGTAAGATAAGAGGGGCACAATGGGCCCAAATTGCGACCTATGTGCAAGGGAGCGAAAGGGCCCAATCCATTTACTTTCATTCATTCATACTACAACTTGTAACATTTTGTTTTAAAAAACACCGTGTACCCACCGTCTATTTTTATAAATCCATCATAACCCCAGTAAGGGACGGGGTCCCGGAATGGCAAGAGGTGGAAGGTTCCTTCTCCTCGGAGAAGCATGACTCTTCGACACCTCTGGTGTGCTTTTAGATAATTACTCACCAAATAACAAAAGAACAAAGCGTTCGTGTAATATTTATCAATCTTCCGGCAGTAATTACAGAGTAATAACAGTCTAATTTCTTCCCTTCATTTGTTTTTACTTTCTTGTTTCTTTGGAAGTCTTGTTCACAGAACATACTTATATTGAATTGGTCAACAAAAACAAATACAAAATGGGACTGAAATTATACAGATCTGAACATTTTCATCTATTTTTCATGGTCTGTGGTAACCGTCTTTTATTCACAAATGCTATTTATCTTATCCTTAATGTATTTATAAATTATAAATGGGAAAACGTCTTAATTATATACATTTTTTTTTTTTAAATTTTACGTTAAGTCATATTGGACGATGAATGGAATGGGTGAAATGGTGCTCAAATGAGTCCGAGGTCCATAGAACTTAGAGTTACCCGACATTCGTCTTTCTGGATAAGGGAAAACCCCGGAAAAACCTTATCCAGGTAACTCGCCCTGACCGAGATTCGAACTCGGGACCTCTTGAACGAGAGGCAGACACTCTACCACCAGGCTACTGAGGCGGGCAATATATACATATGCATTCCATGTTTTGCACATAGTTTTATACTATCTGGCACTTTGAAATTTCATATAAAACGTTCCTCCAGAGAACTAGTATGGACAAATTAACCTGAAATTCATATAACTGATTGTGGAGGTTTTGTAAAAGTAACGTCAGGTTCTCTCACTGGCATATGTTAACTTGTAGGTTAAGTTAGCAAGTGATTGAAATCTCCAAAGAAGTTCATTGAAGTTCAGCTTCAATATTGGAACATTCACTTTCTGGTTTTTGTATCTAAAAATAAAATCAAAGTAATGTTATGCCAATAAGCTTTTATTTCTCCGTGAATGGTTTTCACAGCAATCCACTGAATAACGTGTTATAACATCTTAAAGTACAACAGCAATTCAAAGTAGACCTCCAATAATAATGACAATTTTAAATCTGATTATTCTCATTTCTCTGTACCTGGAATAAGTAGCCAAGGTCACGCGGTAATGTTTCAAGTGCTGTTTCTTCCACAGGAACATAACAAGTCTTCTTCCACTCTGAAATTTTCAAGATGACCGTTACAAATTTAAAAGTTATAGCATAACTTGAATCAGTCAATCGCCTTCGTGATTCAGTAGGCCAGCGCCTCTATTTTCGGGTGCCGAACTAAAATCTCTTGTTGCCATTTCTCCTATTACTTCACCCCTCTGGTCTTGTTTACGTTGATTACTGAGAATAAGAATATGCTGACTCAATTAAATGCCATTAAGTCGTTTCAGTGATACTCTCTCACAAATATCAAAATGATAGCACAGATATTACGCCATTGAGTGCTTTTATTTTTATTTTTGCCTGTGGCATCCTTGATTCTTTAGGAATCTTTATATATAATTTCTTTTGTTAGTTTTTTGTATCTCTTTTTTGTCTTTAGAGTGTCCTCAGAGTTTCAGGTGCTTAAAAGCGTTGTGTAATATTTTAAATGCTTCCACAGAAACGCAAACATTTAGGGGAAGTGCATCCTAAGACCAAATATTTTCGAGGTAGATCATGGGCAATGCTGGATATTGTAATTTTTTATGTATGGACGCTCTTTAACTGCTTTAAATTAGCCAAGAAACCTCCTTGTCAGCTTGAGATTGTTTTACATGCCGTAAATCCACGTCACGGGAGCACCAGCCTTACTTCCCTAACGAATGAGGTCATTTATGGAGTTTTACAGCCAAAAAGAGCGTCCCCCGCCGGGTCTGAACCCCCGATCTTGGGAAACCTGTTATACTTAGCCCAAAGATTAGAACTATTTTGGCTAGTAATTATTAAAATATTGTTAGGAAATTCAGACTCAGTTTCCCTTAATTTAAGTTGGTTAACATGCGTTTGAATTACAAGTTTTACAGTTCTACTGATTTACAGGAAATTATAGCTACTTAGCAAGCATTCACAACTGTATTAATATTGCCAACCCTGACATGAAAACAGGCATACGCCACTGTGTAGAAACCGTTCTCGGAACTTGCAGAGCGGCTGGAAGGGATTATATCCCCCTTCACGTCTCCCACCGTGTAACGATTGGATTATTTCGGACTTCAATACGACACCAGAAGGAAGTTGGGTCTTTTGAACTACCTTCTCCCGACCTTACAATACTTGGGTATCGCATAGCACAACTAAAGTTTACGTTCAGAGAAAAGGGAAACTTATAATTGAGGCATGTTATTGTTGGGGAAACCGTTAACTCTCTTATGAGTATCAGCCACGCGTTCTGAATTCTGGCAACACACCAACTTGTGCAAGTTCAGTTCAGGTGCGTTGTTGCATCTCGCCTCAATGAACTAAGTAGAGGTTAGTTAACAGAACATGGCGTGACATGCTTAGCTAATATCGTGTGCATTAAATACATTTTAAAGCACCGTTCAGAGGTAAATCCTAATAAGTCATAAAACGTTCACTTTTGATTTTCATGTTATTTGAGAACTCTATCTAATGTTAGTGTGCTTGTTATCGCAATTTAGTTTTGTCATAACGCTAGGTTGGTAGCAATGTCCATCTTTCACACTAAAGTTTATGCTCAGTTTACTACTAATGATTTTAAAGCAAAACATTTATACTTTCGGTGCTATTAAAATACTGATAGAGAGTAAGTATGCTAAAAATCATTTTATTCTGTACAATATTACCTGAGTGGAAAATTACACTGATAATGCTTACGTAGTTAGCATAAGCTAACTGTTCCAATGACAAATCGTTGCCAATTTACCTTTGATACCTGCTCAAAAGCTATTAAATATATATGAATTGAAGAAATAACATTAAATGATGTCCACTGCAAGCTGATTAAAAGAGTGTTTGATTTTATATCATATCCCTGCCTTGTTTTCCATATAACGTTTCGTATTCCTCTATATAACGTGTCTCTTATGTCAAATTTTCATGAATAGATACTATTAAAGTATAGCTCTGGACATGTCGAATGTTCACTGTCCTTTGTGGTCTACAAGTGAATGCACTGAACGCAAATCATTCTACAGTAGCTACAAAATAAGAATGAACATGGGTTGAGCCAACATGGTTATCCTACTGTCTGTTGCCAGTTCTACGGCAAGCGGACGACAGAGATGGAAGATATCTTTGTCTGAACCTAGCAAGTATCATACAGATGCTGAGATGTACAGTGATATAATGCTGACAGGGAAGTTCGCTTAATATTTTAGCATGTGTGTGAGAACATACACATGACCATAGCACAATCTGAACCTTAAAACCTTGAACTGGAGAACAGTTCGCTTACATAGCTATTGTTCATATGCACTCAAAACAAAATGATTCAAATTAGATGTATTCTACGAAATAAGGTGTTTTTTGGGTGAAGTGATGCTCAAATATGTCCAGGGTCCATGGAGCTTAGAGCTACCCGACATTCGTCTTTAAGGATAAGGGCAAACCCCGAAAAAACCTTATTCAGGTAACTCAACCTGAACGAGATTCGAACTCGAGCCTTCTTGATCGTCAGGTAGCGTGTCTACGCTACCGAGGTGGGCAAGAGGATGTTTGCCTCAGTGAAACAAAATAGGGACATTTCAACGATTTGTGAATATAGTTTCTATTTTAATGATGCCATATTTGTATACTGTCTGTAATGGACTATAAACGGATTTTTTTTCATTAAAATACTTAATATGCAGTTGGATATTCACCCTTGTCATATAAATCATAAATTGTTCTACTGAAACACACTTTTGAAAATTGTCTAAGTTGGTAGCACGTGTTTTAGCTGCCAGATATTTCCCTGGAGATATAAATATGAAAACTTCTCCTGGTTTGGTAAACTGTTTGCCTTTTTAACAATATTCATCACTGAATGAGCACTCACGTGACAAGCTTGTAATATTAATTATTGACCCTGGGCGAAGTTTGTACAATCGAAAATGTCTTTAATTGACATCTGAAAAAGGCTTACACATTAACAAGAATATTTCTAGCCTGCTTATGTAAACTCTTACGGATTTTTTGGGAGTTACTACTAGGCGCACCAGTACTAGGCTTGCCAAGCGTGTGCGCTCTTAATAGATCACTTTTTACTGAGTGCAGGTACAAAATGCAACTGCAGCATAGAACGTCCGTGCTTTTCTTCACTTACAGTTAATAATTCTTTTTTTTTTTTTTTTTTTTTTTTTCTAGTCAGGCGCCTTATCTTTCCATATATCCGAAACCAGATGCGCTACAAACATGTAGTTTGGACAGGAATCCTCAGATAATATAGTTCTGTAACATGGGAAAAACAAAGTAATTCTTTAATTGGTATCTGTAGAGCACGCAAAGAAATTAGCCGTACGGTTCGGCAAAGCAAGCCAATATGCGTGCTTAACTGTACAACGTTGCACGCACCGTATTGTCTAGTAGCCATGGAACAACCACGCCTAGCCCCGCCTTATGTTCATTCCTATCTTATAGCTATCTTAATCTAACCTAATTTTATCTTGTTCTGGCTATAGTTTCGCCACTGTATCTTAGGCCCTCACATTTTGTGAGGTTAAAGAAAGAGACAGCCAAAAATCAGAATGGCCACCTTTAGCATTCTGCGCTGAGAATTTCTACAGTAAAGGAAGCGATTCTGTTTTGTTGCATCAGATACATCGCCACTCAAATTTTAACGTTTTCGTAAATAGAGCTCATTATTGTTGCTTAGAGCTTTGCTATATTAAAAAAAAAAAGATAAAAAAAATGCGAAGGATAATAAAAGAAATTCAGGCAAGGCTGGCAGTACAACAGTGGTCTGCTAGCACCAATCACAAGTATCGTCCACATGTCCGTTTTCTACTATGTTGCCAGTTCTCACGTGGCGTCATCAATTGGTTTCTAGTTCTGGTAAGGTTAATTACATGTGAGAATTTGAAGTCCCTTTGCTTATGTTTCCTGTCAATGCTCTCTCCATATTTTATATACTCTTAACATAGGAATTACTTCAATGTTTGCATTTTGCGACGAGAACACATACCCACTGATCGCGGTACTGGCAAGAACTGGCAACATTGCTCACTCGGGCGCGCTAAATGTTAGAGCCGGAGATACAACGGCGGAACTATATGCAGGTTACTGCTTGTGCTTTTGTTGTTTTATTTGAATAAATTATTACTTGAAATTTATTTCATTATCGTTTAGTAACCAGGGATCCTTTACTGCTTTTTCTTTTCAAGATAACCTATAGCTTCAGGTAAATTCAATATTAATAGGAGTTTGATTAGGTTGTACCTCTAGTGTACAACCTCATTTTCCTGAAAGATGATTACACGTTATAGTAACGCCTAATTGTTCCATCAATCGTGACATGTTATCCCTCAGAAGCACAATTTAATAGTCAATACTTACTTAAATGTAGAGAAGATCATTTACAACATTCGGATGCTAGTATAAATAAGAGGAATTTTCATGTTACTATGACGTTACCTAATGTATAAAGTGCATTGTTGCCAACTACTAAACCTGTAAACATTTCCTTCGACCAACAAAGCATAATAATACTTATACCATGCCATGAAATGTAGAATACGTAATCATTCAGTGCAATAATTGTGTAAACATTCTATATCACATAAAAGCTATTTAAAAGAATACTTGAAGAGCTGGTAAAAATTACTCTTGCTGAAATGCTTCCTACGACAATTAATAGTATTAAAGCGAACCACCACTTCCTGCATTGAGATCATTATGGTCTGATTCTTAAAAGAAGATACATGAAGATCATCTGTTTCTCCACGTGGGTGCTGCAATGTTACCCAGTAGCAGATAGGAAGTAATGCAGATCCCCTTTCTTTACCCTCTCAACGTTCGAAACTTAAACAAGGGTACGATTTATCTCACCTCAACAAAATCATGCACAGTTAATGTGTATTAGCCTACTCTAGGAACAAAAATAAGTTGTTCACAAATTCACTGCGTTGTAGCTTCTACACATGTGTGAGTTTTTTTTAAATAACTTCTGCACTATGTAGCTAATGTGACATACTTATCTTTATTGTTGCTATGCATCGTAAGTTGACAATCGAGCACTATTACGGTATTTCTCCATAGCAACACATATAGGCTATGACGTTCTAAAGTCTAACGTTTATCTTCAATTATATCTATTAATATTTTAGTTAATATCTTAACTACTAAAATTCAGATAGATATAAATACACGTAGTGGAAGAATAGTATGCAATACGCATGTGGTAAGCACATAACGGAATCTGGGATATAGAAAAACTCAATGCAAGCGCCTCTTTCCTCGTTCCTTAGATTAGTATCGCAATATCTTCTTATTGGTGAATTTGTCAATTACCGTGTTCATATCAACGCCGCCGATATGCCGGAATGTTTACCCGCATGAATTCTTTTACATGCAAGCATATCGACTGACATTGGGCGGTCTCTTTTGGTTGAAAGGAATAAGCAGCACATTGATAAGCAGCAAACCCTTGTCTTCCTGTTCAAAGAATACCCTAAGAGAACAGACAAATTCTCTAGCTTGACTATGCAATGTAACACTCCGACCGTAAGCAGATCTTTGCTTTGGGCCATGAATCCTCATTCTACCTCTAATCCTAGTGCAACTACGTCTTGCTTCCATAACAACGTATTTTAATTGTGTTTTCACAAAGTAGGCTAACAATACACAACGCAACTGAACACAAGCAAACTCGGTTCCATGCACACAACTAGCGATAACTGACCTGAGGAGTATGTGATTCACCAGTGCAACGATTGTGGAAAACTTTGTTTACGTTTCCATAGCAACGAACTTCCCCTCTTATCCTTCGCATACCTTGGTTGATGACTCTCGCGTATCTTCTTTTAAAAATCGGACTGTAGTCCATATTTTACAGTTTATGAAAATTTGACATCCATTTTTGCATGGAATACACTTATTCTAGATAAGTGTCAAAAATAAAAAATGCCGTGAGCGTTATTTTAGTAATTTCCTGAGCTCAAATTCATATGCACTATAATGTATGAATATAAGCACGCATCTGTGCATTAAAGGTCTGCTAAATATGCTCTAACAGCTTTACAATGTGCACTTAAAGTACATTATTTCAACTTTCTCACGTGTAATAATCTTCAAGTAGTCAAATAGTACATTCCCAAACATAGGCACTAAGTAATTAATATTTATGGTCTCTCCATCTATTTTAGTATTAGTTGCATTTATTGTAATTCTCGGCTTTCTAGTAGAAATGATTCTTTTGTCACTTAAAATGTTTTTATACGAGGGCTGTTCAATAAAGAATGATCATAATTCTTCGCAATAAAATTCAATCTTATTATATTCTGTTAGCTTAATGTGAAACAAACACGCCGTAGAAGTTTCATTGTTCGTACTCCTGGTTCCCGCCTGTGAGAGCCAGGTAAGTTCACACATGTTCAGATTCGTCTACCGCTGCAAGCAAGGAACAATTTGCGGTTTTGAAATTCTGCTTTTGTCTCAACAAATCTTCAGTTGAGGCCTATACAATGTTACAGGGGTCCTATGGAGAGTCTGTTCTTTCCTACAGCACAGCTCGAAGGTGGTTTAAAATGTTTAAAGAGGGGAGACAATACATTTCAAAGGAAGGTGGACCCGCTGCTCCAGCTACTGCTCTTACGGAAGCAAACAATACTGCTCTTGCCATTGTGAGAGAGGATCGACTAATTATCTTAAGATCACTTTATGAAATACTGAAAATTTCACTGGGTGTCATCCACACGTTGGTGACAGAAACATTTTTGAAGTTTTTACATTTAAAGAAATTTTTAAGTCATTGGGTTAAATTTTAAATTATAAAGGGATTTTTAATTAAAGTGTATTTTTAGGTCAAACCTTTAAGTCAATTAGGTTTAATAATAAAATTTTATCTTTAGGATTTGCTGATTTAGCCCTTTTTCATTTATTAACTCATGCTTTATTTAAGGCACACGTGAGACGTGTTTGTGCGCGTTGGGTTCCAAGTTCGTTGATTCCCGAACAAAAGGACATTCGCATGCACGTCTGCATGCAGTTAAAGTTGATGTTAGAGAAAGATCCGGAGATTCTTTCAAACTTAATCAGTGCATCATTTTGATCCTGAGAACAAACAGCAAAGCTCAGTGTGGAAATCTCCTTCATCGCCAACCCCCAAATAAACAAAAGTGGTTGCTTCTGCTGGGAAGGTTAGGGTCATCTCATTATTTGATATTCATGGAATGGTTTATCAGCATGTTGTACCTGCACACACATCAGTACCTGGACAATACTACAGGGATGTCCTGAAAACATTGCAGGCCCATGTCAGGTGCAAAAACCACATTTCCGTGAAGCAGGCTGGATGCTGCACCACGATAATACGCGGTCACATATTGCCAATGTTGTTGCTGAATATCTTGCAAAAATCAACGTGAAGTGCATCCCTCACACTCCCTTAGTCCGGATTTAGACCCATGTGAGTTTTTCCTATTACCTAACTTGAACAAACGCCTTCGTGGGAGGCGTTAACAATCATCATAAGCAGTGGTGATGGCTGTGGAGGCGATTTTGAAGGATCTCTTAAAAATAGTTTCCAGCATGTCTTTGAAGACTGGCAGAAACGCTGGGACAAGTGCATCGCGCTAAAGGGAGACTATTTTGAGAAGGACCATCAAAATTATGAGGACGAATAAAGGTACGCTGTTAAAAAAATTGTGATCATTCTTTAATTGAACAGACTTGAGTTTTTATGAGCAGCTGATTGTAGATGTTCAGTATTCCATAATTTTTGACGCAGGGCACTTAAAACAATGCTATAAAATATAGATCGATTTTGATGAAATAAAACCACTATCAATAACCCGAAAATAACATTGATTTTTAAAACATTCTGAAAATATAGAGCTAAAACTTAATGTTTCAACACAGTTGCACAGGTCTGAATTTCCTTCTGGTAAGAGTAGAGCTTCTCTCAATTCATCATTCAATTCCCTTCAAACCAAATAAGCTTTATTTCTCTTCTACTTTGGCATTGTAACATCAGAAATTACGATCAGCAGCACATTAGTACAAGTTTCTCGGAAAGACAGGACAAAAGCAATCAATAACGGAAATATCTGCTTCCTTTCAAATCTGGAACCACGTTACTTTTATATGATGATAATGTCTTCTTCCTGGTTCCCCTTTTTGTGGACTCTTGCCAAAATCTGTATCCAATCAAACGAATCGTGCTATCTCTTCCTGCTTTATGAGGAATATAGCTCAGGGAAGTGTTGGCGTTCTTCCCGTTTAATTCTTTGGATACTTTGTTATTACTCCAAATATAGTACAAATACTTTTGTTAGGTTTTCATAGCTTCTAGTAGTAGAGTTCATATTTTCCATCTATCGAAGCCACTATAAATTTGCATTAGTGTTACAGAGAGTCATATAATTAATAAATTATAATCTGAGGTACAAAATTTTACATTGACTCTTATATACCACATGATTCCGAAAAATAGTTTATCCATTTCTCTAAATTATTCTCGATAAGAGTTAACCAAGAACTTTTTGAAATTAAACCATGCTAACTTCTATTAACACATTTTGTTTTATTGTTATTTTTGTAAAACATAAACTAAAGTGAAAAAATTGCAAATTCATGTTTTATTATATATACTAAGAAAGGTAAACATAAAGTAACAAGTATTTCGTAAACTCAATGCTACTGTAAAATAAACCTTATTTTAATTAGTGTTTTTACCGACTCAAAATGTTTACTATTTAAGTTCATAAATCTCTAGTGATTTTTCAGTATAAATATAGAAAATGGAAATCAAATTAAAGGGGGCTTATAGACATGACAAACACTTCAAGACGCGAAATTTATTTATAGCCATTTAATTAATATAAACAAGTAAACTTATTCTTTATTTCTATTCTTCTCAGACGTCTCAGGGGATCTTCAAATTAAGTTTAGTCTGGAGCACAAAATTTCATTACTAAGATTCATAAAAGTTAGGAAATCTGAACTACATGTTCGTACAATTAAAATACGATATTCGAAAATTAGTTAAACTGACAAGGGGACATTGGCACACCAATGTTGCAGATTGAGATGTAATACTCCTGGTACGAAATAATAAACTGTGCCAAGCAGCGAGGCTACAAGTTTCTCTGTACAAGATAACTTACCACAAATATTGCAGTAGCGAAGAGAAAATCGGCCACAATTACATTTTCTTGCGATGATGGACGCTTCCAAGAAAACACTTTAAAGAAGTAAAAAGACACATTTTGTACGTTTCTACCTTAATATATTTAAATATCCTTGTATACAATAAAGTGGATGGTATTAGTGAATATAACTTTGAATTATTTTTCTTAACCAGAAAAAGTGAGAAGTGCCAGAAACATTTATTTATATGTCTGATGTGCTTTCACCTGATAAGTAATAATCCACTCAATTTAAATAACAATATGGTAAATGTTAACAGGAAAGGAGGAAAGGAAACAAGAAGTGTAGGTGAGTTCTTACAGAAAGTAAAAGAAAAGTGGAGAAGAAATGTAAAGAATATAAGAAAGGAAGATGGGGAGAAGAAAGGCGCTAATTAAGTAACAAGGAGACATGGAGGTTAAGAGCTACCTGGCAGAGCAGAAGGCCAAGGTGTCAAGTAAGCCAAGGCAGCAACAAGGGAAAGACAAATAAATGTAGCCTAAAGTTGTAAATTTCAAAATTGAAACATTTTGGAATACACACAATAAATAATTCATTCATTTATTCAAATAGCTCTTGTAAAATTTAATCGAATCACTGGACGCATCGAATAAGCTGTCTTCATATCCTAAAGATGGTCATACTACCAACTTAGCAAGAAGCTTCTTTCTATGTCTGCTCTCAAGATAGGATGCCGAAAAGTCCAGAAAAATTGGGACTGTGGCCATAAAAATCGTTTAGAATACAGTTTTTAAATATATTTTATGAAATATTGTAAGTCTAGAGAGATCCATAAGCAGTAAGTAATATATAAATGTGTAGTGTTTAACGCCCACTTTTACTACATACGGCACCGCAGGCGATGACACTGAAAAATGAAATGTGTGGTGTTTAACGCCCGGTTTTACTACATACGGCACCGCAGGCGGTGACACTGATGATGCATGAGATGAAGATGGAGCACCGGTGGAATGAGATGGCGGGGGAAACCGGAGGTCCCGGAGAAAACCCGCCCCAACGCCGTGTTGTCCATCACAAATCTCACTTTGCGGTCGCCTGGGAACGAACCCGGGCCACCTTGGTGAGAGCCAAGCGGTCTAACCACTGATCCACGGCGTGGTCTACGATGACACTGATGATACATGAGATGGCGGGGAAACCGGAGATGCCGGAGAGCTCCCCCCCCCCCCCCCAGCACCGTATTGTTCACGTTAATTTTTATTTTAGTAAAACTTCTAGTCTGTAGAATTTTGAGCATGCATAATAAATTTGATTTTTTTTACTATGTCATATATTGAATATCAGAATCTTAATTATTGTATAAATAAAACAGAGTGTAGTTTTCTTTTATCCGTTTTACTAGAAGTAAATATGTTACCATCAGCTTACCAACATATATTAATAAAACATTCATATTAGACATTTAAATTAAAATATTTGAGATGTTATACTCACACAGCTTTCTCTACTCTTGTACAAGCTATTCTTACAAGCGCTTATTTTCAGAAGTTCTCTCATTGCTAATTTTTTGTACTTACAAGGAGGATATGGTAGTAAGAGTAGGTTTAAAGCGATAGTCAAATGTTTTAAAGCTGGACGCTCAGCTATGGTTTTGAAATTCAGTTCTATTTGCATGGCTAATACGAAAAAAAATGAATAACGAGTTTAGGAAAACAAAAATGAGGCCTCGACATGGGAAAGGTAGTACCTAAGTGAACAATTATTTTCAGATTTTTCATTGATAAGCTAGTTAGGGCGCCAGTGGCGTAGCAATAGGTATAAGTCAAAGTTGTGGGTGGTGAGTTCCTAAAGAGGACACAAAATGGCACATTTAGTAACAACACGTGAGATGATATAGTCAACAAGTCTTCAACTTTCCAGCTCTCAGTATTTCCATTGTTTATTGTTTAGTAAGAATGATCTACATTTTATTGCAGAAAAGATCCCACTGAAACCGGTTCCATAAAAACTGGTAGGTCATATACTTCCGTCTGCAATAAAATTTAATTACTTTAATCTAAGCAGTGATAAACAGCATGGTTGATGATGTACGCTCCAAATTTCTCATATCGGTGCATACATATATGCCATGTGTTCAAAATGTTGGTATAGACAGAAGAAGGTTTGTATGATTTTGCCTCTGTAAGCGATATATAGTTGACTATACCACGAATAATGATCATTTTTTTCTTGGATTAGAATTATGAAGAAAAAAACAGTCCATCATAAAAATAAATTCGTTCAAACAAATCGAATATTGGAGGGAGCACAAGATCTTGAAGAAAGATAAATCTTTCATCAAGGACATTTGTGCACTTCATTCTCTACTACTACTACTTGGAAGAAGACCATACATTAGTGATGCTAAGAGATCTGTTGTCGATCTGCATTTTACCGCCACGTTTGTACACCATAATTATGTTTCTTACACAGTTGTGATAAATTGCCTTAATATGTTTTGTTAAGTTAACATTCTCTAAATAAAATCTTTTATTTGGTTCTGTCAAAACTGTTTTTTTACTTCTGCTGTAAAATTTGCTTTTCATGATTTACTGCCTTTTCCATGTCACCGTCTCAAATATTGGAAAATTGAAGGAAAAAAAAAGAAGTATCCAAATTGTTCACATAACTCGCACATACACACAAACATATAGTATATGACATAAATTGTGTGTTTTAAAGAGCCCTCCATTTTTGTTTAGTAAAATTTGCTCCAATATTTCTCTGTATAGTAGCTGTTAGGCACAATCAAATAAATTTCGAACTAATCCCAGAGTTGTACTTTGTTGTAGAGTTAGGATTAAGGTCACTTCTAGGAATATCTTAATAAGGTCACAGGTGAGTGTTTTATAACAGGCAATCACGAATATTCTTGCACCGGTCTTGTCATGCAAAGCCGCAGTAGGATTAAGAGAATTTTTCGCGTTATGGGATTTAGTCCTTGCGTGTAATAAGTAATTATGAGGCGGACAGATAAAGCTGGAGGATAGAATGAAGCATTAAAAACGTAATTTGTGGACCACATGAATATGTAGCTGTGATTACAACGACGGAAATTGTTCGCCTGGCCGTAACTCCATCGTTCCACGGCGATTTTTTGTACTGTTTTTCCTTGTATTTGCGAATTTTGTAAGTTAATTTAATTGCTTTGTGTTAAAAAAGTTGTATATAGCTTTTACAAAGGAGTTTTCTACATCAAGTAAAGGTTTTTGTTTTTATTAAGAAATTGCATGTGGCTCCGTTTAGAAAATGTGTGGTATCTCTACAAAAAAATATATATTTTTTCATATAGCTTCTACAAATGACTGGTCTTAAAATACGTGGGCTGTTCAATCAAGAATGATCATAATTTTTTACGGTCATAATTTTTTGCACTTAAGTTCAATCTTAATATATTCTGTTAGCTTAATGTGAATCAAACATGGCGTAGTAGTTGTATTGTTGGTACTCCTGGTTCCCACCTGTAAAAACCAAGCAAGTTCAGACATGTTCAGTATCGCCTACCGCTGCAATGGAGGTAACATGCAGTAAAAGTTGATGTTAGAGGAAGGTCCGGAGATTCTTTCAAACGTAATCACTGCTGATGAAACTTGGCTACATCATTTTGATCCTGAGAGCAAACAGCAAAGCTCAGTGTGCAAATCTCCTTCATCAACAACCCACAAAAAGCAAAAGTGGTTGCTTCTGCTAGGAAAGTTATGGTCATCTCATTCTTTGATATTCATGGAATGGTTTATCAGCATGTTGTACCAGCATACACATCAGTAGCTGGACTACAGGGATATCCTGAAAATATTGCAAGTCCATATCAGGTGCAAAAGAACACATTTCCGCGAAGCAGGCTGGATGCTGTACCACGATAATGCGCGGCCGCATATTGCCAATGTTTTTGCTGAATATCTAACAAAACTCAACGTGAAGTGCATCCCTCACCATCCCTGTAGTCCGGGTTTAGCCCTATGTGACCTTTTTATTGTCTAACTTGAAGAAACGCCTTTGTGGGAGGCATTATCCATCAACAGAAGCAGTGGTGAAGGCTGCGGAGGCAATTTTGAGGGATCACTCAAAAATGGTTTCCAGCATGTCTTTGAAGACTGGCAGAAACGCTAGGTCAAGTGCATCGCATTCAGGGGAGACACTTTTGAGAAGTACCATTAAAATTATGAAGATAAATAAAGGTACGTTGACAAAAAAAGATTGTGATCATTCTTTATTGAACAGCCCTCGTAATTATTGCTTTTGTCATGCAATTAACAGGTAAGAAAATATTGTGGTCCATTGATAACAAATAAGTTATGGCTGGCCCGGTGGGTAGAGCAACTTTCAGTGGGTGGAGCACCTGCCTGCCGTACAATGGCTCCCGGGTTCGATTCCCGGCTGGCGGTAGGGACTTTTCTCCAACCAAGATAATTCCCCATCTTTCCCTGAGTCTGGAAGTGTGAACAACAATGCCTGATCCAATGACTAAAACCCAAAGAATACGAGTCAACACCTTCGATATATCTCCAAAGGAGAACGGCCGCCGACATGACCAGTGCAGGTAAAGGCGGGGTATAAATGGAACAAATAAAAAATATAATATATATTTTGCACTCACGTGTCCTATCCTAATCTGTGCAAAGTATCCTTACAGAGCTTATTTCTCTATCCACTTCATATTAATGTAGATACGCATTTGATTCAGATAACTACAAGAATAGTAGTTTTATCCGTTACCTAAGAAAAAGTCGACTTGAATTATGAAATATAAAAATATTAAAAATTGTTTTACAATAGATTTTGAATCAAAATTTTTCCTACTTGTAAAGCTTTGAATAGCGAAGAATCGTAACTAGGGTGATGAAAAAATAGCAACTCGTATACTACATGTTAAAATGAGTGATTCAGGGGATGAACGTTTTATACCTGAAGAAACCGAGAAGAAGCTCGAATTGCTAATGTTAGTTTGCTGAACAGAAGTCATCTGCAATTTATAACAGAGAGTATTTATGTTTTAAGAAATGATGCAGTTCAAAAAGTATTACAATATTTGCGAGGAAGTGATTTTAGCATATTCTTTCAGAGAAATTACAGGTAGTAAAATAATCTAGTCTCTGGTGTAAGTATTCGATGTTGAAGTGTGCATTGTCGATTAAAGACGGAGTGAATATTAGTAAATATAAGAAGCTAAAAACCTTTTTAAAAGGAAGTCATGTCGGTACAAGGCAAAGAAGGCAAACGTTTTTACTAGTCAAGAGGCGAATGAATTTTTGACACAAGTAGATGATGAAAAGCATCTTGGAATGGAACTGACTTTTATAATGGCTTTATCTGGTGTTTGTCATGTAGATGAACTTAGTACAATGACTATTTCTGTGAGTTGTAGATGTATGTTGTTGTTTTTTGGGATAAATAAAGAAAGGTTGAAGATAGGACTAAGGCATATACGATGTAATCGATAGTCAGAGATAATAATATGTCTTTGATAGTATCTTGGAGTAGGTGTTCAGGGGCGTAACGTTAGGACCTGCAGGATCTGCAATGTCGGCGGGCCCGGTATTTTAGGGGCCCGCAGAAAAAGAGAAAAGCATATTATTCTTATTAATGAATATAACAATTTGAATATATACAGATATAAATTCTGAAATATGTATATCATAAATAGTAAAGTTTAATGTCAGTCTCCATAGAAAGTTAATGGTCAGATCATTACAAACGGTTTCCTAGAATCGGTCAACGTTTAGTTGAGTTTAGTACAGCTGTGTGTGTTATTAATGATCCTCCTTCACTACGAATTCTCTGATAACGCTGGTTTTCATCATGTTTCTTTGACATCACAAACAAGCGGCGTATAGTTACAATGAAAATGAATACCAAAGTATCACATTAGGCAGAACGTTATTCTTTATTGATGACTAGAGTTCCTGATGTAATGTGCACATCTTTTTCTAAACATTTAACTTTTTATCACACTTCTCATTCGATGGAAGTGTCACTTATATATTAAGATGTGAATAACTGGCAGGCCACTCAACAGCCAACTCGGTTTCAGCGGGAGCTAGGTGCATCGTAAAAAGGTGGTGTGATATTTTCAAAACTTTACTGGTTAAAACTTTAACTTTTTCTATTTAACTCTGTACTTTTTCAGTAAAATGAAACCTTTTTAAGTTAAGTAGGAACATCTAAGTGTTGCACAAAAAAGAAAGAAGAAGCGTGAATTAGAAGAAGAAATAAACAAATTAATGAAAATAAGTGATCATTTTTCTCCTTGTAGCAGTACTAGTTCAACAGTTACAGAAGTTTGCAGTGTCACAAGTGAGTGCATTTCTGAAGTAAACACCAATAATAATTGTGAAAGTGAAAACGAAATAGCAAACTCGCCATAAATATAATTAGGCCAATCACAGACTATTCCAATGATCGTGCAGATTGTCAATTAGATGCAGAAAATGAAACTAAAAAGGTTCCTTGTTAGACAAAATCCTTGTCAGCCAGCGGGCCCATTCCCCAAAAATGCTAAGCAGGGAAATAGGTCCTTCTCCACTAAATATTACGAAAAGTCAGGACAAAGAATTTCAAGAGAATGGTTGTGTTATTTATCTAAAAATGACTCTGCTTACTGTAAACCATGTTGGCTGCTTGGAGGACAGAATTAAGCGTCAGCTTGGAGAGAAGGATTTCGAGATTGGAGGTGCCTAACCAAAGGTATTCTACATCACGAAGCTAGCTATGGACATTTGAACGCTTGCGTCGTTTTCAATTCGTGGCGAAAGGAAAACACAGTTGACTCGGGTATGAATTCGGAACTAAATAGAAGTGAGAACATATGGAAGCAGGTCCTTGAGCGTATTGTAAATGTTACTTTAACTCTGGCATCCAATAATATAGCTGAAATTGAAGTTATGTCAGTTAGTTACTGATCGGTTATACATTATATTTTAGGGAGCCCGGATTTTAATTTTTGCAGACGGGTCCGTATTGCGTACGTTATGCCTCTGCAGCAGTTCTTGAAGAATAATGTGTTTTTGTCTCGCAAATATTAACTTCGTTCTTCTGTTTGGCCTACTATAATGACTGGTAGAGGTAACTCGATCCTTCGCACTGATTATTCATATCTAACAGTAAAAGGTCTACTTTTCAGTAACAAAGTATCGGGTAATGATGTGTTTTTACTTATGGTGGCGGATAAACATTCATGTTTGATGGTTGTCTCCTTGTGTTCAATTTTGGTAAATCCTCTCCTGAAAGGAATATATTATCTGGATTCTTTATGCGTATTGAATGGGGAAGTAATCCTAATCCACTCTTAATGTTCTGCTACCGATAGCAATTTTTGATGAACGCAATTGAGTAAATCATTTTGGAAGCATTCGCCTGAATGGATGTGCACTGATTCGAAGGTCTCCGGAGAACACGTTTCCACTGCCTTCTCTTATTATTATCATCGACAATTCCCAGACATGCGTTGAGCTTGACATCAGATTGTGTCGCATTACTGCTGCTCGTAGTATTGCACTCAACGAGGACCTTTCTTGAAGTTTTTGCTGCTTGAATTAAAGTAGTATTCGCCCCTGGGAAATTTACTTCCATCTTCAAGGCTCACAAGCGGTATGCAAGTAAATGAAGAAAATTGCGGTAAAGTACCTGCAAGAAAACTGCAGAAAACTTTATTCAGGAACTTTTGTTTGGACACAACTACTTGGAGGTTGCACATTTATTTGTACATCTAATATTTATGGAAAATGTCATAAAACTATATATTCTCTTTAGTAATAAAACTGTAAATCATTTATTAATCTTAATAATAAAGGTAATATAAAATAGAAATATTACTTATATAATTTTGATGTTACAAAGACGACAAGAAAATTCACCTCAAATTGCTTTATTTTTACAAAAATTGTTAACTCAATACTCAGCCTTTCCTTTACACAAATATAACAATTGGAAATGTCGCTACAATATACCTTTAAGTCTCAGTAAGACACACCTTTTGTATACTGCTACAATATTTCTCATTTCCACAACAGTCCACCTGTAACACCGCTTTTGCAGACGTTAACTGCTTCGCCACAGCTCAGCAGTTCCTCATCCCGTGCTGCAATTATTCAACTGTGAACTACTTCCTGCACCGCTCCGCAACCTGCCGACCCCTTAGCATGGAGCTTGGAATGTGCCACGCTCCCGTGCACTGTTCACTGACCGAATTATTTGTGAAGTGCACCACGGCTATGATTCCATCCTCACCGAGCAGCACTCAAAACTCTAATCTCTAAACACCAAACGCACTTCTCTCACTACAAATTTTTACTCAGCACCCTCTACTCACTACTGACCCAATCAGACCTTGCAATGACCTTTATATATTCGCCAGGAAGGGTAGATCTTTCTAGAACTGGAAACCTCTGGAATTAAAGCTTCGAAAAGTCCTTTTCGTAGTAATAACACGACTCGCTTGCTTATGTTAACCGTCCTTGAACGCGTGTTAATATCTCACGGCAGACTTGCACGATCAGCGTGTGAAACTATGCTTTTATAAGGAGCGACGGTGTAGAGCATTATAATGTCATATATTACAATTATGCTTTATTGAAAAGTTCACATACAAATTTATATGAATTTCTATACGTTATTCATTTCAAAATACCACGATACTCGAAGTTAAAACTGAAAGCTTTATTTCACCAAAAACAAATATTTTAGGGTTCACTTAATAAAAACAATCACGTAAAACTTTGCGCATATACTTGTGTTTGTGTGCGAGTGATCGACATAACTGAATCACCAAAGATGCGTTAAACACCAAACGTGTGACACAAAATTTTTAAAGAAATTTCCACAACCTAAGAATAAACTTTATATGGAATATTATCTGAACGTTTTTATTTTCTCAAAAGTGGTCCTAATGATTTTGAATTAAAATGCCATTTATTTTCAGGACAAACTATATGTGTATCTTAAGTTTACTGGGAATTATCTTCGAAGCATTCATTCTAATGAGATGGACAACTTTAAAAGCATAAACGATGGGAAGAAACTGTACTGTACCTTTTTGTGTGAAGTTAACTTTTCCAAGATATTTCTTTTTATTGGCTTGAATTTCCCAAAACTTATGATTCTCTCAAATGGCAAGTCATTATTCATTCTCTATAACGTGCAGGCAAAGAAAACGAAATTTCAAAGACATCAGCCACAAACCATTCTAAAAGATTCAATTTTTGGTTAAGCCTACTTATAAAGTAGATACAAAAATAAGCTTCGTAAGTATAATTTGTTAAATGATGAATGTAGAATGTGAATGAAACACATTTTTTTTCTGAAGCAATAAAAGTTACGCTGGCAACGTCATTGAGTTTTGACGTAAATATAAAATTATAGCTAATAGTTCCATATACATGGTCACAAATTTGATAATGACGTCATCATCGTTGTTGTTGTTACGGAAAATATTATTTCACATTTTAAATGAGTGATCTTCTTCTTCAATAGTTATAATTTCTGGTTGTAAGATATGGAAACAATGGACATTATATTGCCAAATAATCAGCAGCTTGTTCTGTTAGTAGCTCCATTAAATTCATTAGCCAACTTAATTGGTGTTATACATTCTCACATGCGGACGTCGTAGCTCACCATTTGAGCAGCCAATTCTTCACCGAAGGCCTAGATGAAATTACATAAGAAAGATGCTGCAAAAACTAACTCGCCGTATTCGATATTTTGATTGATTCAGAGAAGATAAACATTTATATCATCTTTGTTTCACGCTATGACTTCGCTTATTGTTCTTTGTAGCATAAACGTCATTTCCAAAGCTTTCACTTCAGAACCAACTATTTGAACACGCGTGCATGAAGGCTGTAAATCACACTGCAGTAGTCTACTAGCTAAGTACCACGCAAATCCGCTTGCAAACAAATTCAAACTGCTATAAATATAAACGTCAAAAAATTATGGAATACTAAGATATAGTTAAATGGAGTGAAGAAGTGTTAGCAGAACTCGTTAGGAAATTTATAATCAGCGCTCAGCACAGCCATTAATTTCAATATATAAATAGCTTGAGTAACAAATATTTATAGGAACAGGTTCCCTTAGCTAGTGATATTATAAGTTTTTGACTATCTATTACCTTCTCTCTTATTTTAGGATGCCTAAAGTTCCTGTTTCTTGCATTGTTCAAATTCTCCAATTTTTTCTACCATAACTGAAGCAGATAGTTAAATAAACTTTTGTAAACAGTCATTTAGAAGAGTTGAAAAAGTCATTATAGAACTTTTTAAATATATTTAATATTAAAGGGTACAAATATCTACATAATTAATATAATTCTGATCAGACCAGTTCTCAATATACCATATATTGCTAGTATTTACCTAGAATGCTTTTCGTTAGGACCTTTCTAACACCTGCAGCTAATGTGGAACGATTAAGTTTGATTTGGTGAACTCGGAGGCGACAGCACCGTGTCAGTTGGTATCCTGATGAACTTAAAGTTTAGGTTCTCTTCAGAAGTGGTGTCAAAATTGAAGAGTTTTCCTTCATATTTCTTTATGAATATATTTTCCCACGTGGTTAATGAAGTTGGACCTTGAAAAACTTTTAATAAATGTGTTTCTTGTTCTCTATCGTGATTATTATTCCAAAATAGCACGCCACTGCAGATTTGTCTATTCTTTGTTGTTGATGTTTCTAAAACACACTTTAAGCCGAATGTTGAAATTCCTTTTCGTTTTGCAATTTTAAATGTTGTCACAGCCTTTTCATTTTATCCGATACACACCCGAGTCTTTGGCTGTGGTTTTCTATTTTGTAATGTAGGGTTCTTTGAAGACTTTCTGGAAATGGTAAGTAGCTCTGGGACGCTGTTTGGGAAAATAACAGTTATTTTTCTGCATCTCTGTTGATCTCTGAATTTATCAATTTTCTTTTTCACCAATTCAGCATTAAATCTATTGTATTGCATTGGTCAGAAATAAAATTGATAAATTCAAAGGAAAACAGATATGGAGACGGATTACTACACTCGCGGAAAGTAACAAACCTTCCACTCATAGATAAAATAAGTCTTGATTCACTACTACCATAAATATTTTCTACTTTAAGGTACGTAGTGCATAGAAATACAATTGGTAATATTTTTCAGCACTTTTCTCCCATTTAATTGCTTTAACGTGTGTTGAATTTTTTATCTTTATACTTTTTCAGTTTTAATATCAAACTAAAAGCTAAATGAGTATAATTCCAAGGAGGTTTGTAGCGACCAATAATTCTCTTCATGAATCCATGCTGTAGTTCCACTAAAACTAAACACCGTTCTTTTTATGTACCTAAAGATAAGTAGCGTGTTCCTTACGACCAAATCAAATGGAAGTGATCATTCCGTTTCGAATAGCGGTCGTTCCCTGTGGTCAGGGTTTGAAGGAACTGGGTTATGAACTTACTCTGAATCACAAGGAAACCACAGAGCTTAGCGCCTTGCTCTACTTCCCTCAGGGTAATAAATCCAAGTGCCTAGGGTTTAAACACCCTATCTGTGACATTTTGGACCTCGGGATGCGACCGTCCAGATGGCTCCACCAGCAAACCTATCCCTGTCTTTAAACTCCGTGTCTAATGAAGTCCTCATTTCTCACAGGACATATTTTATATAGTTGAAGTGCTATGCATGTCTTTACAAAAGCCAGAAAGCTTTGATACACTCTTATGAGCTCAAAAATCGGAAAATAACTTATCTAATACTAGAAAAAAAACAGCGTGCAATGATGACCCTTGTTTCATTTTACTTAAATCATCCGAGATATAACATCTAGAAGAAATTTTCTGAAGGTCTAAAAGAATAAAGGTCAACAAGGTGTACCTGTTCCTGTAATCTTGTCATAGTATAACAAGTGGGCAATTGTTCCGTCTTTTTCCCCCGTGTTGCTGCCAAGAGCATAGAATTCCAATCCCATCTGACACTTCTATGAAATCTGACTGTCGCTGCAGCCTTCTATATTATTTTTGTTTACAATAAATGTGTAATGGAAGTGTATATCAGTTAACAAGAACCGCATCAAAAATTGAAGATATTTAGGAGTCCTTTGTAACACAAGAATTTAAAAAATAAATCAAATGTCTAAATTTAGTGGAGTTTAAGCTGCATGTGTATAGTGAAATCTCAATTAGAAAATGTTTGAGCTATGCATAGAAATAAGGTTCAAAGTAAGTTGTGCCTGCATTATGACTCTATATTCTATTTGCCTCCTTAGTTTGGTGATACAATTGCCTTTAACTTTGAGTTCTAGGGCACGACAAAACCGATGGACACGTATCTGCTTTTTTTTGGCCTCTGAGCGAAATCGGTGACCTGGTAGCTCCACTCTCCCTTTGATACTGAGATCATGCGTACTAATCCGCTTAATTGTGCCGCAACACTTTGACATTAACATTTTGCTTTCAGTCAAAAGGTTTAACTTTCAGAAGTGTTGATAACCTTCTGTCTCTGGAGAGAGAGAGAGAGTGAGAGAGAGAGAGAGAATTTCATTTAACTAGAACATGTTATAACAACTGGAAAAAATAAACATTTCACCAACAACCAGAACACATTGTCTCAGTGAAGTTCAAAATAATTGCTATGTTCTTGTTTATTCTTTGTTCTTTTTGTTTCGTAAACGTGGCCACTGGCTCGACAGAGTAAGAGGGCTAAGGCCCCTCAATCCGACTGCCGACCTCAGGACCACTTACGCACGGCAGAGGTGGGCGATCATCCAACCGATTCGGGGAGGAGATGTGGTCAGTATCTCGGCATTCCCCAGCCAGAACGTTGGTTTTGTGACCAGGGCCGCTTACCGTGACCAGGGTCCAAGGCCTTAGCCCGCTACGCCATGGCGCAGGAACTTCTTTATTTCGTAATTATAATAAAATCAAGTTATGATATGAATATAACATTTGCACCTTCAGATATTTCTTATTTTAATTTCCCTACCAATTATCTAAAGTAGAGGAAATATTACATTTCCCAGAAAACATCTATAACAAAGTTACAGAAGAAATACATGCCTTAAAGGAGGTGAAATAGCAAAATTGCCCCAGAACATATATTTAATTTTATGGAGTCTTATAAACTCAACATGTACCACTAATATAAACACATATATGGAATGTTTAGAGGAAAGATAGTGCTCAAAACGTTAAGTTTGAATGTTTGTAACGCTATAGGATCCTGAAATACAGAAACTAGTGATGTATCAATAGTTCAAGGCTATTCCAACACAATCACTGGTGAATGTCGCTTGTTTTGTCATTTTTAGCATGGAGAACTTGTCAAAGAACTGTCTAGAATTTGTGGCTGCTCAAATTATTTGAAAAGCAGAATACATATCTGTGTTTTTAAAAAGACACAGTTAATATAACCTGGTTCAAAATTGGGGAATGATTGTGCAAAACATTTCCTAAATTTCTTTGTATGTGATATAGGGTTCAGCGATCAAGGATATTCGATTAATTTAATTATCCAAAACCACAAACATTAGAAAAATGTCTAGTAGGTGCAGCAGTACTAATGTTAAAAGATGATGGTTCCGCAAATCATGTCCTATAGAGCCATGACTTGGAAATTAAAAAAGGAAAGTGATATTTGCGTACAATAAATTAAGTTATTAGGATCTGCTGCTGGATATTCCTTCAGGACCAAGAGAGGACAATTATATACGCAGACCAACATTTCAAAGACAATGCAATAATACAGAAGGCGATGACTATGTAAGGTGGATTCTTTAACTCAGGTGGACATGTACAAAAACAACTCCGGAGGAGGAAGAAGGTCATAAGAACAAGAAACCATTGTAAGACCTAATTCTAAACTTTGTGAAACCGGAACAGATTAATTGTTTTAAAGGTTTTGTCATGTGTTTTCAAAAAAGGTTAATAACATTAAATATCTATTATGACATTATTTTGCACACACTCCTATATTATACCTACAAAATAAGGAAGCAGTAGCATTCAAATTTACCTAGGAAAGCACCAAGACGTGTGACAAATATTGAACCGGCGAAAATATCTTTACTTTTTTCCATGAAAGCAGTAGATAAATCTTGACACCGAGAGGATAGAATGTTGTTCATCTAGACCCTAAGGGAATGAGAGCCATTAGTTTGTCTTACTAAGAAAATAATGAATTTTTTTAAGCTTTCACAGCGTCCCATGGCGAGCGCCAGAGGTCTTCGGGACGAGAAATGAAATAAAATAGTAATGAGGCAAACGAGTTGAGGTCCCTTGGCGCCTTAAGTTACCTAGCATTCGCCAGAGAAGGAGAGGAAAAAAAACTCTCCAAGGCAAAAAGGGAATATAATTTCCCGTTGGATGGTAGAAAGACATTTACTCCTCGAACCGCAGAGGTAGATAATTATGAACTATGGAAATATTCCTTCATGTGTTCCTAATTGGTGAAATATGGAAACGTAATAATAAATACGCTGGTAAAAAAAAATCTGCCCAAAAGGCAAGAGGGAAAATATACTTCGACATTTGAAGGTGAAATAGAAGAGTTTATGGAGGCTTCTTATGATGCTACATTGCACTTTGGGGTGTATATTATTACTGAAAAAAACTTGTCTAAACTAAAGATGTTCAAAGAGCACGCTTAATCGTGATGCTGGATTTCATTTCAGTTCCTCTTGGAAACTGGCCTTAAAATGGAAATCTGTTGATTTAAGAAGCAAGATCAATACATATTGATAATCAAGTGAAGTAGTTACGTTTCCTTGACACAATTTTCTATACTCACGCCATCTCCTGACCTGGCATTTAATTTAATGAAAACAGTCTTTTGTTCAGTAATGCAAATTTTGATAGTGTTTTGTCTTTGTTTATGTTGGTGTTATATCCAGTGTTTCATTTGTAGTTATAACATTTTACAAATATCCTGATAATGAGAGCGATGCACACTCCCGAAACTTCGATATCTAATCCTCTTTTTACCTGGTTTTTTGCCCGAGAAGAAAGTGAGCAAAGATGTTCAATGTTTGACGTAGCTGACCTTTAGAATACACGAGTACATGGAATATCTCTGACCGAACTAATACGTTTTACAATTTTGTTCCATCTAGCCAAGCGAGATGACTCTGGGGTACAGGTCGCGAAATGTTTTTTGAACACTGAAGATGTTAAATGAAAGCTTTAATGCCAGTCGCTTATGTTTTCCATGGTCTTCAATGGCAGCTGTACCTTACTGCGATGTGTGCACCCTCTTCAAGTATCACTGGATTGTTTATTTGACGCGTCGCTATACGGGGAGGCCGTACAGTCTCTAGATATTAAATATTACAGATCCAGAAAGGTTTTTCACATGCACACAACATTGAGTAAAACAATTTTGTCATTAATCGTATTTTAATTCGTCTACGCCTGAAGTATCTTCGTCTCGGGTCATTATCACCGTCATTCTCGTCACTGTTTCCATCTCACTGTATTCAATTCTAATTCTTTCAGTTTTTTCTTCCATTTGTATATCTTTTTCCTAGAGTTCGTGTTTTATTTCATGCCATGATGGCATTAACTTTTTCCATTCCATTTACACAATTTGCTCAAAATCATTGGCGACACAACAGTTCGTCTTTCAAAGTTTCATTTCTGCAAGCAACGCATTGTTTGGCTGCTTTACCTAATAATTCTATAGAATTCAGTTCCGGATGTTACGGAGGAAGCCTTAAGGTTGCATGGTTATATTCTGACAATATTTCGTCACTCAAAAAGTTCTTCCGAGTTGACCTAATGGCTAGAATTAATCATACAATTTTGTTTTGGTGCTATTTTCATCAAACGGGATATTGTGATTTTGAAACCCACAACTTAAAAAACTTGACATCGGAGGCTAATCCACTTGTGTATTATGGTAGGAGGCATTATCTATTGTCAGCACCGAAATAAGGGGCAAATTTAGAATTAACATTTTGCGTAGCTATTTTACAAAATGTACAGTATTTATTTATTTATGAGCACGTAATATGCGTATGACTGTCACAGTACTTTACAGTCAGCTGTACTCGGCAAGGACGGGGGGTGGTTAGATGATTCACACGGTATATAGCATCAAGTAATAGGAGTGATAAGTTAGCAGAGTACAGGAGTCGGAAGGAGACAGAAGAGAAAGAAGGTTAGACCTAGGCTTGCTTACTGTTCTGTGGGTGAAGGAAGTCACTGTTCTAGAACCACTGAGCGACTTATAATGTGCGAGGTTTGCATTTGGGATGCCCTGGGTTCGATCTCTGGTTGCCGCGCACTCTGAACATGTGTCTTCTATGAAGTTCTCTCTTTGTCATTTCCTCAGAGTTCCTTTTCCTTTTTGTGTTACAGGACGACTCCAGGTATATATCAGCCAACGACTGTTAGATGGCGCTGATACTTGCATTTGGAACTTCTTGGCTCCTTCAGCGGTAAGCTGTTCGAGTCTCCACTGCTGGTTCGAGCTTTTCTCGACTCCCGCTAGAGGGAACTTCTGAGTCACCCGCCGGACAAGTAGCTACCAAGTCCTCCTAACCGTGTAGTAAACCCAATAAATGTTAGGGAATTCTGCGCGTCTCCTCCACTTACGTTGACCGTTCCTACAGCCCAAGCTTCTGCAGTTCCTTCATATCATCCGTTCCTTCGTGAAGCATATGCACAAAAGTTCCAATTTCGGGATGGAGGTTCTCCCTTACTATTTGCAGCAAAAAGGTAACATTAAATTTTAATTTTTTAAGTATAATTGCACATATCAGAAATGGTTTACGTGTTATAATACTATAGAAACACATTGTTGATATAATTATCCAACTGTCCCCTTAAGAAGTTATTAATCGATCTTTGGCATCACGTTATAAATATTTAATGGTGGTTAGCACTCCTGAAATCCTTTTTTATACATTTTTTGACACTATAATCGACATAAATATCTTCCTTTAGGAGTCTTAACAAACGTTCCAGGATTAGCCTTTTAAACCCATATCAATTTAATTAATTATATTTACTTCCTTGCCTTACTTCATAAATTTTATGTTATTATAATCTGAAAGTGTTTAAGGATGAATTCTCTCCTTTAACCCTTGTAATTGCGCCGCCGCTGGCATTCCTAATTTCAACTTCTTAAACTTTCCTGGCAGTTTTTGAGGTTCTGAAAATGCTATAATGCACTTTGGTCGAAATAGTCGAACAACTTTTCAGATAAAATGTAGCTCCAACTTCAAATTACTGTACGTTGCCTTTCTGATTCCTAACTCCCAGGTCATCAGTTCAACCTTTTGGAAAACACACACTAGTCTGCGACCATCTTTTCTCTTATTAATTATAAAATAGCGATTCGGTGGTTTCTAATGTTAGCTCTATATAACATTCTGGCTCTCCTAATGAACTTGATTTACACAAGCAGAATATAAAACTGAATTTTCATTGAGGGTTATTAAAACATTTTGACATTAGTATCCTTGCGTAGAAGAGCATTATAAACAGATTCGATTATATTTTGTTTTTCTGTATCTTAGTTGTTAATTACTGAGCACTTGTGTATTATATTACTTGAAATGCAACGAACAAACTATTAAAAGTGGTTGAGTGTCGTTTAAGATTAGTTCACATCACAGACACATACATCATATAAAATTTCACTACTTGCAACTTTAATATAAATACAGTATCGTAATGAATCCGACTAATATAATGAGAGGACGCACAGCAAACTTGTCATATAAGATTTATACTAAATGACTGTGGCAAACATATCACAGAAACACTTCGCTATCATATCGAACTTTTATATACAGGTGTAACCGTTGTTTTGCTGTATATTCTGTGTTCTCAGTGAATAAATCATGGCCATGTGATTAAATTGTGTGGAATGATATATAATGGCTTTTTTGTTTTAGAATGAATCTGTGACAGCTTGTTGTTTATCCATGCCGAACTAAAAATATTTAGCTGTAGTACACACATGAAAGTAAACTACTGTGAGTCGATAATGTTAGGTAAATGTAAGTACTTTAGTCATTTAGAAACAGAAATAAGTGATGTCTAACTGCTTATACCCTTTGGGAAGGGCTTGAGCTAATTAAAATTGCTTTCTGATTCATGATATTAAAATACAGAACCATGACTTACTTTATACTTCTGTAAGATATTTTAGTCTCTAGTCTGCTTTATGGAAGCAGGTAAACAAATATCTGTAGGTAAGTTACCGGAATTACTGAAGGCTGAACAACAAAACGTTAGTAACTAACAGAGCGTAATGTCTGAATCGAAGGTTTTTCCTTTAGTCGTCCAGGAAACACCGGAACCGGATGTAGGTTGCGCACTTCCGTTTTATCATCAGCCAAAAGGCAGTCTCAATTTAGCAGCCCGGGTGTAACATTTCGGGCTTCTGTGTGGCCAACGCATTTCTATGACTTCACTATTGTCAGCGTTCGCATGCAAGAGTTGCGTGGTAAAGTTTATAGCTGATATAAATTCACTTGGCGTGCAGTTTTCTTCAGCATATCCATCACATTTCTTTCCATTAGGAAATTAGAGGATCTCGACTTACATCAGTTTTCTTAGCTTTTGTAGAAACGCGTAGTCTTTCAGAGAAAGAAAATGACAAAGTTAGCGTGGATTCAAGGCTCTGTGACGTCAACAAGAGTGCACGCATACCCATGGGTCTCTGTTTTCTGGCTTACTGGTGGTGCGAAACTGTTGTATTCCGTGGTATTTAAAAATGCGTTTCCAAAAGTGTACTATTATGAGGTTGGTAATCCTGATGTTATTTCTATCGAAACAGTATCGCAACAATTATCCTATAACTAAAAATAGGAACAGAAACGTCGATCGTACTAATTAATACAATTAAAATATGAGATAATTTCAGAAATCGATAGCTAGTATAATATGAAGAACAACTTAACCAGGAAGGGTGTTAAACAAAGATGATTCAGAAGATATTCTGCAAAATAAATACATTAAAATACAGAGGTGGAGAGAATATATAAAACAGTATCTCAAGAAACTCCATAATTTTAATTTACACAATACTTCAACACATTTAACACATAAATAAAAATTATAAAACAACACAATTGGAACAGAGGAACTGGTTGGAAATAATACAGTAGGAACACACAATGTGTTGTAAAATGCAAAATACAGGTAACGCCATTGTAACCTGACGTGATATAGATCCTTACGGGAGATTCAAGATAGCAAAAGAGAAAAACAGTTGTGTGCAAGTTTTATACACATATTGATCGAGGAATAAAGAACTGCTAATGAATATAATTCATAATTGTGAGGATAAATTGTAAAAGCTCTCCGAAATAATTTTCGAGATATACACAACGTATGCCTAGAGGCACATACAGTAAATATCTTCTAAAATTACTAAATATAATATATTAAGACATAATTATTTAAAGAAACTTGATACATCCAAAGTACAACGTGAATAGAGAAATGTTCACAAGAACACATAAAATTTGGGACAAAGAAATTAAATTGATATTCTCAGAAGCGTAATTTACTGCTACTCTCACGAAATTGTTTATAAGGAATTACATGTATTTATATAACATTATTTCAGGAATACATTGGTTGAGTCACAGAAGAGTTATTAATAATTATTTATAAGTTTTTAGTACATGAATTTCATGTAACAGAAAACAAGAACTGTAAATCGTTGTTATTAATAATTAAACAAAGGCGGCAATGTGCCATAGTTAATGAATAAGAAAAGTGCCTTGCTTGCAGTGTCTTGATTGTTATATACCTTACGATCAAGACCACAATGTAAATAAAAAGTACAAAAATATCGACATTTAAAAATAACCTAATATAACAGACACTATCAAGAACTTAAATTTTTAATTTTGTGTGCTAATGATTAGAGCAGTACCAGTAACGTAAAATGGAGGTGTATTAATGATCACAGAGTGAAATGTAAAATAAGGTACAGGCAGTTGAAATAATGTGTGTTTGATTGAACTATGTCACAGAAAACCATACAAAACATGAAAGATACACCTTATTCAAACTAATTTGAATGTTGCACAGGAAGTGATTAAGCCATCCATAAGCAGTGTTCGCATAAATAATGTGTAAAACAAGACCTGCCGTAGAAAGCAAAAGGGGTCAATGGATATGAGACAGAAGCAACGAAAAGTGTATGAAAGAACAAGTAAATAATTTTAAAGGTCTTTTGAGTCAACATATCCGGGTTCGATTCCTGTGGCCGAACTACGTGACCCATGGTTTTTTCGGGGTTTTCCCGGGTCGCCAGCGGTATTCTGGGTAGGTTAATTACATCCTCCGACTTTCCTTCCCCTCCATTTCATTTCCAACATCATTTCACTTTATCTCTTATTTCGTAGTCTCTTTCAGGATAGATGTGTGGGCGGGTGTCTCGGCGGTGCATGGTGGTGTGATATGCTATGAGGAAAACTACTTCCTCCTCCGGTAGGTCGGTTGCCGGTCTCCGCTCCTCTGCTGGGACCATTTCGGGACCGCCAGCCAGGGACCTTTGGAGCTCGGATCGGCTGCTGGGCTCGTTGCCGTCCCGCAGTAGAGGAGCGTGTCCGTTGTCCTCCTCGTAGGGGACGGGATCTGTCCCCTTCAGCTGCTTTAGTGCGAGCGCTGCGGACCCCTAGCACTCGTGGTACCTCTGACGTTACTAGAGGAACCTCGGGCCGAACATTCGAGCCCCTTCCTGAATGGGAGTTGTTCGGATTGGGTTGGACTCGAGGGGGCAGTGTGTTCCCGTAACCAGCGGGCAATCGGGTACCTCCGGCCAGGCTTCGGCCACCCGGAGGGGGCAGGGGGTTGCCTCATAAGTCCCGGGTACTAGCCTGCAGAGCTAGTAGAAAGTGTGCTAGATCACCAGGCGGCCCCAGCGAGGTTTTTTGGTAGTCTTCCCTGCGGGGTTGACGCGCGTAAGTGGCATATCCACTTCCACCCGTCTTTAAGTTATTTTCGATGGAGAGGCTTTTTAGACTCAAGGTATTGCCACAAGCAAAGACTCCCCGGAGTTTTCCATCGCTCCCGGGTAACAGAGGCCGGAGTCTTTGGGCTTTCGGGTAGACCTCATTGAATATTTTGTCCGTTGTCCTCGCCTGTCGGGGGAAGTCTAAGTAATCTGTGGGGAGCCTTGTGTCAGCCGCCCTCTGCCTCCTCACGCCTCATCCTTCCTCCTGGGGGTGCCCCATAGTGAACTCAGCACGGTGGCCTACATACCGAATACCCTCCGTAGTGAAATCCCAATCCAAAGCCAACATATGCTGCGGAACAAAGTAACATAGAACAGAATCAAACATTATCTAACCTTCTTTTATGAACCCTGTAGCGACACATCTATTTCCTGTCCAGAGAAGCAGCATTTCATTCGATACAAAATATTACATTAATCATATGTCATTTTGAAAGAAAAGAAAATGAAGAAAGGAATAAGGCTGGTGCATCCATTGCTTTTCT
Source organism: Mantis religiosa (assembly GCA_030765055.1). Lineage (NCBI taxonomy): Eukaryota > Metazoa > Arthropoda > Insecta > Mantodea > Mantidae > Mantis > Mantis religiosa. The sequence goes on from CM060957.1 coordinate 87,944,867, forward strand.
TTTCTTTGTCCCTTTTTTTGTAATTTACGTCCTCCAACATTAAGTCATATCGGACGATGAAAGTAATGGGTGAAATGATGCTCAAATGAGCCGATGGTCCATAGAGCTTAGCGTTACCCGACATTCGTCTTTCATGATTAGGGAAAACCCCGAAAAAAACTTTATCCAGGTAACTCAACCTGACCGAGATTCGAACTCGGGACCTCTTGAACGTCAGGCAGACACCCTACCACCACGCTACTGAGGCGGACTATCCATTGTCTTCTCTAATATTTTCGGATTCGGAAAGAATTTGTTTCTTATCAGCGTTTTCTTGATGTTAGGGTCAAGCATGTAAATCTTGCAATTGTTGGGCTGATTGTTCTTAACGTTATTTACGATATCAGTATACAAACGTATCAAATTATCTGTACAGTAAGAGTTTGGAATGTCAGACGAGGCAATAGGTCGATTCTGAAAACAAGTCGATTATTGTAATTTGATGTTATGATACGTATATCGTATAACGTTTTATCCAACTTCATAAAAAGTACTTTTATATGCAAAATTTGTAGGATGGCTATATTCATTCATTTTCTAGTCAATAGTTGGAATAAGAAGGTCATGTATGACATCAGGTTTACTGTAGGTATATAACTGCGGTAACTAGGGGAACACTTATAGAACCAATAGAAAAGGTAATATTTACAGAACACAGACGATTAAAGAAACGGCATAGAAGAGAATCATGAAGCAAATGGAGACACCAGTTCGATTAATGGATACGGAACTGATCTTGCACAGGGCAATAGAGGTAATGGTTATGGTAATGCGCTGAGAAAGTAATGTGAATTTAACACAATATATTCTTTTTAATCAGGATGTGTCGCTGAGGTGGAGGACTGTGACATTACTGACACCTCTGTGGCGTTGCTACTTGGCAAGGGTAAATCAATAAATAACGGCAGTGTGCTCAAATTCCTCTGTAAACAAAGCGCCGGAAAATTGCAGTGTTTTATTTATCTACGTAATCAACCGCCGCTTTGAACACGTTCGCTCAACGTAATAAAAAAGGGACGGCATAGGCCTCCACATTCACAACATTCCCAACTGTGGACTCCTACGTGCAGCTCTTAGAGAAGAAATATGCAGAACAAGGACAGGCATATACTCAGGAGGTGACATTATTAGACTCAAGCGCATTTTTTACATTAGATATTAATAAGAGAATTGTAGTAAGTATAGGGTATAGTTGCTATCAATATATGGGTCATCTTTAAATTTTTATTTCTCCTAAAGCTGCTGATATCCAACTGAATTGCCTCAAGAACTGATAAGGCGGTTACCAGTTCAGTTTGAAAGTTACAGGTTAGAGTGAAAATCTGTTGTAAAAATAAGGATAAAGTTGTGTTATTTATTTGATGTAATGTTGGGTTGAAATGACTTTCTATTTGGTCATAACATCAATTGTTGTACATCTGCTTGCTTGTGCCATTAGTAAGTGAAAGCTATTTACTTTTTATGAACATACTTAGATTTTTGATGTTGCTCCAACTTCTTGTCTACTGACATTCAAAATGCAAGCTTCGATGTTGTCACCATTGAACCCATGCTAGCTCCAACCTCTTGTTCCACCACGGAAACAACATTTCTTGAGGATTTTAGTTAATTGATGGAAATTAATCATTTCTTCATACTAGCCATATATACGCTAAAGTTTTTCATAGATAGAGTCAACATGAAAAATTCAATGCCATGGCCGGGATTTGAACCACGGATCACCTGGTTTCCGCCCAGTCGCTCTAACCCTTGAGCTACCATGGCCAACGTGCCGTCCTGACACTAAATTCTCCACTTGACTCGTATATTTCCCCGGTAAACCACTAAGAGCTGTCGCATTCGAGATACACCGTTCTTGGCGACTTACTTATCGTAAGTACTTGAATCCCAGGCTTCATCATTTAATTCTTATTATTTTAGTTAATTGATGAGAATATTGTTTAGAAATCAAGTTATAAATTATCAGTGGCGAAAAATAACAGCGGCCTGCGGGAAAGAGTCCATGCAACTCACTTAGTTTCGAAAAAAAAGTCCTTGCGCCGATGTTTCTCCACTATATAATTAGAATTTCTACTCTGTTTCGCTTTTTGTTCAAGTTTTAGATCAGGTATTGGTCGCCCTAACATATTTATACTAACTCTTTCTTCTAATGCTTGCCAGGTTAACCAACGTCAGAATCCAGCAACATAAACATTTTTAGACACAGCGCCGTTACTATTTCCAATGCCTCTGTGAAAGTGACGTACCAAGCGTTATTCAATTTATTAGTGCATCATTATTCTCTGGAGTAGGTATTGTTATTCTCTGGTAATTCTCACCAGATTTTTTTGTTCTTTGTAATTGTTTTTTATGCAACGACTAGTTTTGAGTTGCATATAAACAAAGTAAAACTGACGCATTCGCTAAACGAACCAATGCTCAATGGACCTGAGGGAGTCAGGACGAACGCTTGTTGGAATTTGTTTGGTTTCATCTCCCCTACTTGAGACTAGAGACAACTCTGGCAACCGCGTCCTGTACTGACCAACGTAAATCATTTCGATAGTTAGTAGTCTAATATGTAAAGAATGGGTCCAATGTGTCGTCACAGGAACCAGGAACGAAGGGTTTAACTCTTCTTCAAGCGTTCCTTATATTCCCGTAAAACTTCCCTCTCTGACGAAGATAAGATTATATAATACGTGCAACATCGTGGTTTTTGTTCTGCTCTTCGTTGCCAGTTTTTTTAAACAATTTAATTATCTTTATATTATGATGCAGTATGTTTGAAAACACTATGTAAACTCAATATTGTATATAGGAAATTGCTTTTAAGGAAACTGTGCTAATTTTCTTAATTCCAGTAAAATGTATTCATTTAGAACAATGAATGCTCGTTTATATATACCCATAAAACAAAATTCTTAAAACCAATATCTAAAACAATACAAACATAGTAAATATATGACAAAAAAGTTAAAGAACATGAAAATGTATACATGTCATGTCCAGTGCGCTTAAAAATGTCAGACATTTCCTCTTATCTGTTAAATCACTTCCTCTGATCAGTCTCTCACCAGCCATTCGCTCACTATACTGTCTCTGGTACCTTTCTTCAAACAATTTTAAGTGTTGGTGCAAACTTTTGACCTTTTCCTCTGAATATGCACCCATATGAGACTTGAAAACATCTGGGTGCGAGTGGAGTACATGCAGCTTTAGTGATATTCTGAACGTAACGGATTTGCAGTTCTTCAAAAGACTATCTACCACATAGCTATAACTGTCCACTCTGTGATTACCTAAAAATAATTCACTACATTCCCGAAGCTCTTCCAGTCTTTCTTTGGTAAGAACTTGCTGATGAATTTGTCATCACAAAGTAATTTTTTCAGTAAGGGACCCATGGAAATTCCACACTTTGCCCTAACTTCTGATAGTTTGGGGTATCCATGTTGGAGGTAATTAATTGAATTCAATTTGGATCTAATACCTTTACGAAACGCTTGACGATTCCAAGCTTAATATGGAGGGGAGACATTAGTATCTTTTCCTGTTCAACAAGGGGTTTCCACTTTATATTTTTCTGGCCAAGAGTCTCGAAAAGTCTTACTCAATTGGTTCCACTGATTTAGTCTTAATGACAGGTTTTCTGCTTTTGATTTTGTAAGACCTAGATACTTGATAAAGTCATTTAACTCTTTTTTGTGAGGTAGTGAGATGTAGTATCTTCAACCTCTCAGAAATCTTCGTGGTCCATTGCGGTATTTGATTCGCAATTGTCTTCACAGTCCATCAGTACTGGAGGAGAAGGAATAGGAAGCTCCTTATTGTGGGGAATGGAACTAAGAGGTGTTGGCAAGACTGGATATGTAAAAATAATGATTATCTTACACATCTTATGTTGAGACAAATCAGTAACATAGAAATGGCAGTTAGAGAGGTGCTCTGTTGGTTCTTGCCAAATTCTAGGTACACGAAATATCACGTTTCTGTTTTCCCCTCTATACCAGGCCACAAGAGCAGATATGCAATTCCCTCATACAACATGTGGTGCCCAGTTCTTGTCTTGGTCTCCTGCAGGCATACCTAAATAAAACCTATGTGCTAAGCACAAGCTATTAGCATCGTTTATTCTATTATGCTTTACTGTTTTCGATTCATTAGTCTTGATGATGCTTACAGCAACGAGAAGACTCCATTATTCATCAACAATATGAGACAGTAAATCATAGCATATACACATATATCTCATATATAAAGTTCTCTTAGCTAATATAATTGTACTCTATTGCTTTCATATTATTTAACACAAAAAGCAAAAAAAAGTAAAAAAAAAAAAAAAAAAAAAAAAAAAAAAAAAAAAAAAAAAAAGATTATACTCGTATAACAGTAGGAATAAAAAGGACCTTTAATTGCATGGTTAACCCATTTGCAACTATCGGTCTGTCCGCCTCGGTAGCGTAGATGGTAACATGTCTACCTCACATTCAAGAGGTCCTAAGTTCGAATCTCGGTCACGGTGAGTTACCTGGATAAAGTATTTTCCGGGGTTTTCCCTAATCCTAAAAGACGAACGTCGAGTAACTCTAAGTTCCATGGACCCTGGGCCCATTGGAGCATCATTTCAACCATTTAATTCATCGTCCGATATGAATTAAAATGTTAAAGGACGTAAACTATAAAAAGAACTCTCGGTCTGCATCCGTTTTGAAACAACGACCTCGGGATCAATAGACTAGCGTGTAACCAACTAAACCACCCAGTACGACAATCGTGATGATGACAATGATGATGTTGATGTTATGATATTATTGTTTTCACTTTTTATCAGAGCTCTAAAGAGTAGCCTTATTTTCGTTTTTAGAAACGTCACACAAACCTGTCATGGAAAGAAAGAGATAGAACTCGTCAATTAACGAGATAAACAGACACTTGGATAGCGCTGGTATTTGAGGATTGCGCAGAGGCTGGGAACAACAATCCAGCTTTCAATTTTGACAGTGTTTGTCTCCTGCGTATACAATGCGCTTTATTATGTTGATGGCCCTAATTCTCATTGCGCTGTAGATTATTTCATGGCATACACAAGTGCCACTCATAGTTTGCACAAAGCTCAAATTATTTTCTGTTTCACATTGGTCAAGTATATCTTACGGAGCACCTATAGGACTATAGGGATGGTTTAATAAGAGGGTTTTTTCACTTAAAGGCTTGCTTCTTTTAGCTCTTTATATCATTTTATTAATACCTTTTATTTGAGGCTAAATTAATCTTGTTTTGAGGACTACTGACAGTTACTTTGCCAAATAATGCCTTACAATCTGAGCAGAAATACTGATAGTAAACTAATGCTGATATCATCATGCTAAATGCACGAGCTTTTCACTTTTCTGCTTTATATATTTCGTAGTAAGAACAAATCCGAAGTTTAGGCATTTACAGAGATGGAATGGAGATTTGGTAAAGATATCATTTATATTTTAGTGCAGCCTTATTAATTTAAATTTCTTCTTTAATTAATGATATATATATAACCAAAACTTTGGGCTTCTTTGTGCTCAAAACACTGTTTGTTTGTTTATATATACAGTGTCTTTTCTTAAGGTCTGCACCAAGTGGGATGGCTCAGGAAGTTTCGTTTGTGGCCCCATTCGGTAAGTCCACGTTCGATTCCCGTGGACGACCTAACTGACAAATAGCTTTTTGGTTTTTTTTTGGGTCTCCAGGCGTATGCTGTGTAAGTTAATTACATCTCCCAAATTTCCTGTCCCTTATGTCTCATCTGGTGGTCTCTTTCAGGATAATTGTCGGCATGAGCCTCGGCGTTGTATGGCAGGATGATATGCTAATTGTAAAACTTGCTCCTCTTTCATTCTCCAAACTTGGTCTTGTGGGGTAGTTTACGGACCACAGTAGTGTAGAATGTCGATTGTTCTGGCCTGCCGGGGAGCCTCCACTTGGTAAAGTGTACAGACCCTGTCCTCTGCACTGTCGTAGCTCCTTGGGACGCCCACCCTATCTCTTCTCTTGCCTCGGCCTTCCTCCCGTTGGTGCCCCGCTGGAGGCACCGGTACAATAGACCGCGATTGGACCTCCGTGCCGAATTCTCTCTGTAGAGTATTTCAGCCCAGTCTCAGTGTTTGCTACAAACAAAATTTTTCTGCAAATAGAGTTTCTTTCAATTAAATTTTAAAATGATCAGAAACCCTCCAAGAGCTTTGATACTATTAGTATTTTGGTTATTTTTAAAACAACAACGCCTAATACATTTTAACAGAAAAATGGTATAGATAAGAAAATAGTGCTGACTTCCTTAATAAACACAATAACCGCATTAAAGTAATATAATACTTAGAAAGCACTCATTTAATACAGGAAGGAGTTATATATGGTTTCCGAGATAAGGAGTCATAAATATACATAATTAACATTTGCTGATATGGGCTTTTAAACTGCCATTAACGTTGCTTGTTCCTCCCCTAAGTAAAAGTGAAGCATCGCAATAAACTGTATAAAGAACATACGCGCCGCACGCCACATGCAGACTTCCAAAGTCACAAGAAATAAAGTGACACATGAGTTTGGCCTTCTTGTGTTATTTTTCCATTTTAGAGTTATTTGTGGAATGCTGAAACACCACTCCTACTATATAGATGATCCTTAGAGACAAGAATTTTTTCCCGCTCGAATACAGCCTGTGGTAATGTTTAAAGTCAGTAAGAGAGTACAAAACATGAGCAGGCCGTTTTATTGCTGCCAAGAGGGGAAGCATAAACCGTCTTGCACGCCTGAAAGTACTTCCAGTAAATGAGCGTGCAAACACATAACGTCATTTCGTATGAAACGAGGTGAAACTAAATGCAAGTAAACCGTAACAGCCATTCCAGTGGTTTACGTGGGGTAAAGGTACAGGTCAAAGGATAAAATGTGCCTTCACCAGATGAACTATCTACTTCGTAAATGTTTCTGTAATTATCGCACCTTTAGACCATTTCCGTATGAAGACTAAAATAAACCTTATCTTCACGGCGCGAAGCTACCTGCCGGCCGCCGAAGTCAGCACACAGCGCCCGGCTATCTGGACATTGTGCAGCTAATGGCCGGTCTGCCTCTAAACAATAATCACTGTTGGCAGCTTTCGCGCTCCATTCATGTGTGTTCCTATTTCAAAATGTTCCCTTTTTATACAGGCCTATATAAAGTACTGACCAGAGCTCAGCGGAAAGTCACTCAGTTCAGAGTTCAGTTCAGGACAGTTCAATAGACAGTAGACAGTTGAGTTGAGTAGATTTCAGCTGAGTTTGGTGAGATTCTCTTGTTAGTAGCTCAATTTACAGCAATTCCATTGGATGCATCAGTTGTATTTTGTTGTATGCACAACAACGTCTCGTGTAACCCTTGAGCTTCCATCTGCTACAGTGTACAATGGAAAATTAAGTGTAATCGATTCCAATCCGTCCCCAAAACTTATATCTCTGGTAAACAGAGATGTGCCAGTTTAGAGGTCCATTGTATAAGATTTTCTGTACATTGTTAGCAAACTTCATAAATTCACAATAAATAAAGCATCCATTATGAGCTTTCTATAGTAAATTAACACGTGAGAAAGCTTCATACTTTGGCAACTAAAGAATGGATAGAAACAATAGATTGGAAACGAAAATCATGTCGTCACAGAGCAGACAGATATACAGATTGGAAGCTGTCATAAATAAGGCATACCAAAAGCAAAATGAAATAAACATACAATTTAAATTGTAAACAATATAAATAACTTCATATATAAAAATTTGTTCACCGACAAATTTTGGATAGTGATCAATAGAAGTAGGGATATGCGCTCGCATGCGATACAAGTTAGCTGGACACAGAGTATGAATGACGTGAGATATACAGCACGACCATCAAATGATGTACGTCGAAAACAACGCAACTTAGTACTCTGCAAACTAGTGAAGCATTGCAGATTCAAGGTCAAGGTGTAGTACAACGCGAGTGTTTTGTTGCTCTTGCTGTGAGGCGATTGTCATACTCATGCTGTACCAGCCTGCAGTTGTTTACAATTACAAGCAATAACAGCATGTCCATGTGAAGTATACCTCGGCTAAAAGCATACGCCTCCGGGCTTACGTGAGCAAGGAATCGGTAAGCAACCCAATGTCAGATAGGACGATGAAAGAAACTAAATTTAGTGATGAAAAGGATGATACACAAATTTAAACAGATTTGTATACATAAATAGAGCAGTGCAGATAACACAGAATCTTTCTCCGATCTATTGATTTAGTAATAATTGAGAAAGTCATTATATTAATTCTGGTTTGAACCACCACGAGCTTACGATTTATGCAGTTTGTGGCATTAAATAATGATTGAACCAAATGCTATCTTCCATTTCTATACAACAAAGCTTTTCAAGACAATCCTCTTGCCCACCTCTGTAGTGTGGTATTAGCGTGTCTGCCTCATGTTCAAGAAGTCCTGAGTTAGAACCTCGTTAAGGGAAAGTTATCTGGATAAGGTTCTTCCGGATTTTTTTTCATATCTTGAAATGTGAATGTCGGCTCTTTGGAACCAGGGATCTTTTGAGCATCATTTCACCCATTTCATTCGTCGCCCGATGTGACCTACTTTGGAGGACGTTAATTAAAAAGGGGGAAAACCGTATCTTCCACTCTCAGCTACATCTTAAATAGAAAATGCTTTCATTTTTTATTTCTTACTTTTTCAGTAGTTCTAAAGATTTTCATTAAGTTACCCTATATTTATGGTATTTTCAAGGGCAATGTAATGTAAATTTTGAATATCCTGAAAAAATTGAGCCTAAAACACCTTTTTTTCTGAATGATTTTGCATTGATGACAAGTCTTTAAAATAGACAGAATCTTTGCTATATAAAAACATAGATGTGAAATCACAAAGTGTATAGCAAATGAATAATGAACAGTTCTTAAAACATTAAACTACCATTTAAGGCTACTCTATACCATTGTACATCCTTTGAAAAAAATTGAGCAGACTCTGGAAGCGTATATTTTTCTATTCCCACATTGTTTCCACGGCCGGTTTGCAATAGTGTCACGGAACGTGTCTCTTCAACTTCGTCCTACTGCATTCTCTCATAATTAAGTCTCAGTTACTAAACGTGCACTGACAGCCAAGCGATTATAGACAAGTATGTAGGAGCTAGAGCTACAAAGGCTCTCATCCCCGACATCATTTTGTTTTTTACTGTAGAAATATAAACTGTATATTAGCCACATCCTAATATAACCTCCAATTGCTAAGGTTTACTTGATTTATGGCATTTATGCTCACACAAAAATATTGAAACTCTCGATCCTGATTTTAAACTAAATGAAATAAATATTTTATGTCTATATGTAAAATCAAATAAAAGTGGAAAATAACTTAACAGTGGGTGTGTGTAAACCTCTGTTTCTACTGGGCATTGAGGAAACCAAATGTTTGGTGAAATTTTCACGAAAGGATACTTCGCATTATATGCCAGCAACTTTCATAACAGACGAATGAGCCCGAGTGTTCACACAACCAATATTAAGGCAATTTTCTAATGACATTATATTTATCATGAAAACGACAGGAATATGTTATTTACATCTATATAAATGAGTATTTAAAATAGTGTTTTTCTTCTGCAAGGAAATATAGGTAATTGACATAAAATAAAAATAATAAAAAGAAACATGCACATCAAGGGCTCGAACTCATGTTGGTCCACTTACGAGACACATGCATTTTATCGCTCGGCTACCATCTATACGGCCAAGCCGCAAAGCATCTCCCTATTTATCGCATAGCTTTGAAATAAAGCCATAGTTGTATCAAAGCGTATATTGTGAACGAAGCATCCTCGATTGCTTCCGATGTTTTACATCGAACTTTGTGATAGCTGCTCCTTTTTTCTTCTTCTACTAAGACTGTACCCCAAAAAATAATACAATGAAAAATTTCTACAACAGTTTACTTCTAATATCATTAATGATATATAATAATATAGGTTTTCGAATATGTAAGTAGAGGAAGTAATTTGACTTTAACACAGATTTCTTTCACGGAACTGTTTTGTTATTTCAGCAGAGTACACCTATCTTTTCTTTGGTCTAGACAATTTTATTATCTTCTACTCATAAAATTCCCATTCCAGTTTAATATTTGAACATAGGTTGCGTTCATAACCAAACCAGCAAAGAAAAATAATTGCCTACTTGTAATAAAAGTTGCCTGGATGTAAAATGAGTACTGAGAAAGTTTACCACTTCACTATTACTGTTGAAAAATGACCTACTGCGCGAAAGATGGTGGCTTATGGGCAATAAATGTCCTAAGAATGAACAGGCGGGATTGATGATAGAGAAGTGACCAATTAAAAAGGATATTGTGGATTTGGAACTCATGGGCATTGCTAGTTGAGTCCATTGAACTCCACGTCCTACTCTTATTTCATTTCCATTGTGGCCAATTATAACATATTCAATTTTAACTTGGCTTAATTTTTATAAACATGTTTCATTGCCTGGAACTCGACTGAATGATATAACGACACGTTTTACAAGGTACTAAAGCATGCGATATGAAATTATCTTTGGCAAAGTTTTGTATGCTCTGTTTATGGCAGCAAACATTCATAAAGCGTAATCACATTTAGAAATACATGACTAAACCAATTAATGTGGCATTATGTGACATTAATATTTTGCCTTTTAGTATGCTTTCATTACCAACGTTATAATGCGTTTGTTTTTAAATGACTTGCCGTTCACGAAAGGAAAAAGAAACATGACGATCTTGCTATGTTTAAACAAGTTCTATACAAATCCCAAGAGAGCAGCAGAGTTATAATACTGGTCTACACTAGTCTACACTTTAACTATATGAAGTGTTTTTATTAACAACCGGATTATTGTAGACTATGTGGTAGTAAAATACTTTAGTTAGTTTCTAGTGACGACTTTAAAATCAATTTGTACTTGCACAATCCGGAGAGAAAGAAAAAACAAAAATGACCTCCCATTATTCGAATAAAGTAAGCATATTTTAGCACGGAAGACGAGAACAAGGAATATCTCCGAAATTTTTAACTCCAAAGAAAATGCATTTATCATAAATGTTGTATTTTGACCAGATCTACATTTTTAGCACAGCAATATCTTGTATAACTCTTACTGTTTGCCAGTCATGCAACTCATTCAGAGGATATTCTCAGAAAATTTAGAATATACTTATATTTAATGTGTCATTAAAATGCCTTGTATAAGAGCTACTTGCATGGGTAGTAAAAGAAAATAATAATAAATCTTCTGTAAATAGCTTTTTAAGGCAAGGCTACACTGAAAATTCCCAATTCTATAATAATAAACCTATCATTATGAAAATTTAGCCACATAATTAGAGTACAATTTAAAACCTGCATGCAAATTTTTATGCTGCTACACCAAATATTTCATTATTTATTAATTATTTTTCTGAAAATATTTTAAAAATTAAAAATGTTCTACACGTCAAAAATTTGAGATTTTAAGCTGAATCTTTGTTTTTTGCTAGTGCAGAGCAATTTTAAAATACCCACATTCTTATTTTTTGCAGTACTCTTGTAGCATTTGTTCTAAAATATTTTCCACGTGTTAGCTCTCAAGATTTTGAAAATATTAACTTATTTTAGTATTTAACACCATACAATTCTCAAAACATGAGCATTAACCAAAAAAGGGAGTGCGAAGTTTCTTATTTATATATTATGAACCAATCCTGGAATTTCACCAATTTAAATAGAAAAAATTGACTCATGGAGCATTTTGTATACTGAAAAGTGTTAGAAGAAAAGTTTCTCAACAAATAAATTTTAAAGTCATGATTGTTACTTTTAACGATTGCTAAAGGTTTCTTGAAATTTTTACGTGATGCCCCAAACGGTGCAAATGATAAAAGCAGCATGCCATCTATTACTACAAACCCCAACCTACCAAAAATGCCAAAATAGAAAATTCCATGATTTTCAACATTTTCAGCGAATTTTCAGTGCAGCCTTGCCTTAAATACTTTTCATTCGGAAGGACAGCTACATAACTGGTAAACCTCAAGTAATCGACAAATATGTACTACACAGGTATTATACACACTGTTTAAAACCACACTTTGAATAAACACTTTTCGTAGCATCAGCGGTTTCCGAGATATTCGTTATTAATGGTTCGAATTACTATTTATAGTTTCTCAATTTCTAAAGTTCTGCCAAATTTTAGGTGTTTCTCGACACTGTTTGAGTGGGTTTGCAATTTTAAGGAGAGTGTATGGCGTCCATTTTGTTATTTTCTTTGTATGCACAACGAAATGTGTCTTACAGTTATTTATGGAAATTTGTGTCTCAAAATCAAATAAGTAGGCGAAAAAACTCTCATAACAGTAATTTCTGCACCCACTAATAACACTGGGCAACAAAAAAAGTAATTTTGGAAGTTTCGACCACTTCATGAGGCAATTCTTACTAATTTTGGTTTGAGGAAAACAAATATGACGATGAAAAAATTTTATTATCTCTAGTTTCTATGATATACAGAAGGTGGATATATTACATATTAACGGATTGAGAGAAAATGATACATTTTAATTACATACATGCTAACAACAAGAATGTGCATTTGATTTTTTTAACTGGTAATTACATGCTAAGAGTTCTAAATTGCGGGAAAAATACTTCGCAGGTAGTCGTGACTGAAGAGAATCATGTGGTGACCTATTGAACTCGTCGTCTTTTAGCTTGCCTCTTGTGATGGAGTTCCGCAGAATCCCTATACAAAGACCAACAGTAATCCACAAGTATTACTTCATTTCAACGGCCCTGATATCTTTGCTCCATAACAGAAATGTCCTGATGGAATCTCTCCCCATGTTCATCACTAACAGCTCCACAAATAGGAGGGAAAAAGTTTAGGTGGGAGTGGAGAAAATGGATCTTAAGGGACATTTAGCATCCAACTTTACGGTATTTTTGCAGGAGCACTGTCACCAAATGATTGTAGTTGTCTTGTCGCCTAAAAGTCCATGAACAACGCCCTTGAAGGCTTCCCAAGCTTCCTTTACTTTCCCCTCGAAAACATAGTCAAATGCAGGTTCTCTTATTTGTGGTCCGACAAAAATGCCTTCCTTGACTTTTGCATCACTTAATTTCCAAAATTGCTCTCTAATTGTGTTTTGTTATTTGACAGGTGTGCCAAATCCCAAAGAAATTCCCCCAATCTTCACTCTAAAAAAAATGAAATGTCACTTTATCTTCAAAACAATAGCTAATCTATCATTTTATGGTGATTTTTTAATTCAGCAGATAGAAATACATGTAAATTCATTATTTCTAAGCCCGAAATATTTTCATTGTTGCCCAGTGTAATGACAGAAGCTATCTGTTCTTTCATTGTTCATTTACATATGAATAAGAAACAGCACCCTAAACATCTTATATTAAGGAAGTACTGCATAACCTCGCAGCACACATTTTCATGTCTAATACGTAACACATATAATAGTACCTGTGCACCTATTAGTAATCCTTATATACGTAATACTCCTTCATATTACAATTGAATTTAAATAGAGGTGCCAGAAACGCCCCAAGAATAAATTAAAAACTATTTAATGCATACCTTGAAGTCTGGGTTTGATTTCAGTATGTACAGAGCCTAGTAAATTAATTACCTACCTGCTTATGAGTTGAACCTGAAGACATGCTATTATATCTGAATTCTATACGTTAATTTGGGCATAGAAAATTAGCATTATATTTGCAGATGTTGTGGAGAATATGATTAGCATGAAAGCAAACTTTGGGGTAGTGTCTAATTTAAATGAATTGTGACAGCATGGCAGAGTAAGGAAGAAGAAGAAGAAGAAGAAGAAGAAGAAGAAGAAGAAGAAGAACAAGAAGAACAAGAAGAAGAAGAAGAAGAAGAAGAAGAAGAAGAAGAAGAAGAAGAAGAAGAAGAAGAAGAAGAAGAAGAAGAAGAAGAAGAAGAAGAAGAACTGCTGCTAGTTTATCTTACCAGGTGGCCGGAGAAACCCACATGGTATTAAAAGCATCAGGTTGGCAAGTGTGCAGTACTCAGCTTGCGTTTACCGTAAAATCTATCACGCTATCACACTTAACTTGTCATTTTTCCGTGGATTAGAATCTTGCAGAATTATTGAGCGTTGTTTTGGACACCCCAGTAAACCAGGGTAGACACAGGCTTCTAAAATTCAACACATCAGAAACCTGAGTCTACTCTGTTTTACTGTATGGATATCAGACATGGCCACCATCAGCAAAACAGAAACAAAAACAAATATGTCAACGGAAGATGCAACGCAAAGTTCTGGGGGTATCTCTGAAAGACAGAATTTCAAAGGAAGCGATGAATCAGCAATCACAGACCAAAGACATGACAGAATTAGCCACAATATTAAAACGTAAATGGGGAAGCGACGTAGCGGGACTAGAAGACACCAGGTAGACGTACGAGTGCAAGGCCACCATGTAGGATCCTCGAATAGGAAAACGACTACAAGGAAGGCCGGGACGCAGATGGGCAGATATCTTCAAGGAGCGTGCAGACCAGCAGTGGTCGAGGGTAGCAAGAGAAAGAAGCGACTAGAGATGCATTTGTGTAGGGACCAATTGTGAATAGTGCAAATAAAGAACAGTGGGCCCAAATAGTGAATAGTGTAAATACGGAGTAGCAGTGACTAAATAGTGAAAAATGTACATGTATAATAGTAATGGCTAAATAGTGAATAGTGAAAATACTGATATTAGTAATTAAAGAGGGAATAGTGCAAGCACTACATAGCGTTATTACTAGGCAGTGACTAAATAGCGCACCGCATAAACAGATAAGAGTGACAATAAGCACGTCCAACGTCTAACGTGGAATAACTCAACACGTTGGGATAGATGAACTCTACCTATCTTTTTTGTGGTAATTTACGTCCTGCAACGTTAAGTCATATCGGACGATGAATGGAATGGATGAAATTATGCTCAAATGAGTCCGGGGTCCATAGAGCTTAGAGTTACCTTACATTCGTCTTACAGGATAAGGGAAAACCCAGGAAAAACCTTATCCAGGTAACTCACCCTGACCGAGATTCGAACTCGGGACCTCTTGAACGGGAGGCAGACATTCTACCACCACGCTACCAAGGCGGGCCTCTCCCTATCTGATTACAGGTCTGCCCTTCACGGAACATTTTAGGCAATTTTCATTCATTTCATTTTATTTCATTTATGGATACGCATCTGTGAAAATCCTAAAATCTAAAATTTTGCTTAGATTGACTTGAAACTCTATTGCTAGAGTATTAACAATAGTTCACAGGCCAATTTTCAGATCTCTGTCCAAAATAATTCTTGTGATATTAATATATTTTTAGTGTTTTATTGTCATTTAATTAAACTGTTCCACATGATGCAATTTTATTTACACAAAAATAATACTTTGTGGTAATACTCATAAATATATTATTAGTAAATTTATGAGAGGAAATTTTAATCTGACCCTTGGTTTAGGATAAAAAATATTCAATTCTCCTTTCATTAATTTTTAATATTTGCTTGTGAAAGGTGTGCTTTGTTATTTAATAGCACAAACACTGGTGACATTATAAAAAATTCATCCCATCAATTTCCTTTGATACCGTTTTTATCCAAGCACGATGCTCTGCCTTCATTGAACTGTCCCGCCCAGGAACGCATATTAGACACATCCATGGTACCATCACCACATGCCTCACTCAACTGGCGATGAATGTCAATAGGTGTCACACCAGGAAATTGGAGGAAACGAATGATTACACGCTGTTCTTGCAATGAAAACGTCGCCATTTTAAGTATAAAGGCAGTCTCGTCGCTGCCACTAGCGCTCTGTGCAATATACAGTCTGCCATCTCTGTTACGCATTCACAAAGAGTCCACGTATATTTTTAAAAAAAGACCAGAAGTTCATATCTGGTCCCAGTTCTGAAAAAAAATGGGAGATGTTACAGCTTAGAGTACCTCGTGATAAAGCTTACGTAAGAAAGAACTGATTTACTTCTCTTGCATTTATGTTTCAATTGAGTTCCTTGGCAGAAAAAAAAACTATAAAAAATCATTAAAGTGCCGTTTTATAATTGCTCAGAAGATTATTTCTCTTGGAATCGTGCACTGTTTCTGGTTTCTTATTTCGCTGCATATATTTTGCGCTTTGTAATTATGTGAAAATGTGGCTTTATATTAAACTAAGGCAACACAAAAGAAGGTACTAAAAATACGAAAGTTAAAATGTAAGTAAATAATTGTTTAAAAACGAATCAACCATTCCTGTCAAAGAAATTCTACCACAAAAGCATAGCTGTAGGCTATGCACCATTTACACAACCCGCCTTTGTAGGGTATGGGTAACGTGTCTGCCTGACGTTCAAGGGGTCCCGAGTTTGAATTTCGGTCAGGGTAAACTCTCTCTAAAAGGTTGTTTCTTTGGTTTTCACCTTATTCTAAAAGATTACGTTCTAACATCTTGGGATCATTTGAGTATCATTTCTCCCATTTTATTCATCGTCCGATATAAACTAACTGGTTGAAGGACATTCAACGTTAAAGACAAGCTCCAACAAGATACACAGAAGCTCACCAAAGTAACATTAGCCATGCAAGCTTCAGAAAAAAAACTGAGCATCAAACCAAAACGCTCGTAAGGAAATGAACGCCAAGTTCTCCAAATTCATCACCCACTCAAACAAAAACAAAAGAACAAAAATCTCTTCAGAGAGTTATTAACTTCTATACATTCATACAGAAAATATCTGAATAATGGTCGGTCAAACTGCTCACACACCAGAACAGAACAAAATCTTTACATATACCACATAATTGTAAAAGTAATATAATTAAAATCGGATAAAAATGCTTCTGCTTCACATCGCCAAAGTCCGAACCCAAATCCTAATAAAAGCTGAAGAGGTAGTTATCTCTGAAACAGAGTTTAGTAAATTCGAATTCGCTTGGTGCTACTGGTTGATTTACCTCTTAATGAATGAATCATTCATTACTGAGGCTATCTCTGGACTATCACCCTGTCCGTTTTACACTTACACGTTTATTAGATTTTAAATTTCAAACAATTGAATCTCGATCTTGACAAAATATTGTTACTCTTGCTCAAATACAGCGCCCTCTGCAAATATTTGAATACCGCGGCTGGCTCACTTAGGGACGTTTGAAAATTGAATTACTGCGATTTTTATCTAAGTAGGTCTCAAAATTGGATAAAACAAAGAGATCAGGTGTAATGAAAGCTTGTACTTTGAGAAGTACGTATATTAAAATATGGTATCGCATTTCTACAAACATCACATTAAAGCTGAAGCCTTTTACAGTTTACATTTGCCTCATTTATCATTTAATGGCCTTTCAAAATGAACTCTTGCTTTCCAAGAGTTACAATTTTGTCCACTTAATTTTCCATTAGGGGACAATATATAATGTCAAGCTTTTCCATTGCAATTGCCAAACTGATCAGAAATTGAAACTTCTGGGCATAATAGCTGTTTTAGTAATGACTGCAGGAAATTGTTTTTCACATGCCGATCACTGCTGCCAACATATGGTATTTCCCACAAATCTTTCCCATTATTTCTCCCACCCCACTCTTTTTTTTAGGTAACGCCCCCGCTTTCTATCTGGTACCCGGGGGCATACATTTATTTTAATGGACTGTAAGCTTCCTCTACTGGAACCATATCGATTTTCTGCCTCGCGCTCTGATTTGGCGCTTCTCTGATTGAAGCGTCGCTAATTTGTTTTCCATGTACAGCGTTAGTTTTTTGTTTCCGTACAAGAGCATGTCCGTCCAGCCTGAATCTTAATTTGTTACGGATTTAGGTTTTGTGCATCAAATAAATCTAACTCGGAATGCAGAATCTATTTATTTACTCTTGTCAACAAAGGAAGTACCATTTGGCTTTGTCCCTCTTTCGTACTCTGACTCATCTCCATTACAAACAAACGTGAGTGTGGTCGATATCTAAATTGCTAGTGCTTCTGTCGCTTAGGCACAGGAAAGAAGCCAGTTCTTCCCTTCGTGTACACCAAATATAAACATGAATTTGTGGCCGAAGTGTTCCTAGGCGCGTTTTCTCCTGGTTCCCCCGTCATTCATTCCCTCACCTTCACTTCATGTCATATCCTTGCTTATTCTCATACTGACCGCATAGCTTACTTCTTGCTGTGAAGATAAGCATTCTCCGGCGGGGGATGACTATACTCTTTCGGCCTTAAAGTGTGTACAGATGAGCATTACGTCGTAATACAAGTTTTAGAGCGAGCGAAAAAGTGAAGCGCGAGCAAAAATAGTTCCTCACTATATTGCTTATATTATCTGTTATTTGATGTATTCAGGTAATGAACAGTGTGAATAAATACCGTAATTCAACTTCCAAAACATGTGCTTAAACATTTTGCTTCCATATGTCACGTAGTATTTGGTACTTCCCTGAATGCGTTGTTTACTACAGTGAAGCGATGCTCCTTTTACTCGTCCAGTTAGTACATATTTGGTGTTCGCACTTGAAGTCAATATGTCGGGATACTCAGTTCCTCTGATAATGTACAAAACATAAAGGGTGGGAAGCTTCCAAAAGTGATGAATGCACTATTTTATTAAATGTCTTTAACCTTTTCTTTCAAGGTTATGACACCCTGTCTGTGAAAGGCTAAACTGAGTTGACGTCTGAAGCAACTGGTGTAACGGTGAACACTGTTTAATGTGAGAACCGAAATTAAACAAACAAGAACTGTAAAACTCCCTAAAAAGTAAAGGAAAAAGACACTTACTTTTTTAGGGCAAACAGATGATTTTGTTAAAAATGCTATTCGCATTTAAGTGCATAGTTCCTTTTCAAACAACGAGTCTCATACTCTAGATAAGGTACTTTTAAGAAGCTTTTACTCACAAAATATGACTTTTCCTTTAGCAACTTCTTTAATTAGTTTATTTAGTAAATATGAGTCAAGGGCTTTTCTAATCCTATACTGCTACAGTAAAACATATGACAATTTGATAAGAGTCAGACATAAACAGCTGACGGTAGACATCGTTAGCACGTGTTTGCTGGCGGAGTGATTCAACTGCAATATATGTGTGCGTCCCCACTTTAAACCCGGAGGGACTGAAAGATGCTAACCACGTCTCACCCTCTATTACTGCATCCTGTTCTTAAATCCCGTTTTATACACGGATGGGGGACTGGTGGTCGGGCCTCCATGTCCATATAGCCTAGACTCTAATTCAAGACATCAGGGGCGTGGCGTGGGTGATACATAAGTGCTGCCGGTTGCTTCATATTTAATTTAGGGAGTGGCAGTCAGAATTCCGAGGGTTTAAGTTGTTGCATAATATAAAACAAACACATATATAAATAAACATTTTAGTGAAATGCCCTATTTAAAATGTCATTACAATTTCTCCAATTTAGAATATCTCTTTCTATTTCAATTCAATGAGCCGATTCTTCTCCAATGAAACATCAATAGCTGAGTTTTCATATGTTGCTTGCTGTTGCTTTTTAAGTTTATTAAACAACCCCTTCTCCACTGATAACAAAGACAGAGATGAACGTCTATTTTGACTTTGAGTGCTCCCTGGATAAGTGTGTATTCTGCGAAGATCTGATAAAGATCATTCTGCTGATGCACTAGTCGCTGGAATAATCAAAATTGAATATATGATCCTGTGATTTAGTTTTTAAAGGCTTGAGATCCGGAATTGGCCTTCCTGTTGAAATTATATGACATTCGGCACCAAAAGAACGCGAACTCAATGACCAATTTAAATGGTTTCGGTCACACATTTCTATTTTGGATGACGTTAACAGAAGAAAAACTACGAAGAATCACAAACCAAAGTGAGTGGTTGGAATGCATAACCTCCTACATGCAGGTCGTACACGTTACCACTGCGCCACCTTGCACGGTCTATTTAGTGTTAGCGCTAGGGAAAGAAAATGCAGCACTGACAGAAGCTTATTTAAGCTTAAAAATACATAAATGTAATTAAAGTAATCTCTTAACCTAAGCGCTAGATCTTTAATTTTAATTTATCGATTAAGTTGATATGAGAGTTTAGCAATAATATTTCCTTCCCTTGAATGGACCCAAACAGTTCGGTTTTAAGCTCTGTTTCTTTAGAGAATCCCATCTCTCCATAACCTACTTGGCTAGACCCAATTCACTCTTATATCTAGGGCTATGAGCAAGTACAATGCGTTTTATCTCGCTAAAGCTGGTCGGTCCATTCTCAGACGTGCATGACAATGCGGGACGCTTGCAGCTGAGACAAAAGACGACTTCATAACTTACCCTCGCCAGTCTGCCGGCCGCTGTTTACACTTCACACCACTAGATAAAACCTTTCTGGGTTCAAACAAAATTGCAAAAAGTACACCACGTCTATATCATGTCCTTGTTTACTAATGGAAGATGCAAATGCATTGAGGTCAGCACGGTTCACGACCGTTCTGCTACAGGATTTGCATGTGTTTCCTGGTTCTCGTATATTTCATTAAGGTAACCGTCTGAAAATGTGTCATAAGTGATTTTTTCTGTTGAGATATTGATAAATTAGATCAGTGTTTAGATTATGTAAAAAGAAATGGATTTGGGCACCGAAAAGGGAAAACTTAACTACGTACATTACAAATATTCTGATTAATTTTAAAACATATGTAAATAGAATATGAGAGGCAATACGCTTGGGCTAAAGTCATGCCGTATTTAAATTTAATTTACCTAGCCTAAATAAGTAAATAAGAAAAATAAAGTGCGAAATTTTGAAAATTCACAAGATGTAAGATATTTTATTACAATTTGGGGAGCTGAATTTTTATTCGTCTAAGTTTGTACGCCAATTTGATGAATAATTTCGTTATTTTGAGTTCTCATGCCAATTTGATGTATATTTGTTGTTATTTTATGGCGTTTTATTCCTTTTTCTCTCCCTGGCTGTACTCGACGAGTACTGATATTAGTACACATTGAGATCGATGTTTCTGTTACTTTTAAGGATTGCATTTTATTTTAAATGCAGAATAAATATATTTAAAATACTATTATTTGCATGCATTTCTCCCCGACGATAATTTTTTTTCGGAGACCTTTTCATCACCATGATTACGTGTTTTTCACAAACATAAAGAATACAATTTCCTTTACAGCGCGTCTCTTTTTGTTTTATCACGCATCACATTAATATTTAACTAAATAACTATTCTAATATTTTTGAAATGTAACTAACATTTAAAATTGATGAGCAGTGTTTGCTAGGAACCATATTTAAATAACTGTTTCAATATGTTAAATATGCTATTACAGTCATGCCAGTTATCACACATAATACTATATTTGCCATATTTAAAAATCATAACCTTAGGTTTTTCCTCTGCAAATTCATCGTTCTAATAAAAATGCACAAAAGGAAACATTTTAAGAAATGATTATCCAAAATTTATGTAATAGGTAAATGAATAAAAGATATGAATTAGATTACTTTTTCAAACGTTAAACTGATGAAAAAGTTGATACTCCTTTTGCTCAACTATTTTTTTCAAAAGCTAATAAATAAAATGTAATCATTATTTAAAAAATTATGCATGGTTATTTTGAAAGTACTGGCAAGAGTTGGCATTCCCATGCTCTATTTAATATTTTCTAAATTGCAATTTCATAGTCCACTTGCCACAAAAAAAGTTTGGAGTACTTGTTATTTGATTTTCTTTATGAACAAAAATATATCCAAAACTTAAAATTTTGTCTAAACCACACTGTTAATAAAACATTAATAATTTTATACAATTACAAATATATATTTTTCATACTTTTATGTATACAATTCTTGTTTGATATTCTATGCAAATACGCTAAAAGGTTTAATGTATGAGGTTCCCAATTTCGTTATAGCCTTTATTCTACCAGTGCAGTGGTCGTTTTGCTCGGAGTTTCTTCGGCTTCTGAAGAAAATTCTCGAATGCTCCCAGCTTGAAGTAGCAATGCAAATTAACGGTAAACTTTTCAGACACGCGAGAACAGTTAGAAAATTAGATTGTTACGTTCTATTTTAAACTCTATTACTGGGTTTAACATCCTAGTTTTCAGCGAGAACAGCCTCTACAAATGATGTGAGAGTTCACAAACATGCCTCTTCTCATAACATGCTTTTCAGACAGGCTCGTGCAACTCACCAGAAGTCCATAAATCACGACCTGCTGTAATCTTTCTACACAACTCTCCTGCAGCTAGCACGTACCTGAAAAAAAAAATAGGTTCGTGTTTCATTACGTCATTATTTCTTTTTTTTTTAACCTCTAACCGTGGAATAATCCCTGTATATGCTGCTAATCTTTCATCAAAGAGCACAAGAAAAATCACAGCAGAGTACACAGAGTAAATAAAGCCTGGTGGTGGCTTAAGCACGGTTCATTTAATGACTTCTTTGCACCTCTCTGGAGCTTTGTACTGAAATAAAGTCAAACATAAAAGTAGTCAAGCATTTTATGTAAAATAACTTATACAAAGAGAATTTAATTATACTCCCGTTAATAAAAAGGTTGGGAAAACAGTGAAATGTTCATATAAGTAATATGTTTGCTGTTTTGGAAACACTGCAGCTGGAGTTACTATTAGTTAAATTAAGTTTATTTTAGCTTCCGTTACTTTCTCTGTCATTTAAATATAGTATGTAATAGTGGGAAGTGTATCTCACCTTTTTTTTCTCTGTATCTCACCTTCTCACCTGTCTTTTCAACCTTACAAATAGGTTGTACCTACGACTAAACTTTTAGAGACCTTTCCAATTAAGTGTAGTGATGGTAATGTAAAGTTCTATTGCTTAAAACTGAAGGGACTATTCGAGTATGTTTTATTACAAACGTGTACATCTATGCTTAAATGTAAAGTCATTTTAATGAAATTGCATGGTGGTAGCATTTACACCTGTGGCAGTTTAAAGTGTGCTTCATAATACAATTATCCTTTTCCGCTGTTCAAAATACGCTTTCTGGAGATAATGAGAAGAATTGATTTTGATGATATATAAGGAATTAGTGAATATGTTTCTTTATATCAAATATAGTGTTATATTTAGATCTTTGGTAATTCAATGTGTATAGTCAAGGCGGCTCTGGTGGGGAGGCATCCCCCTCCCCCCTACACTTACACGACATTGGCACTAGAAATAATGGTTATGATCTATCACTCAACTTTGAATTAACCTCAAACCAGACGCAGCTTATGCACAGTTCTAACAATCTTACACCTAGGAATACATTGACCATCGCAATCAGTTGCGAAGACAGGAACTGCCATTTTACCTTTAACTCTAATTTTACTTGTAAAGATAATGCATGACTAACGCTTTCTTAGCGTCCACCACTAGCATTAATGACACGTTCTACCCGCTAAAGGGTGGACAGACCATTAGTTAAGAATGAAAAGGCAATGCAAATAAAGCAGTATAACTCACACATGACTATCTCCTCTAGCATTGGGGACGCAACTTCTAGGTTAAGACAGTGTTTCCTATTGGAAACGACACTACATCGCACTACATCCCTCACCTCGAATCCGCGAGGGCATTTTCAGGACTTGGGCCATGCTTATGTCCTGGCAACTAGCCTCACCTCGGTTAGGCCATACGGCCAACCTGCACAAGTTCTCCATGAATCCGCAGGTGCATATAGCGGTACTGCTGGAATTCCTCTCCTGACTGCTCTCCGGTGGAGGTTTTTTAGTGGGTGTCATCCATTTTTCCTCCACTTGATTATATATATATATATAATTTTCTATTCCAGAAAGCGTTTTAGTGTTATACAGTATATTAAAGTTTTAAAATTTCATGATATGTTATTCCATCTAAATTTTTAGCTCCATTATTTTAGTAAAAAAACTGTTTAGCCTCTAAAGCTCAAATAGGAGATTATAATTCGCTCCTGTTGCTGGTAATTAAAAGAGAACGGAATTTTGTGCCATCACACAAACATCTGATTTTAAAGTATTTTACTATTAGTTAACATATAAGCAAATTTCTCATAAAATAAATCCTTTAAATGTTTTCTGTATTACCATGAAGGAGATGAAACTTTTGTTAGGAGAGCCTGTTCAAAAATGGATAAAGATTAGTAATGTTGCTCGGTATAAATTGTTTTTAGAAGAGTAGTAGAAGTTTCAGACAAATTTCTTGAAGTTCATAAAAATTAGATTTTCAGTTTCGCATACACTTTTTTTTATAAAAGTTCAAGAGACATGCGTGAATTATTTCATGAAATTTAACATTATTTCCGACAGCTGCTATTGCTGTAAGCTTCAGAGCTCTATAGAAACTTAAAAATATTATTGTTTTGTAAGATAGTGTGATCTTTAAAAGACACAGGCTCCATTTAAGAATGCATTTTATAGAATATGGTTATACATCGAAATTTAAAATTAAAATGCCTAGAACCATAAGGGCCTAAAGTACAACATCGTCGATTTTGATTTTAGCATATATGCATGCTTCTGACATTTGCCAATCTTGTGGTCAACCAACTGTAGATGTGCTTTAGGCCCTCTTTGATTTAATTGCAGCTTCATAAGAAGCTATCTCGCCAGTTTTCCTGATATTCAGTTATATAAGGGTATAAAACAAAGTGTCATTTTGTTCTTCTGCAATGCTCATTTGTTATCTAGTGTTACCAACATAATTTACTCTTACATCACGTTCATAAGTAGTACTTCGTAATTGGAATTTCTTGCATAGAAATTTTGATTTTAACAAACATCTATTTTACTCAAAGCATGTTTCTGTGCTCTGGGACCTCATGGTTCTAAGCTCCTGAAGTCATAACACAGTTTAATATCATATGTAACATTTCCATTTTTTAAGTTTACTGTAGACTTACTGTTATCTTAATTATATCCTTTTGGCAAAACAGCGGTTAGCCCGCCTCGGTAGCGTGGTGGTAGCATGTCTTCCTCATGTCCAAGAGGTCCCGAGTTCGAATCTCGGTCTGTGTGAGTTACCTGGATAAGGTTTTTACGGGGTTTTTCCTTATCCTGATCGACGAATGTTAAGTAACTCTAAGCTCTATGAACCCTGGGCTCATTTGAGCGTCATTTCACCCATGCCATTCATCGTCCGATATGACTTAACGTTGGAGGACGTAAATTACAAAAAACAGAGGTTAAAGTATTGGAGACTCTATAAACAAACATAAAACCTAATATTTTTTTAAGTTTTTAACTCCAAATCACATATTAAATTATTTTGATCCAACACTAAAGCTGTACTTTAATAATAGAAATTAACCTGCTAAAGTAACACTTCAATATTAAGGATGAATAACATTTCACTTTAACCATAGGGTGAACAAAACAATCGACCAGCAAACATCGGTTCTCTCATATTAAACTTAGCCAACAATGTCATACCATCCAGTCGATATTAGTCTAAATAGCCCTATATTCCAGAAAATAAAGTTACAGATTTTTGTTTATTTTGTTGTAGTTTAATTAAAAAAGCTTAAGCCCTTTATGTGATTAGGGTAAGCTTTGGATAAAACATTGACACTAGAGAGTAAAAGAAACAATCGCTAAAATTAACACGCTACCTGACTTCTCAAACTTTCCACTCGTGGATAAAATACACCTTGATTGATTAGTAACATAAATAACTATTAATAAGAAAAAGATGTATTAATCTATTATGTAAGTTTGAGAAACTCCCAATCGCTAACAAATAAATGTAGACCTTACACCAAAATTCCATTATGCACCACAATATTTACCTCAGTTTTCAGGGTGCTTAATGTAATCAGTTTAAATGCCTCCATTTATGTGTAACTTAGCTTGAGCTTTAAAATGAATCTTATGGCCCAGAGATGTTTCCGGCGAATAAAATTTCATCCCGCAAATTAAGAAACAAGGGGCCAACAATTACTCCACGAACGCTGGCAAATTACTGTGTAATTTTCTTACACTTTGAATTTACGCGTAACACCCTTGGGGTGGTAACAAACAAAGAACATTATGCGCCGGCTGCACAAATCCCCATATGAAAATCCAATCTTGGTTCCCAGGAGCATACAGGTTTCTGCGTTGCGAATTCGGGGCCCAGATTAGCAAATTTATTAAATAACAATGTTATGGAGCGCAACTTTTTTTGTGCGGTAATTCCAGCTCTGCGCATATGTACGCTATTACTAGTTTTTTCTTGTATCCCCTCCTCTGCCAAGCCGCTCCCAAAAGCGCTCATATTGTTCCTTATCCGTTATTGCATAACAGTGCCGCCATCCCAGAGGGCAAAATGCTGTCAGTTGTATACCTTCGACGAGAACAATAAACGTTTGTTGTCATGTTACTCACACTGTATGACGTCCATCAGTTGTTGTTGTTTTTATTATTATTATTATTATTATTATTATTATTATTATTATTATTATTATTATTATTATTATTATTATTATTATTATTATTATTATTATTATTATTATTATTATTATTATTATTATTATTATTATTATTATTATTATTATTATTATTATTATTATTATTATTATTATTATTATTATTATTATTATTATTATTATTATTATTATTATTATTATTATTATTATTATTATTATTATTATTATTATTATTATTATTATTATTATTATTATTATTATTATTATTATTATTATTATTATTATTATTATTATTATTATTATTATTATTATTATTATTATTATTATTATTATTATTATTATTATTATTATTATTATTATTATTATTATTATTATTATTATTATTATTATTATTATTACTCTTATTACTCTTATTACTATTATTATTATTATTATTATTATTATTATTATTATTATTATTATTATTATTATTATTATTATTATTATTATTGCTATTGTTGTTGTTGTTGTTAAAAGGCATTTAGTGTTCCTATGGCGACTTAATCAGCGCTTCACCGATATAAATGAAATTGCCAAGGCCTCCTTTAATGAATCGAGCCTCCTTAAGGCACACCTTGTGTTTTACCGCATCGTTAAGGCTATTAACATCCCTTAATGGGTCGTTAATTTAAAGGATTAGTTACGTTAAACTGCTTAACGACGCAGAGTGTAATGTCTTCATTTTACATCACTTAACAGTAGTTAGATTTCTCGGAAAACGTTTGAGTGTAAATGTCATTCAAAACTTTTGTCGATAACTCACATCTGTACCATAATGGATATAATATTTGCTTATTTTATGTATAATTTCGCATTTAAAATATTGGATTTCATGTGTCTAAGCAATTATAACCTTACTTATGAAAAATCTCTGTGTAGTCCGCCTTTGTAGCTCTCTGCCTCACGTTCAAGATAGCCCGAGTTCGAAACTTGGTCAGATATATAAGGATTTTTTCCGGGATTCACCTTAACCTGAAAGATAAATGTCGGGTAACTTTAAGTTCTATGTACCCTGCACTCATTTGAACATGTCACTCATTTTAGTACTGAGTTGCTCGCTTTCCGGCGAGAGGGAAGGTCACACACGGGTGCTGCTAAGCGTGTGTACGTCAGCATACGTGTTGCCTAGTGAATAGTGATACGTATTGTCTGTGTTCGTCGAATACTGCTAGTAATAGTAGTCTCGTTGTATATTGACATTTACTACTACATACGACAGAAATAATAATGGAAAACCGACCAACGACTTTAGTTGTTAGCTTTGTTGAACGTGACATCATTCGACCGACTGCATATGAAATTCATGAGTGGATTTTTGACACACTAAAATTGGATGAAACTGACGTCACAGGTTTGCAGGTAAATGGAATTTCTAGACAAATTTTTATTAAATGCACAACGCCAGAGCTCGTCACAAGAGTACTGACACAGTCAAATGGGGAAGCTAGTTTTGTACTGTCAAACGGGCAGCGCACTAAGGTGATTATTGATGTAGCTGGATTTGGACGACGGCTGGTGAAAGTGTACAATTTACCCTTGAATTTCGACAATAGGAAGTTGATGGGAGCTTTGGAGCCATACGGTGCGGTGTTACAGGTGAAGGAAGATGTTTGGAATGAAACATTTCGCTATAAGGTTTCTAATGGCGTTCGTTCCGTTACTATGCTCCTAAAAAAGCATATTCCTTCGTTTTTGAATATTGATGGTTACTCCGCATTAGTGAGTTACCCTGACCAACCCATCACTTGTGCCATTTGTCATGCCGCTGGTCATTTACGTAATCAGTGTCCCCGCAGATTCGTTCCTAGAATACCGACTACTGCTTCGGAGCCGACTACATGGGCCAAGCTGGTAACGGGGAATTTGCCAACACCACGAATACCGCTGGGAACAGACAATTAATAATGACCGCCAATTACCGACCCAAAGCACAGAGCAGGAGGAAGGTGAACAGACAATTGTGGCAAAAGACTTTCCACCCCTCAGACAATCCGAAGAAGAGAAGTGTAGTCCGGAAGTGTCTGCTGTAACCTTGGAACACTCTGAGCCAGTGTCTACTCTAGTTTCTCCAACCAGTGTGAAGTCACCTCTGATTACCAAGAGGATAGGGGAGGAATGTGCAGTGCCCGAGTTGGAGAACGAAGAAACTGTGGAGGTCCAAATGCAAACCATAGATCCTGCTTCACGAACAACTGACGTACCACCGTCTCCGACGATTTCGGAAGAGGAAATGGACTCTGAGGATTTAGTGTGTGAACGTGGATTGGAGTCCAGGGGTACGTTACGTAGTGGCGGAGTGAGTAGACGTGACCCGCGATTGGAAAAACGAAAAAAGACTGCAACAGAGCGTAAGGCTAAAAAGACTCATACATCTGTGGAACAGTGATTGGATGGTTGAGTACGTGGTGAAACACTGCTTCCTTCAGTGTTCCTCCTTATGGTAGTGATTCTTCGGACATTTGCGACGGTGAATGTAAATTGTTTACGTAGTAGAACTAAACAAGCGCTGGTACGGGATTTTACTTTTGAGCACGACCTTGATTTTTTGTTTTTGCAAGAGAACAATGAACCCCACTTAAACTTTTTTGGCCCGAGGTATAATTTTGTTTCCAATGTGGGTGAGGAGCAACGGGGCACCGCCATAGTTTATCGCTCGTCTCTGGGGGTGCAGTTGACGGAAAAACATGCGAGTGGCCGAATTACTTCCTTATTAACGGAAAATAATCTTTTACTGGTTAACGTATATTTACCTTCAGGTTCCAACAGACGTAAGGAAAGGGAAGACTTTCTTGCCAAAGAGCTGCCTTTCTTTTTGCGCCATCGGTACGACAAATTGGTTTTCGGAGGGGATTTTAACTGTGTGCTTAGTGCAAAAGACCAAACTGGACATTACCTACCGTCCCCTATGTTAGACCGTATTTGTAAATCCTTGGAGCTGCAGGACGCCTGGGAATATCTCTATGACACTTATGTTGAATATACCTTTCACCGAAACATTACGGCTTCCAGAATCGACAGAATTTATGTTAGTACAACCATGAAGCAGCAGATCCGCAGCGTGAGAGTGCGACCTGTACCTTTTAGTGACCACCATTCGCTGATGATGACGCTGGTGCATACCACCCGGACACCGACAATGGGCAGAAGTTATTGGAAACTAAACAGTGAGCTCCTCCATGATGAGTCAATCCGAGAAAAGTTTCGACTGTTGTGGACGAGGTGGCAGCGTATTGCTAAAAACAGGACTCCCAGTTTGCTGAAACAATGGTTATATACGTTCAAACCTGCCATCCGTAATTTTTATAAAGGTGAAGGTATTGACAGGGTAAAGGTGCGACGTCAACGGTTGAATTATTACTATGACCTGCTAAATGACTTGTATCAGCAACAGTGTGATGGCCGAAACGTGACGCAACATATTGTTGCCGTCCGAAAAAGGCTTTGTTGTTTACATGAGGAACTTTGCCGGGGAGCACAGATCCGAGCGGGCGACCGCTCGGTGCAGGACGAGGAGAGAACTTCCCTGTATCATTTAGCGTCCGAAAAGCACTCAGGGACACGAAAATATATTTCCCAGTTACGTTCGTCGGGAGGAAACTTACTGACGACCTCACGAGAAATCTTAACGGAGGTTCAGGATGCATTTACCCACAGATTTGCTGCAGTGGATGTCAACAGAGCAGCACAGGAATATGTCTATACGCTAATTGAACCACTTGTAACGCCGGAGATGAACGTGGCCTTGACTGAGGACATAAGGGAAGAAGAATTGCGCACGGCATTAGCGTCGGCCAGTATGACTTCTGCACCAGGACCCGACGATATTGGGTATCAGTTCTACCGTGACAATTGGAGTATAATAAAAGATACTTTGCTTGGTGTAATGTTGGAGTTACAGCGAGGTCCGGAAATCATGTCTGGATTTAATGAAGGCGTCATTGTGCTCATTGCCAAACATGCGGCAGCACTAGATGTGAACGATTATCGCCCAATCACGCTTTTAAATTCAGATTACAAATTATATACCAAGATTATCGCCAACAGGATGAAGAGATACCTGCCTGACATTATTGGGAAAGGACAGACCTGTGGAATCCCAGATAGGACGATTACGCAGATTCTAAGAACGTTGCGAGATACCATTATTTAATGTGAGCGCACACCTGATGAACCGGTAGCAATCTTGGCGTTGGATTTTACCACAGCATTTGACAGAATTCATCACGGTTATCTATGGGGTGTGCTATGACGCTTTGGATTCTCTCCCTCATTTTTGAATGTCATACAACGGCTCTATGCAACGGCATATTCCAGAATACAAGTAAATGGATTTTTTACGCAGCCAGTGCTTATAGAACAGTCCATCCGTCAGGGATGTCCACTGTCGATGATCCTATATACGATGTGTGTAGAACCCTTAATAAGAGGCACAGTCTCCGTACTCTATAGGAGAAAAAATCTCTTGAATCTTGAGAGAGTATTTGCTTATGCGGATGACATTACACTGGTGCTCACGGATTCTGGTGACCTCACAGCAATTGAACCAACGTTACTACAATATCAGAGTGCGTCGGGGGCTTTGATCAATTACAGTAAATCACATCTCCAGGCCTTGAATAACTGGACAATGGAGGACGCTCGGTTTACACATCAATCCGAAATTAAGGTCCTAGGTCTGTTGCTAACACCCCGCCTGGAGGACCTGATCGCAGTAAACTGGAGAAGAATTGTTAACCACTGCATATATAAAATGACCTCACAGTTGACGAGGAATTTAAATTTTGTGCAGAAAATTTGGCACGTGAATACCTTTGTGCTTGCGAAGCTGTGGTACGTGGCACAGGTGCTTCCGATGCCCCATCAGTTCTCACAACGGTTAGAACGGGCAATAGGCTATTACATTTGGAAGAATCAGTACTACAAAGTTGCCCGACCACAGTTGCGGAGGGACATAAATAGTGGCGGATGGAATTTGGTGGATGTGCAAGCGAAGTGTCGTGCCCTGTTATTGCGTTCTATCCTGACAGCCATCAATGGCCAAAGTAGCCAACAGGATATACAGTTCAGCAAACAAGTGATCGGCGCACATATGGTAGCTCCTGCAGCCTTTCGACAGGTGCGAAGGGATTATGAGAGAGTTTTGCCTTTAATTGCAAGGAAAACAAAGACGTTGACATCCAAAATTATATATAAGGAGTTATTAAAGGATTTCTTGGCAGTACCGGCGATTGTTCTGAAATATCCAAATACTCCCTGGAAAAATATATGGAAACTCTTCGGCTATCGTTTTGTACCATTGGACTGGAAAGTAACCTTGTATCAGTTTGTAAACGAAATCATTCCCACGGAAGCTAAGAAACATAAACACAATATAGTGCCGGCACCGTGGTGTAAACATTGTGGAGACGTAGATACGCAACTTCATAGAATAACCAGCTGCGTAATGGTACGCGACATTTGGAAATGGACCAAGAAGCAGACGGGACACATGATTGGGGTAACGTCGGAAAATTCTGTAACTTCAGTTTTGTTAGCTTGGAACTTCCAGAAGGGAGCAACAGAGCACCCACAGATATGGTTGACTTTTGGTTTCTACCATTTCTGCCTGAGTTTCGAGCAACCGACTTTAATAGAGTTTAAATCATGGCTAAAGGCTGAAAGATATAGGATGAGACGATACCCTAACATATGGAATCTCCTGAATAAGCACCTGGACTTTAATTTATGAGACTTACAAAAAAAAAAAAAAAAAATCAGATCCCATCCTTCTTCCCAATCACACTTAGTACATAAATAGACTTTTTTCCTTTTCCCTTTTCCTTTAAAAACAAAAAGAGATGTTTTTTTTAATTAGAAAAAAAATTGTTATGAAAAGAGGTCTATAAAAAAAAGTACTGTACGATATGACTTATGGTGGACGTAAATTAAAAAAAGAGAAAATGATGATCATGATGATGATGATGATGATGATGACGACGACGTCGATGAGGATAAATCCTTTACATTGGTTTACAAACTTTGTAGTGTAATCTCAAAACTGTGTACAAAGATTTAAATTGTTTATCATGCATATTGCTCCTTCTAGACGTTTTAATTAAAAATGATGGTATACTTTTGGGTCCGTTATCAGTTACTAATACACGTGGTCCAATCAGGCTATTCCTCGTTTATTTTTCCCGAGAATGCGGGTCAGGTTGTTCTGATGGGCAAGACAGAGCGGGTAGGTCTCGTAATAATGGCTGCCAAGAGCGCACTCTCGAAGCTTATATAAAATGGAGGAAATAGTCATGGATTTTACGTATGCCAACATTCACTTTCAGACCGAAAAATTCAATGCCATAGCTGGGATTTGAACGACGGATCCTCTAGTTGCCGTCCAGCTACTCTAACTCTTGAGCTACTATGGCTAACGCGCCGACATGAACAATAATTGACCTAATAGTGGTTAACTATAAAGCCCGGGCCTTAAAGTACTTACATGTTGTAAGTCGCCATTAAGGAAGTTGCCTCATGTGTTTGTGAGAACTCCTAACTGGTTTACCGGGAAAAACGCGAGTCAGTTGGAGAATTTAATGTCATGTAAGCGCGTTGGCGATAGTAACTCAAGGGTTAGAGCGTCTGGACGGCAACCAGAGGATCCGTGGTTCAAATCCCGGCTATGACATTGAATTTTTCAGTCTGACAGTACCTTTCCATACTTAAGCCTACACACGGATAGTGTGAAAGAACAATTTATTTCCAACATTCACTTTTTTAACGTTAATATAGCTTACATAATCATAAGAAGTAAATAGTAAAGGACCTTAAAAGTATATGTAATTTGGATTTAATTCTTATCCGCAAAATTCGAATACAATTATTTTAAAGTTTAATCGAGCTCCAATGCATTCTACAAGGCCAATGACTGCAGACTACTTTCTCCAGGAAGTCTGGCATTGAAGTATGAATGCACGGAGTCAAACTGGATGGTCTATATTGAAAGGCAATGTTCATTTCGTGGTGCAGTTACATCCATGCAGAAAACACCGCATAGTAAATTATGTGATGTATATGTGCGAATACTATACGAAGAGCAAAACAACTAATATGTCAAAATAGATACATATTAAGGTAGCAATAATAAAATTATCTGTACTTATATTCTTAACACCTTGTTAAACAGAAGAGATAGCACCATTCTGCGAGCAAATCATATGCCGGAGGTGACCTGGACTCCTGGACGGCAACTATCGACCCTGAGCGGTCAACAACTTCAACTACATGTGACGAAAGGATGTAGTAACAGGCCTGTTCCACAGAATCATTGGTAATGGCTGCGAAAGGGGAAGGCAGCCTAGCCGTGCCGTGTTTTACAATCACGTATTTACAGAGTGCTACGTACATGCTTGCTCCACTAGCTGTTCCCTCAACCAGGGAGCTCATCTTTCACCTCGTGAACTTTTGAATTGGCGGTACTACAGTGAAGTTGCGTATATCAAAAGCTGGAAATTATCATTGCGGTACGGTCATCTTACTTAGTAATCTATATTGTTCTACCTATATTGGAATACACATTAAAACAAACGGAATAATGGTCAATGATGGCCTTCTGCATGCCCTGTTATAGGTGTGAAATATTTCTACTGACATGCATTCTTATATCTGATCATGCTAATCAAAGTAAGCATTTATACAAATGATTCTACTACACGTTTCCTTGTTTTATTGTAACACAATAGCAAACATATAAGTTTAGGCCTTAGCCTAATGTTTTAAGAGCTGCTCCTTATGTGATAGCTTTGAAATTACATTCTATTTACAGGACGAGGAGGGGAGTGGAAACAATCACTTTCATTTGAGAAAAGTATAAGAATTCAAAATTTTAAAACAATACTAATACATTTTTCAGCAATTCTCAATTTCAATAAAACTGACACAAATTCTATACTTTGATATTATCTACATTTTTTCTGCACTTACGGTTCTCAAGTATGTAAAAGTAATTGAGAATAAAGAGCAGTGTATTATCTCCCTGAATATTTAAGAAAAGCATTCCATTTACCATTAGAATATAAACACATTTAACAAACTTAAAATACTAAATAAAATGTATATCCTCAAACCAATAATCGATAAATAGTAAAATAAATAAAATGTAAATTTCATAATAGCTGTATATGTCTTTAAAACATAAATATATTTCAAATACTGTCTTAAATGGCTATATAACCTTTCAAGAATATTTTGTAGAAGGTATACAAAAGTAATCGAAAATGGGTAGACAATATTTTAAGTGAATGTAAAGCATCAGATCATTTACGGTGACATTTTAGACTTCACGCAATCCAATGCTTATAAAAAGCTCTAAGGTGGGCTAAACTTCGTGTCTATTCAATGGGTACCCATGTTTAGAATTGGTAAGGACATATTTTTAAGGCAAAGAAGCACGGCACTCTGTGTAAATGTTACAGTTCCTACCATCAATAAAGAACAAAGAACCAAAGAACTGAGCCTGTATTTCTTCATCAACTAATTAACCTCATGAAATGTACCTATTAGGGCCAGAAAGTTTAGCTAATAATTCGTGAAGTTAGTTGTGTACGAGGTATAGATCGTATCTCTATATGTCGGGTATCTCTAAGCTCCATGGACCCTGGACTTATTTGAGCATCATTTCACCCAATTTATTCATCGTCCGATATGACTTAACGTTGGAGGACGTAAATCAAAAAAATAAAATCAAACAGAATAAGCTTTATCGCTCTACTCCATCGGCATTGTAATATTTTTTTCCTACTGCTCACACTTCAGAAATTAATTACGATTATCAGCACATAAATAGAAGTTTAAAAGTTAAATGAAAACGGCACTTTTTAATTCTTAGGGATATCGTTCAGGCGGCTGACTCAGTTTGCAATATTAATACAAACCTTTTCAAGCAACAGCCGCCCCGAAATTGAAAGTTGTAGCGCAATATTGTTGATGACTACTTTAAGTTGCTGAGCAGCATATTTTTATATCAGAAAGCGCTCATTCTTAATAGCTGCGTTATAATTTTTCGTCGACCTTTTATGGGTTTATAAACATGATACCTAAGTGTTGCACAAACAGAGTAGTAAATGAGAGATTTTCTTGTGTTCTTCTGTTAAAGTGCCGGGGCGAAACATTACCTCAAAAGTAAAATATATGCATAAATATGCACAGATTAGTTAAATATACACCAACCCTTTAAATATACCTACATTTATATGGACTATAAAACTGCATAACAAACTTCTTACAATGTGGAATAAATGCATTACTTACATACTTTATATATTAAGGAATAAAAGATGCAAACATGCAAAATTCCAAGCTTATAACAATATAGTTAGTAGATAAAACACTTCAGTAATATAACATATACCTTTTCTCTACTCTGTACTTACAAATAGTACAGAAATTATTGCGTTTCAAATAAATACAAATCGATTCCTAAATATCACCGCAAAAATATTTTGAAATTTCCTGAGTCAAATAAAAAGTGCTTTTAGAAACGCGTGTATCAGCAGTATAATTAAAATACGAAATTCCATTAAATTCCATTCTTGATATTTTATGTTATGTAGTTTTCAAGGATGAAGCATATTCTAAAAATAATTTTTGTGAAGCTAACCTTTCGGAGATGTTCCTTAGTATACTTTCCACTTCCAACAGTTATACTATTCTCAATTTTTATGAAAGCTGGTGACGACTGTGAAAGTCCATCCTCTGTCGCATGGCCAGCACAGAAATAAATGAATAACAACTTTCAATTTGGGAAATTAAGATCATGTTAAAACTGAAACCAGTTACAATATCTCGAAAGTGAATAATTGTACAAATAATGTATATTTGCTATGTGTGTTTTAACATGATTTGTATTTTTCTGCAGTAGGACTTCGTGTACTTCTTACGGTTTACTGGTTATGCGAAAGCAATTCAGGACGAAGAGAATTTCGTAGGCTATTTCCTTAAAATTCAGGATATATACTTAATTTATCACGAATGTGCCTTA
The DNA here is from genome assembly GCA_030765055.1 of Mantis religiosa. Lineage (NCBI taxonomy): Eukaryota > Metazoa > Arthropoda > Insecta > Mantodea > Mantidae > Mantis > Mantis religiosa. The sequence goes on from CM060957.1 coordinate 87,981,402, forward strand.
AACAACTTTTATTTTAATAAAAAGTTATTAGTCATTTTTGAAAAAATTAGTACTTTTAATATATTTTTAAACTACGGGTTGAACTATGTCAAAAATTTCAGAAAACATTCCTTGCGGATAGACGATAAAAAGTGTTATATGAGCAGAGGTCCGGAAATTGCTTATTTCGTTTTTAGAGCATTTTTTCTACAGCTGAACCCCATACAAGGCTCAATTACAGAACGGTGGAAAAACTGGAAACCATAGCACACGTTCAAAATGGCGTCCATTAGATCCAAAGCATCCGTCAATCTACCGTCGCATGGAGTCCTTAATGCGTTGAGTAAGGCCTGCAGAATTTCATATTGTCTGCAGCCTTCCACAGAGCACAAGGAGTCTCTACACCTGGAACTGAAGTTGCATAAACAAGAGACTTCAAATGTCCCCACAAATAAAATCTAGTAGGTTTAAGTCAGGTGAGCGTGGGGGCCATAGAATTGGACCATCTCTTTGTATTCATCTACAAACTGCTATTTTAGAAATCAACGGAGAGAAAGCCTGAAATGAGAAGGAACTCCATCGTGCATGAACTGATTACTGATGGCTAACAAGGGTACTGTAGCATATGGACATCTCCACTTAATATAAACTAATTTGAAAGCGAATGTTTACTACTGTACAATTTAACCATTGTTCTGCTGTGGGGTTATGGCCAAAGGACAGCTACCTATTACACATTTCATCGTGTAAACAGAGCTGTAGAAAAATAACTCTACAATGGAAATAAATAATTTCCAATCTATGTTAGTATAACATTATTTTATCTTCTACACGCAATTATCTTTTTTTTTTACTTACCTTCCTTTTTGGTGCAACCTGTATAGGGCAATTAAAGCTGAGAGATCTTTCCATTTATTTTTGTTTTAATCTTGTGTTGCATCCTTGGAGGGGGCTTAACTTAAATACCAAATTTCAGTTTTAATTTAGTCATTTTTTAGTTATGCTGTCTATAAGGGTACAAACGGGAGCTTTCTATCTTTTTGGGGAGAAGACCTCAAAGGATATATTTATAGTACAATTTTGATATGAATTTTTAATGGAGTTATTTAGGGTTAAAACTAACTCTGGATATTTCAGAAAGATTTCTTAAAACGATGATTTTAGAGCTATGCTACATTGATTATAAAGGTTCCTGATGCATTTGTTCGAGTAAGCAGGTATATTTGCTTTGATAAGTTGTTTGAAAGAATTGTAAATTAGATTAAAGCAAGCAATGTCATACTATACACACTGAACTTCAAACTTGTTACATGTGTGAACTGTCTCTTTAAGGGACTTTGACAAAGATTTCCGACCTGTCGTCCTCTGGTATATTTTTAACTAGATGGGACTTGTTTATGGGTGCATGGTTTTCGTGCCAGGCTGTATAAATAGATAAATACATAAATAAAAGACTAAGGGTAGGTACGGTTGCTGTGCTTTCTCGCATGTAAATGGGAGTTGCGGTGGAAATGTTTTATCATCACATGCCCCCTTCCCACTTCAGGTAGAAATGTACTTTTCTCTTTCCGTTCTGTGTACATAGTTTAAAGTATTAACAAACAGGCGTGCTTGTATGACATTATCTCCATACCGCACTCTCTCGGAAGCCAGGACATAACTCAGTGGCGGGGGGAGTCCTGATTTTAGGAATATGATGTACTAGAATAATTAAACGTCAAATAAAAATTAGCTCTGAATGCCCTCTATGCGCAGTATTCAATTAAAAACCACTTCAGTGTATTTGGGCCTCATAAATTCTTAAATATCGTTGACGTTCCATTGTTCAATCTCATTTCAGGCTCAACGGGCTCCCTAGAGGCTGGCTTGTCCAATTAGAATGTAGTTAATGCTTCTGCCAT